>VZTI01000165.1:472822-578649 GCA_013397865.1 Struthidea cinerea | reverse complement strand
AAAAAGAAAAACACTTCTTTTGTTGTAAACTTAAAAAAAAATAAAAAAAAAAAAAAAAAAAAAAAAAGGTGGAGGAGAACGAAACCTTCTAACAGTGAAAGAGAGAGCAGCCTGATAATTCAAGAGACTATCCCCCAGTGACAACACTAATTCAGAAGCATTTTATCCACTTTCTGCATTTAAAGCACTCTTTTGAATATCATGACCATTCTGTAATACTTGAATTTCAGTAATTTTCTCTCCTCCCTCTTCTGACATTCATTCTCTTTCGCTTCGTGCCAAAAACGTTACAATTATCCTGATAATCACTGTCAAAGATGAAATCCTAAATCAAGGGATAACAAGAACCTGTG
This sequence comes from Struthidea cinerea, assembly GCA_013397865.1. Taxonomy (NCBI): domain Eukaryota; kingdom Metazoa; phylum Chordata; class Aves; order Passeriformes; family Corcoracidae; genus Struthidea; species Struthidea cinerea. Next base: position 578,296 of record VZTI01000165.1, on the reverse strand, counting down.
CTTCAAGTTAATTATATTATACATGGTCCATGGTCCCCCAGTTCTTAAGACTTTTCACTATGTATCTGCTCTTACAAACTGGCTTAGACACAAGTGAGCTTGACTCCTACAGCAGTCTTACACAGAAGTAAGATTATAGCACAGACTATGATATGACAGCTACGTTACCTCTCATTTGGACAGAACTCAATATACATCTATGCATAGAGGCCTTCAAATTTGAACAGCAATTAACAACAAGCAAGGAACAATTTCTCAAGCTGTTCAACACTTGTGTAATATTTTTTTATCACATGGATCAGATAGTCAACCATTTCACTTAAAACCTTTTTTGCAAGGTACTTGTAAAGGAACTCTCAACATATTAACAGCTAGAATTCCTAGAAAAAAAATCAGGTACAAACTGAAAAGAACATTAGGAGGACACCAAGCACATTTATTTCTTCCTTCAAACTATGGGAATAAATTTTCTTCTGTACATCCCACCATTACTGCTGAAAAGAGGGAATATTTAAAGACACATTCCACTTCCGTGCCCATTTTAATGACTGTAGCATATCCCATGGCTGTACCAATGATTTCCCTACACAGAGTGTTTTCATTACAGAAAGCAAAAGTGTCACCTGCTGTCTTCAATACTAAGCAGATGAAGCATCACCAGCAGCATTATATCCAGTATCCTTATTGATTAATTTTCTCTGCAGAAAGTTTTTTTTAAATACACAAGTTCACTATGTGGTAAGTGCAGGGCACCAGACAGCCATAACTCATTGCAGCTTTAATGTTTTGAAATAATGGATTTTAAAGGCAAACTATTTTCAACAAAATTAAACACCAGTTTTGTGTTTGTATGCTCTGGATCTACAAAGGCAAGCTAGTGTCTTCATAAGCACCGTACAAGGGCACCTATCTTGTTTGGAAAAATCCAGGTGAAAACCAGGACGTGTGCATACACATGCCTGCCTGCACGTGCAAAGTTGCAGGTAACAGCTTTGTCCAGTCACACTTCCTTTTGCCCTCTGGTGGCTTCCTACGTCCCTACATGAAACAAGTGCAGAACCTATTTTTGTAGGAGTTTAAAAATACATTTGAGCTGCGACAATAAATGACTTTCCACATATGTTTCCATGGATTTGAATAAGAATTTGAATTCTTAGGAGAAGCAGGGGCAAGCACAAATACAAAAGATGACAGCAACACAGAAACTTACTAATTATGCTTTTAAATTTCGATTAGACAAAGATTCTGCTTTTAAATTTAGTTTTTCCCCTTCCTAGTGAAAGCAATTCCTCTAGCTTTATCTCATGTATTTAAAACAAAGATTTATCTGAAAGGCTAAAGTTAAAAGCAGAGGAGGCATCCCACTGTGAGCTCCTGAAGCAGCATTATTAGTGTAACAGTGTCAACTACCTAGTCTTGCAGAGCTGACACTTTTAGGTAATTTCATGCCACGCAAAAGGTGAGAATGGAAGGACTCAAAAGATGAGCTCCTCTCTTCACAAAAGTTAGTTAATGCATGTAGAGAAAAATAGTTTAAGCCATCCCAACATGATGCTGTACTCTGAAGTGGTAGTTACAGTTCAGGAACAGTTCTTTGTATCAAGACTGACAGTTTTCTGAGCCTTACGTGCAGCAGTAGATGAAGTCAGCAAAACATCAGCATCCTTACAAAAGGCACTGAGAATAAAAGAGAAGTGATTGTTTCACAGCCCCACGAAAACTTGATAAGCCTTTCTATGAACTCAGAAATCACCAACCTGGCAAACAACTCCAGCTCATGATCTGATTCAGCACTTCGTATCTGAAAGCAGCTAGAAAAAAGTACCTTCTTCAGAAACACGAATTAAGACAATTACCATTGCTAGAAACTTAATTTTGCCTCAACGAATGCATGCACCTAATACCCAGTAATTAAACATTCTCTTCAAATTGAGCAGCATGAAGCTTTCACTTTAATTCATCAAGATTCTTTAAGACAAACCTACAAAACACCTACTAATCCTTATCACAACAAAACCACCCCATAGCATTAGACACTGAAAAAATGCTGTACAAAAAAGGATAACTGTTTCAAAATATCTTCTTCTGTAGAAGTATGAAATTATGTCTAAAATGATTACTCTTAATGTTGTGGAATAAGCCACACAACAGAACCACCACATTATTGAGATCAGCAGAACAGAAATTCTTGACCTGATCTTCATATCTTAATTTATCTCATGCACATCTTTATAATGTCTTTCATCTAATTTCTGAAGTACTTGCACGTTTCCCTTCAATATATTCTCCAGAACAAACAATCTGTGTATTTTATAGAAATCTGCAATGGAGAACCATGACAGGTATCTTATTTTTTGGCAACGTACTTAAAAAAAAGTCAGGTACAGGTCTCCAGCCCTGAGGCCAGAAAGCACAATCAAGCTGAATTTTTTTGCAGGCTAAGTTAAAAGGATGCTACACTCCAATTATTCATTAATTTCTTGGACTATGTCTGGGCATCGTTGTCTCAAAGTACACTGTGTAACTTGGCCCACACCAAAACTGCCCAGGGAGTACCCTCACAGTCTAACAATAGGCTTTAGTGCAAGGCAATCCCTAGGTCAATGCCACAGCCCTGTTCAAGTTACTAGAATACATATATAACCTTAAAATAATAATCTAAAATCCTGAGACTATTTATTTTACAGGTTACAATTTCCAGCAAAAATTATCATTATAGCAATACTGCTGTAAAAAAACAACCAAACAAACAAAAGCCCCCAACACCTAAGCAGTCAGCTGACTGCTACCAAAACCTGATTATTCAACATTAAGACTTTCACAGCCAGCAAGTTCTATCCCTCACAAACTAGCAGTTAAGGGTTGTTTTCTTCCTAAATTGTTCTCAGTGTTGATACAGCTCACACACACACTTTCCACATCTGCTCCCACCCTACCTGACATCATTAGAGTAAATCATTCCAAACATCAGACTTTAACGCTGATATTTTTATCGCCTATATTGTCACATTCTAATTTTCAGGTTTTCAATTACATAAAGGTACTCTTGTGGTTGTGAAAATAGCCTTGCAACCCAATTCACAATTGCATAAACAATCAGCATAATCATTCTGTTTAGTTTGCTGGCACAGTTTGAAACAGCTAAAAGAGAAGTTGAAGTCTCTAGACCAATGTTCATCTTACAGTAACATCAAAACTAAAAGTTAGATTCAACAATTTAAGACTTGGCAAATCATTTCACTGATCCTTTCAGCAAATGCCACGGAAAGGAAGAAAAACAAGGTCTCAGAAAAATACCAGAAGTTGCCACAGATAAAGAAGAAACAAAATGCAAAACAAAAACCACTAATCAAAAACCAAAACATGCAGACATTTAACCACAATAATAGACTTTTGTATTGACAGACACTAAATGTCTGCTAACACCTAAGGGCCATATCTTATCCCTAACATTTCTCCAGCCTCCCACAGAACTGATTGCCCAAAAGCTATTTTACCATCTCATACCTTCTTGTGTTCTCCCAAGTGGTTGCAGCCATAGGCTCACCCTTTAAGTGACATATCCCTTAGTTGCTTCTGGGATCTCCTTCCTTAGGATCTCTCTATTTACCCAACTCTACCATTGCCTTTTTTTCCTCACTTTGTCTTTCAGCAAGTATTTCCCCTATTAGACCTGTGACAGGCAACAGTACAATTGTCTACAATTATGTTGTGAGACGTGGTCCTTTACTTTTGCCCCTCCAAGCATATCTTACCCCTGCACCCATGAGGTATGCTGAAGTAGCTGCATACAATCACATCCTGAAAATTCACCTTTGCAGTAATGGAGACCACTACCTTGATCCAACTGGAGTCTCAGCAGGCAAACTATTTTCCACCTACACAGACTTTTCAGTCTGGATCATTTTCCTATTTCCTCCCCTTTATCTGCCCATCATGTCATGGAAACCCACCAGCAGTTTGCCTTAAACCTTGGCTTCTCAAACAATTTTACCATCTCTAAGTATCTGTAGAACATGTAACAGAACACAGTAACTACCCAAGCAGCTGGCCATTATACAGTATCAAAATTCAAACAAACCACTTGTTTCTGCTAACATGCTAAATAGATTCACCTGTATCTCAGAGCAATGCATAAATCTGGGGGTTAATTCTAGCTTATAGGATATAATGAAAGCTATATTCAGGTTTTGCAAATAATTCTGTATAAACTATAATTATATTTATAAAATAATTATTTTAGAATGACAGCCTTCCCCAAATTCATCACCATGGCCATTCATTTCCACCTCTTTACTTATTATTCTGTTCCACAGAGACCAGACCCAAGAGTCACTTGGAAAGAAGCCGTCCATTGCTGGCAAACCAGCAAATGGCTGCAGAACTCATTTAAATAGCTTACAGAAAAATGCCCCTGAATTCCCCATTTCTTTAATGATGTAGCTGAAATTTACTTTGTAAGTCCACAGGAAATAGTCTGCCTCCATTTTAACAGTATCCTAAAACAGCAGGTGAGAGACAGGGAGGGATGTATAAACAAGGCAACAGATTAAAAAGAAGTTCTGTATGAAACAAAGCATATGCAAGGCGTGACTCAACCCCCCAAACCCATATACAACCTGTACCTATCACTGCACATCCATCTAACTCAGAACTTTGTTTCAAACACCACATAACAGTGTATGAGAAGGTGGAAGGACAAAAAGGGCATCATCAATATATTTCCAAGTATTACCCAACATCATATTAATCATCGTATCAATCGAGGGATCCCAATTTTTTTGGCCATTTCTAGAGCTGAGGCTTCCATCACCTACTTTGCATACAAAAATTATTAGACACATCCTAGTCCGTTGCCGGTTGCTATTTCTTGTTGCCTCAGAACATGATTAAAAGTCCATTCAAATGGTTTTCTGAATTTCCCTCCTGTAGCCTGAAACTTGAGCAATACTGAGACTGTATACAGATCATTTTCCGATGGAGTCTAGCACTTTGTCAGGTCTCCACTGTTCTGGTTTCCAAGTGACTCCCCTTTAGTGTGATTTACAGGGTTTTGGCATCTCACTTTTTCACAATGAAAAAATTATCCTAGAGTAGGCTAGGATGGTCGCCTGAATAATGAAGCAAGCTTCTCTGAAACTTGCAGTAGGAATACACATGTGAAATGATTTTCCCTTTAGCAGTTGAAGAGAGTGCTTGGATAGCTACCAACTTCTTGAAGACTAATTTATCTTCATTTTTAAACTTATTATTATATTTAGTGTACCATTATTCTCATTGGTTCATATCATTATTTGGAGGGCACATTCTTGACCCTCAAGCCACCCCACAATTCTTCTTTTCTGATATTTAAATGTGCGTTTCTACTAAGAAATGCTATGATCTCCTTAATTACTTTGTCACCTTTCTTATTCACTTTTTAGAAGTGTCACTCCTGTCACATTTTAATTTAACCAAAGTAATAAAAAAGAATAGCCAACTTACTACAGCTAGTCAGAACAGCAAGAAAAGAAGAAAGGTGTAAAGTTCCTAGAATTGTTCTCACAGGGATTTTCCACTAAATGCAGCATCCTCCATTTTAATTCTGGGCTACTGTAAAGCAAATTGTTTGTTTTCTGCTTTGCTGAACATAACTTTAGGATATTAGTAAGTATCAGAGGCAAATAAGCACATGGAAATTTTCAGAGATTAGGCATTAAACCAATTAAAATGCAACTGTAGCACTCTAGTTTATTGCCACTTTTATTGTCATCACCCAAAACCATCTCTAAATAGTGTTGTTCTCTCAAGAATCCAACCTTTTAGTTTTTTTTAAACCTAATCTGTCTCATACTGAACTTCAACAATCTAACTTAACTTCTAAAGCTAGACTACCAAACTCATTTCTCCCCTTGACTTCTACCTATTGTAAAGCTGTCAGTAACAATCTTATTCTCTTCAAGAGGAAAAAAAAACCAACCACGCACCCCTGTTTCAGTCCAGTTGATTTGCTGTAGTAGAAGAGAAAAATGATACATCAACATGTCACAAAACTGACTAATAGTGCATGAGTTCATCTGGGTACCTCAGATACTAATTTTACAAAGCCTTCTTCGCTTGTCCCCGAGATATTTAGACTATAATTCTTCTTATACGCAGCTTCTTTCACATATTTATGCACTTTCTCTCTTCAGTTAGGGAATCTGTGATAAAATGCAACATTCCTAATTCTCACAACATCAAACAATTGCCAAACACATTTGCAAAAAGAGAAGCTACTTCTCAGGGTCTCCTCAAGACATATCTTGTCTATTAGCAATGTCAGTTACACCGGGAAGGTATTAATACATTTCTAGCACACAATATTGGTGAGTAAGTTAGAAATGTGTAGCACAGGCAAGTGCTGTGCCTCCAGCATAGTAAATTCCCGATCTTTTCTGGAGGTTGGACAAGATTATACATAACTAGTAAGCCTATCACTTGAGAATAAAATCATCTTCCTATAATATCAGTTGTAACAGTATAAAATTTCCTAAGTGATATATTCATGATTGCTGAGGGGGGAAGACCACTATAATTGAGGCAGGAACTTAGTCTAGTAAGTTCTCCCTTCGTAATTATGTGATTAAATCAGTATTTTTAAAGTGTGTGCATGAGGAGAGATGGTAAAAGAGTTCCACAGTTTTTTCTTTGTGTAAAGACAAAATGTCCTAGAAAATGGAATTTCTGGTTAATATCCAAAGACACAATTGTTCCAATGCTACTGGAACCATTATTATTCTAGTTAATGTCATAGTTGAGAATGCATCATTAATAAAGCCTTGTATTTTTTCAATGTCAAAATTAGACAAAGTAGTAAATACTGATGCTAACAGGTTTCCTTCATTTTGACTTCACAGTCAGGAAGGTATTTTCCTTTTTAAAACCTAATTGTACATTGATACTCTATTAAAATATCTTGAACAAAGAATACAGAGCACCATTTAATTTAACTTTACCGACTGTCAGAGAACATAGCTCCCAAATAACGTTCTCAATAACGTAACAGGGGATGATAACTGGATACTGTGGAAAGATTTTTCACTGCATCTGAAAAAAGAAATTTATATTCCCCAAACTTCCCATATAAAAGGCAAATTCCTCTTAACAAAAATCAAAGATCAGGAGAGCTGTGAAAAAGTGCGCTTCTGTTTGCACCTACTACATCTTCTTTTCATACCTCAGTTATGGTTACTCTTTGCAAATGTGTGAGAGTAAAAGAAAACTCAGTATGTTTCCCAATATAAAGGAGGAAATTTCACCCTATTCCATTAGCTTATCCAGTGAGCTAGGAAATGGAAAATGTACATAATTCCACTTCTCTTCAATGCCACATTTCACCACTTCTTCAAGCGACTTCAAGAAATAGCTATTAATAATGGACACACATCACATTTCTTCAATCTCCCAGTTTCAACAACATTCAAGTCTTGACAGAAGTGGTGGTCTCAGACACAAGGGATGGGCACAATACTTACAGCTGTTCCTGACAGCATCATCTCATTTGACTTGTAGTTCAATGAGAAAATGGTTAAGAGTCTTTTTAAAATAACAGAGAAATGCAGTACATTAAATTGTTGTAAAGGTTTCAATTGCTTAATTTGGTTGCGTTACTACTTGAAATAAATAGTCTGCTGAACTCAATATTCCTTATTACAGAACCCCACACTGTGTGCTTTCAGTTCTATACATTGCTATGTAGAGTCAGTAACCACCACTTGAGAATGAGATCTTGTTTTCTGCAGAATGTTAATGGATGAGAATTCTGAAGTAAGATGCATGAAGTATAAACAAGAGAGCCTAGTATTAAGAAATCAGATAAACTAAGTCTAGAACACAAAGAATCTAGAATAGAAAACATTCATATGATTTAATAGGTCTAATAAAGGAATTGGAAATCTCACAGAAAGGCTCTCAATCAAAATGCCCACAATAATTTCAACGGAAAAAATCTACTGTACTTATCTTCTATCATTGGTTTTAAAAAATAACCTAAGATTTGTGAAAGAAATTCAAATTTTAGCAGTTTTATTTCAATTCAAAAGAATCAGGAGAACTCGGCAATCCTGGAATCCTCTCCCTAATACAACCAGAAGGCTTAACAGCAGGAACACACATCTCTACAACTGTTCACGGAGGTACGGAGCCTGAAACTCATTCCTTTTTTGTTATACTCTTGGACTGTATTTCCACGAAAGAACAGACTAATATTTACTAGAAGAAATAATATTTATTTCAATTGACACCTCAGTTTTCTTACTTGTCAGAGAGAAAAATCACCCCCTTCCCCAAGTGATGCAAGTGGGTTTTTCAAGCCTCGTGCCAGAAAATCTTCGCACCTGCCTCACTCAGGAATTGCACAGAGATCCTTAATCTCAATAGTTGTCCACTTAGTGTAAGGTTAGACGAGGAGCATTCCTACTGAGGAGATATTTAGATAAGAAGCTATAGCTCTCTGTGGGCATACCTGAATTTCACATATGAAAAATAACATTATATACAAACTTCATCTGCAGTTTTAAGTAAAGCTTGATGCCAGCATATTTTGAAAGACATTTACTTCCACTTTCAAAAGCAAACGTATAAACCAATAAAAATGACGCATAAAATAACAGAGATATATTTTATTTGCCATGCTTTGCATTCATCAGCCAAGCATAAGGTTTATTTTGCTGCTTTTCTTAACATGAATCCAGAAGTTGACTTCTAACCAAGATAACCTAAGGATATGACACCAATGAGGTATAGGTAAAAGTGTCGCAGATTTTTTAAGAAATGCTTGTGTTGATAATTCTAACAAAGTGTCTACACATAGCTACAGGTTCAAACTTTGCACATTCAAAAATATCAAAACACTTGAATAAGCTGAGCACATTTAGAAAGGACTTACTTTTATTGTAGCAGGTTGCTAGTACACCTTTATCTGCAGGACTGGTACTGATGTGCCAAATTTCACCCACTTGATGAAGGAGAACATTTTTGTTTATAATGTTATTTTCATCATCAAAATCTATGATGTGAATCTGCAAATACAATAAAATAGAACATTAGGGTTTCAAATGTTTTCCTGTGGGTCTTAATTATACATGATGACTACATGGAACAATTTAGTGAGATTTTTATAACCGATATCGACTTTAATTAATTGCTATACTAACAATTTACTGTATCATTTATTTCATGCAGGATTAACTTTTCTAGGAACACACTAGCAATTTCCCTGTTTGAGGAAATACCATGCTTATTCTCAATTTTCAACTTAAAGCTTGAAGGTGATTTTTCATTTAATGGCTAGGAGTAAATAAGCCATGTATTACAATTCAACACTTCTTCCAGCAATAAACAAAAATAACAACATTACAATCCTTAGTCTAAATGTCTGCACCAATTCTGCATCCAAATCATCTAATTCAAACCATCTACAAAGAAAGAAGGAGAGAGGGAAAGGACTTTTCTTTGAAGCAAATACTTTACACTCAGTAAGAAACTTCTTGAGAGTTCACTTTAGCAGTCACATATCTTTACCAAGACACTAATCTAATCTTTTTATACTATATGGAAACATAAAATACTGAAAGATGAAGAAAAACAATAGTAATTAAATAGATAGATAATATTTTTAGAAGATAGAACTAAGTTTGCTTTTTATTATTTTAATTTTTGTTTGTTGCAGGTTTCTTTGCTATGAGTTTGGGTTTTTTTGATAGGCCCACATTACTATCATTTTCCCCTCCCTTTCTTTTAGTCAGTTGTTTTTCTATAGTTGCCACAGAAATACAAGAAATTTAGGAAGATTGTAGTCTGGCATAACATACAGAAGGAACTCTACTCCTGGGACTAATTCCCCTAAGCTCAAGAATGGACAAATAAATTTAGAAGACTCACAAATTTTAAACAACTGTATCCTGGTTAAAAATTAAACTTCAAAGTTGGGGAACAATGAAGAGGAAAAAAAAGCCAAGAGACATCCTATCATCATGACTGAATTAAGTCTACTGAATTAACTACTGAATCACTGCAAAAATCTTAGTTATGCAGAAATACAGAAGATTTTCTTAAAATACAGAAGCTGCAATATACGTCTCAACTTCATCTGAACACTATTATTTTTAAGGGGCTGAGTTTACATGTTACCTTTTTCTTTATTGCCCAAACAGTCATCATCAACTCCTCCTTGAAATATAATCCTGGAACTCATCACCTGTATTATTCTTCCATTTTGTCATCCAAGGCACAGAACCACCTCTGCAGTTGATTAGCAAGTTGTCTTTTGAGACTTCATTTGCTGCCTTGAACCTATGAATCTACTCAGGAATCAGGACACTATACATCTACCCCAACAACTGCATATCCATCTTAAAGAGTGACACTTCTGCCTTTCAAAAAAGATCAGTTTAACCTCATACCTTGTTTTTGTTCGGAGTCCCTTTTGGCAGCTCAGGCCAAGTCTCTTACCCAAGAGACTGAACCACAAATCTAAATCCCATTTACTACAGCCACACACATTCTCTTCCCACACTAACCAGGTTAAAAGAGTCACTTGGCACATAAGGGAGCGCTCTTTATCCCATCTGAAGCCCTTTGGAGGCACAGATAACCAATTCCCCTCTGCCGTTATGTTTCCAATTCAGCAGACAACATGGACAGCTGTAAACCGGTGGAACACATAGGTAGCTGATGAAATGCCCAGGCTGAGATTTTTAGGAAATATGAAATTTAATTCTTATGCAACAGTATTGTTTGCACCTTGTGAGTTGAAAAATTACATCCTTCACAGCTATGCCAATCAACACCATCTACCAGAAAAAGTTGATCAGCATAACAGAAAGAACTGCAAAAGGTCCCCCAATGGTTTTTTGCTATGGATCTTTCTACTCAACTTGATTTGTATACATGATGTATAGAATAGTGACTTCACTAAATACTAAGGACAACAGAAATTTCATAGAAAAATAGTCTAATACCAAATACTGTACACCACCATGTTCACCATGTCCTCAAGTGCCATATTCACACATTTTTTGAACGCTTCTGGGGATGATGACTCCACCACTTCCCTGGGCAGTCTCTTCCAATGCTTTTTCTTCCCCTTTCCATGAAAACATTTCTCCTAACATCCAGCCTAAACTCCTCCTGGTGTAACTTAAGGCTATTTCCTCTAACCTGTCCTGTCACTGGTTGCCTGGGAGAAGAGACCGACCCCCACCTGGCTACAACCTCCTTTCAGGCAGCTGCAGACAATGATAAGACACCCCACCCCCCAGCCTCCTTTCCTCCAGACAAAACCCCAGCTCCCTCAGCTCCTCCTCCTAACAGTTGTGCTCCAGACCTGCCACCAGCTCCATCACCCTTCTCTGGACACACTACAGCACCTTGAAGTCTTCCTTGCAGCGAGGAGCCCAGAACTGAACACAAGGTTTGAGGTGCTGAGTACAGGGGATGCAGTGCATTATATAAATCATGAAAATTAGTATTTTAAGTTCTAAGATACAAGACTAAAAATTAACTTGCAGAGTTCTGAGAATGAGATCAGAAAAGAATAAATTACATACTTGAATATTTCCAATGCGTACAATAAATGCATTAAGTTTAGCAACAATGAAAGTACTGAGGACAAAAGTTCCAAAACTACACCATGTAGAACACAGTGCTACTACTTAAACCATTTGCAGCATGTTATGAAGACCAAATGCCAAGTACTGTACACTATTAATATGTCAAATATTAAGAGAATATAAAATCTTATAAACACTTTCCTTTCCTTTGAAATACTAGTATTAATAGGAAAATATTTTCACCTAAAATATATTCTCCTATGAATACCTAAAATTGCTTCATACAGCAATAAACCTCAATGAGGCAAAAGTTATCATGTCAGCTGTAAAATTATTGCTCTTTCATTTGCCCGACACCTGCCCATGACCAGAAGGGAAGAAATAATCTGCGCATGATAAAACTTCTCAATGTGCAGGACTTGGTAAAGTACTAAGTGTTGCAAGCTAGCTCATAAGTTTGGTCAGGTAACTAAAAAAAGTTTTTAAGCAAACGTAGAGAACCTAGTGCTGAATTAAGTTATAATGAGCTGAGCCCTAGGGCACTCCTTGGGAATTGAGGAACTAGCTGAGAAGAAATGATGGCCTGAGGCACAGCTACAGCCCAATAACCTCCAAACATTTGTTAATACACCAGGAATTGTCCTGCATTTTATTGTTAATGTTATTCATCAGAAAAAGAAAAGCATACTCAAAATTGAAGCATATGCAAACATTTCTAAAATATATAGTATATACCTAAAAAACTTACCAAATCAGAAAATTTAAATTATTAAAGATCTGTTGGCTATCAACTGATAAGTGAGAGCCACTTTTCAACAATTTTGTATCGGGATTTAATTAGCTGACCAAGCAGCAAGAGACAGCACAATCAAAAATATAATCATGTGCGTTGAACATTTAACTAAGTTTGTCTGCCACTTCTTTTGTTACTCTACCCCCAAGTATTACTTGAAACGTAAATAAACTGAATACTCCATCCCCCTTATGCCTTGGAATAACTTTTCTTGAGTCTCATCCAGTATTATCATTGGGTAAAGAACTCAAAACCTCACAGGGAATTGACAGCCCACATGTCCCAAAGCCATGGTTCCAAGCCATTTTGTGCAGCCCATTTTCAAAAGAGTTGGTCACTCTATTCAGTCCCAGGGACTTCTGTGGTGGGTGTTAGCCTTGGCTAACAGACTCCACCCAGACACCTGCTCTCCCCAAAAAAGACAGGGGGAGAAACCGGGAAGAACAGGAATGAGATAGTTTATGTGCCAAGCTACAGACAGGGAGGTCGCTTACTAACTAATCTGGGCAAAAGAGACCTGACTTGGGTGAATTAAGTAGTTTATTGGCAGTTAAAATAAACAAGCACCTTCGCTCCCCCACTTTCCAGGCTGAACTTCACCCCAGACTCCTCTGACCCTCTCAAGTGGGGCAGGGGGATATGGTGGTTATGGGTGTTTTCTCCCTGATGCTCTTTGCATCTCACTCTTTTCCTCTGCTTCAGCACAGGGCCTTCATGGGAAACTGACTCACCTGTGTCCTGGAGTGGACTCACTGGAACCAGCCACGCCTGGCATAGGCAACCCCTGGCCTCTTCTCAGAGGCCACCACTACAGCTCTCCTGCTACCCAAACCTCGCCACCTGCACTCAACACAGCCTTCTAACCCTTTCAGCCTCAAGAACTTGCTTCGGTATGACTTTTATTGAAATTTAATCACAAAAATTAAATTACAACTCATACTCCTAACCACAGAAGAAACAGCCCAATAGAAATTGAGGCATGAAAGTCACTCAAATTTTAGTTCGAATTGTTAAACTCATGACCAGAAAGGACACAGATGATTGCCGATAATAAATATTGAAAAATCCAGTTTATGAAGCTTCACATACTGTGCATGTACCAGGAGTCCCATTAGTAGCAATTAAGGCTTAAAGACTTTTGTTTTACTTTACATCCCTTCAGGGACTTAAAGATAGCTCCAGAGCATCTATAGATTCAAATTAACAAAAATATGGCAGTTTCTTTACTAAACCAATCTGATTTAGTCATACAATTTAGAAGAGCAGTATGATTTTCAGAAAATACACACAGCTTTCATTCACCAACATTTCTTACCAATATCTTTACATTCTACCCACAGAAATCGTCAACTCAACTATCAGTTAATGTTCATATTCAACAGAGGGGAGAAAGCAAGAGGGATGATATTGGAACAATGTTACAAAAAGAGGTAAAAATTACAACTGACATTTGACAGAAAAATTACCTGATTATCGTATCTAAGAGACTGTGTTCCAACCAAAAATCTTATTGCATCTGTTTCTGCTGTCTGAGGCGTTAAAGCTCGTGCCTAGGGAAGAAGAAACCCATTAGAAAAGTACAATTAATAAAATACATTAATTTCAGAAAAAAAACTTGAAGCTTATATATCAATTATCATTTTAAGCATTACATTCTTACAAACTGCAAACTTTCCTGCCCTTTATGTCCATCTTGCTGAACACATTTTTTGTGCAATTCCTCATACTTGTGAGGATTGGGGAACACACAAGTGCTAAATTAATTACCTGATCTTCATTATAACAGTGATAACATTAAATGCAGCGTCTCTTCCAAACTAATCTTCCTTTATCATCTGAAATAACTCCATAGAATAGTGGACAATTTTTAACTGTCATTAAAAAACAATATGATATCCAAGAAAGAGGCTGTTCTTACAGATGTTTTCACACCATTCAGGTTGAATATGCCTGTGTAAAAAATAATTTTTTCTTACCATTAACCACCAAGTTTAGAATCAAATTAAAAACCAAGACTTTTCCACTGCAGTCCATTAGAGTTAAGAATTGTCTGAATGATGGGAGAAATAATTTGTTATTTATCCATAAAACTTTTGTCATAATGTTATTTCTTTGTTGCATTATGTTAATGGCATTGTTAGAGTCTCTGCCTTGCTTCTTCAACTTGTACCAACCGGAGTCTTGGAAGAAGTGAAACAAAGCAGTTAAGGGCCATGGGAGACATGGATAAATAAAGCACAGCTTGAACTAAAACCACAGTTGCTAGTTTGCACTAGTCATTAGTAGAGACTCTCTTAGATAATATTGAGTAAATGGAAGGTAAGCTAATACTCAAAGGCATTTTTAGCAACTATAAATTGTGGGGAATATCTGCTATTTCTCCATGCAAAAGATACCCTTAATAATATTGTTCAAAATTAATATTTTAAATCTAAAAATAAATCTTTGCAATTCCCATCCTATTTGGCATAAAATAGCTCAGATCTCTCCAGACACTAAGGTCTGTATTGCAAACAAATACTTCTGAAGGATTCGGGTAACTGCTGAATGGCCCTTCTTACTGCCATCCTGTCAGACAGCTTGTTACCGTCCGGATTCAGGAACACTTCAATATCATTCTATTTGAAACTTCTTTTTAAATTGATATAAAAAAGATGCCTAGAAGCTTGGAAGGGAGTATTTGGAATATATTATATCCCAATACCCAAATTTAGAGCAATTTAATTCTAGAAAAGCAACTTGAAGATATTTGACTTTTCTCAAATAAAGCAAAGCCATGAAAGCCATTGTCTGTCAACAGCACTAAGAAAAAACTAATTTTTCAGAATCATCTCTGGACTTCTATGGAGCAGATACTTACTTCTTCTCTGGTATCTGAAATGTGTGATTTAAACAGTGTAATATTTTGTGTAAGATGGAACATAAGTTGAAAGATGAACAACCTTAGTAAGGTATAGGCTAATATCCTATACATACATTTATAATATCTATGTAGGGAAAAAAGAAGAACTAGAGAACATAACAAATAGTTTGTGTTCAAAATACTCAAATGCAGATCGAAGATCAGTGGGAATCCATACCAATTTGCTTTACTTTCTTATTTATGCAGCACTCATCTACAACAGGCCTAGAGAGTGTTCCTGACTGACAGACACAACTTAAGTTCACCAAGATGATTGCAGAAAAGCTTTTGTCTTTAACAGAATTTACATTTGCAGATATTTGCAAGCGTTTCTTTCCATTCAAAAGACCTGCTTTCAATTATTTTGAGAAAACACTAGAAATAACCCAACAGCTATGTAACTCCTTCAATCGAAGAAGCTTCTGCTGTTTTTAGACATCAAAGAGAAGTAGAGACCTCCAGGATCTTTAATAAAATAAATAAATAAAAGGAGTTTTCAGCCCTTTTAAAGCTTTTCAACTAGGTCTCATCATGCTGCTTTCAAAAATTCATAAAGTTGGACACAAAGTGCCCAAAATAAAATTGTGTAAATACACAGTAACATTTATGTCATCAGCTTCTCTAGCTCTTACTTAAAATAATTTTCCATTTTGCAGAAAAAAAAAGAAAAAAAAAATCAAAGGCATGAGAAAAAAAGATTTAAACGCATTTCACGAGAACAAATACACTATTGTTTATTCCTTGACAAAAAAAACCCTGCAACATCCATACATAGGATACAAAGTTCAAACTCATCCACCATTCATAAATCAGGAAGATTCTGATTCATAATATCAGTATCAGCACAATGGACTTTCAGTTGTCTCTTGCACAAAGATACGCGTAATTTTGTCTACTCTGAGTTACTCTGAGAGAAAAAGAAGTTCTTTCAACAGATGAAGACACCAAGTAATCCTTGTAATGAACAATAAAACTGAAACTGGAGTGCTGTCAAGATCATGGAAAATGCCTTAAGTTTGTCACCTTGTACTGTAACCTGTCAGAGCAGGTTGCAAATTGAATCTTTCATAAAGCACGCTGCCTTATGACTGCAGCTCATAGATAGAAAAATAATAATTTCCATTTAGATTGATCAATATTCATTTTACTATGCTTTTTTACTTATTTTCTAAGTCTGCACCCACAGAACACAAAACTGTATACAGCCCAAGAAGAGTTTACTACTGGGCTTACCTGGACAGGGACTTTTCACAAGGGCACATAGTGATAGGACAAGGGAGAATGGCCTTAAACTGAAGGAAGGCAGGTTTAGATTGGATATTAAAAAAAAATTCTTTACTGTGAGGGTGGTGAGGCACTGAACAGATTGCCCAGAGAGGTTGCAGACTCCCTGTCCCTGGAGTTCAAGACCAGGCTGGATGGAGCTCTGAATAACCTGGTCTGGATGAAGGTGTCCCTCCCCATGGCAGGGAGGGGTTGGAACTGGATGATCTTTAAGGTCTGTTCCAACCCAAACCATTTTATGATTCTACCCAAGATATTAAACTACTACTTACTAAAAAAATTACCATAGTGCTTAGAAAATACCCAGAATACACATCTGAAAGACACAAGCAGCAAGAAAACAAGTCATGTCCCACCTGATAGTGCTACACAATGCAACAACTTACAATTACATCATTTCATTTTTAAAGAAGGCCTAACTCTAGGAAAAAAATACTAGCAAGCAAAGTTTAAAACATTGTGAACCACAAAGAACTTTTTGGTTAGATGTCCAAATTCCATACTTACCAACAGCCCTATGAGGGAATGTGCATGGTTTAAAGAAAGCAGTTTTATAAAACAGAACAATTGAACTGCAAATCCACCACAAAAAAATAGACATGCAAAGGACATTCAAAACTCTAGCACACAAGTGCGACAGACAGCAGTATCAAGATAAAGCAAAAGAAACAACAATCATTGTAGCAGAATGCAGGTAAGACTAACTTGGAGAATGGGCATTATGTCTATGCCTACACTATGCTCAGTGTGATGCTGGGCAAAGATCACCTTCTACTATGCCCTTGACAATTCAGGCCACCTGCAGAATAATAAAAACCTCTGAGAAAAAGAAACAGAATAGAATCTATCATGCTTGACAATGGCAAGAGATGATCCAGAAGAACACAATGACAAACCTCAAAAGGGTAAAGAAGGTTGGTTTAAACTAAGTGCATTATGGAACTGCAATGCACTGATTCTCAACACTTTGTTCATAATTTCTTCCGAAAAACTTTTACTACTCAACATCTTTTGAAATACTAGCCAAATGCACAGAGTTTTGAGCCGGTTTTTTTTGTTTGTTTGTTTTAGTTTTTTGGGTGGTTTTGTTTGGGGTCTTTTTGGTTGGTTGTTTGGCTTTTTGGGGTTTGTTTTTGGTTTTTTTTTTTGTTGGTTTGGAGGGTTTTTTTTGTTTGCTTTGTTAATTTGAATGTTACTATTTATGGCATTAATAGACAAACAAAAAAGTACTTGTTCAATACATATGTATGCTGATGCATTGCACTGGTTTGGTATTAACAAACAAGAAAACAAACAGACCCCAACATTTGAATATCTGTATTACATTTAATACAAACAAAAAGTATTCCACAGACCAGAGATCATTTGAAATTCATACAATCAATCTGTACTAACAAACCGTGAACTTGCAATGCAAAATGTGAGGACACAGTATTTGGCTTGCAATCCCTACATCTGAATTTAAAGTTATTTGACCATCTGCTTATGCTGAAAACCAGAACTAGTGTACTGCAACTTGGGGTGGGGAGCTGGATTTGCTGATGCCTCATTCTGGAGACAAAATACAAGTTCCCTGCCCCCCCCAGACAAGCCCCAGGCTGCTAATGTCATGAATGTTATTTCTGCCTTCTGGCACAATTTCAATGTTCAAGTAAGTACACTTTGATTTATCCTTAGGTAAGTCAGCCTTGTTTCTCCCACCACAGTAGGAGACCCTCTCAGTGACTCTAATAAGCTGCAGTGACTATCAGTGAAAAGGTTGGCAGCACACATGCGCAGGTGACCTTCAATGCTCTCAGACAGCTGCTTTCCTCAAGTCTCTCACAGCACAAGAATTCCCATCACTGATGTATTTAGTGCACTGACCCTATTCCAAAGACTGACAGATTCTATAAACCCTCAAAGCAACAAATGCAACCCACACACAAAGACCTGCATAGCACAACCATCCTCAGAAAACCCATTCGTTTGTTGTGAAGGTAACAATCATCATGTAAAAGTTCCTTCAAGGTCACCTAACTGTATCTTTATATTGTCATTATTCTGTACCATACCTAACATTAGGAAGATCCTACTAATTGCTTGAGGGTCCTAAAAAAATACTTTCCAACTGTTCCACTTCATGCATTATGAAAATCTTTGGGGGATTAGTGAAGAGAGCTTTGCCACTTAGCTACTTTTGTTCCTCTACTAACACTTTAAACCACAAAGGTTTAAAATATACAGGATTGGCACTCATGAGGCAAGTAGTCTTAGAGAAGAAAGAGTACTGACACAAAAGCTAGGAATTTTAGTATGACATTATTATGCAGTTTCTTAAACTGATTCAATTTTCAAAGTAAATCTTCCAAAGACATTGCTAAAGCTGGACCAAAATTATTATGTACGTTCTGCTTAGGCCAGTCTCTCTGAACCCACAGGAGACCACAAAAATTTCCCCCAGGGAAGAGAACACCACTGCCAATAGTAGCCCATAGGCGCTGCACTCCCATACCAGGAACACAGATGTGTCTGAAAGCCCACACAGGTTTCCCTCGGTAGCTCACAAATGACACACATTTTCCTAGGAAGACCCATTTTACTACTTGTAGTAAATCTACACCTGGCTTGTACTCCATCACAGGTAAGTCAGTTGAGCTATTCTCAATACATACTGATGACAATAGGTATACATACATTGGTCACAGGTCTTCTGCAATTTATTTCAGTTGGTATTTTGCACTGCTTTAAGTTTCTTACTCTAAGAAAACACATTTGGTTTTAGGGAAATTAAGTTTCATCTTACTCTTGCAAGCAGGCAAGTCCTAAAAATCAATAGTCTCTGTTCAGATTCATAAAACCTGTTAACAACTAACAGACAACACAAAATGGGCCAAGTATTGCTTATTCAAGAAGCACAACAACCACAATGCAGAACACTAACTCTATCAAAGCATTAGTGCACTTTTTTCAAGCCTGCTTCAGCCAGACCCTATCTTAGGGCGCTGCTGGAGCTGCCCAGGCACAGTACAGCCCTGTGCTCAGCCAGGTGGCTCTCTGCTGTCCTTGCCTCCTGCTCATTATCCTTTTCCCTCGCAAGTCTATGTACTTTTTACATGCAACATATAGGAGGAGTATCCAGCATGCTGAAATTTAGCTCAGTGTTGTGGTATCTCCAAAATCCATTAAATGTGCCAAACACACGCTCCAAAATGATCACTCTCTGGCATAAGTCATGTTCCTCTTCCCTCATCCCATGATGCTGGCTAGCTTCTGCATGCTTTTAAACAAGCAAGATGTAGGCTTGAACCAAATACCTATCCCAGAAAGCACCTCTCCACACTGCTCATTTCCAGAGCTATAAATGTTATCCAGTCAATCTTAAACTCAGGCAAATAACATATTTTGAGATGTTCAGGGGTGCTTTCACACCTGCTCAAAATGTCACTGTTGAAACCCTCAAGAAAAACATGGGGGAAATTGTGACTCCCTGAAAATGAAAGGCTGTGTTGAATTCAACACAGGGTAAACATACCAAGTACTCCAGGTTAGACAGTAAAGCCCAGGTCAACTCTACACAGGACAAGAAGGACATAATTTCACTGACAAAAACCAGCACTTAGCAATAGTCCTGGGACATCATTCGTCACATTCTTATAAATGAGGATATTGATGAATTCTACCAAGGTTCCTTTTAGAAGAACCACCTTGGTATTGAAATGTTCTGCAGCTGCTGCTGTTGCTTTGTATTCATCATCATGAGCCACAGCCACATCACTCAGTACCTTAATTCAAGCAGTATCTCCCATTTTCAGTCACCACCCACTGTAATCTTCTCATTCTCACTGCAGTCAGACAGAGCAACTGCGGGGAGACTGTCTTTTTAAAAGTCACAAAAAGAGTCATATGCCCTAAAAGTCACACATAATTCGCTTGTCTGTACAATGTTCATATAGCTCACAGACAAACCTAAGAGATTAAAAAAGAGAAAAATGTATTTGCTCATTACTCTAAGTGACCTTATGTATGCCAATACATCAGAACACATTCTGTACATAGAAATGAACAGAAACCTTGCAGAAATAATTTTAAGTTAGTTGCTGGATAGCACCTAGGAAGAATCAGCTTTATGTTCCTACAAACATGGTCACATTGGATCAGATGAAAAGCACATCTACACGACTACACTTTTTCCATCAGTGGCCAAAGATGGACTTTTATTGACTGCAGGAGCCCAAACATAAGAAGCTAAGACAAAATCTTTAAAACTTGGCTGAAAAATTAGTCTGAAGAGATGCCTTCAGACAAAAAGGGGTAATTGTGATGATGCAGCTAACCATTTTTATCTAGCAACACAGAAAAAATGATGCTTAAAAAAATAATAATCTTTCTTATAAGATGTGGAGATGCAATGAAAAACCAGATCAGTTCTAGGTTTAAGTTTCTATATTAGAGTCTCTCCATTTTCAAAAAGCACAGAGATACAATTTATTTTAAAGCCACACTGGGAGTTAATGGAGATCAGAAACAGAACCTTCATCTCCACGCTCCCTTTCCGACTTACCCATAAATCATCTCTTCTTTCCTCACTCTCTCCCTAAGTGATCTGTATTAACAGTAATTTCCTTTCATTACAGCCACTTTACTCATCCTTTTGCTTTATCCTATTGCCAGATGACTCCAACAAGTTACATACTTCAAAGGAGAGAAGAAGTCTGTAGGAGATATACGGTTTGGGGTGGACAGGATACACAGGTCCATGAAGGTCCCAGACAACACACACTAGCTTTCCCAAATTTTTGGAAGATGAATTATATGTGACCTTCTAGAAAGGCGCTATGAATTTTATTAAGTACAGGATATACATTCTCTTCTGCAAAAGAGATTTAAGTATAAGTTTCATTAATTTTGAAGTACGAGCTACAGCCATGTCTAGCCAATCACAAAATACTGTCATACAATACAGACAGCATGCTATCAGACTTTATCAGACTTCAGGAGATTCAACATTTAGTGCAGGTGAATACTATGTAGCAGCTCCTATACAAGAGGAAAATCAAACAAATACAAAACTTGCTAATGAAATCCATTGGTATAGTCAGGACTACAGAGCACACTACTCAGTATGCAGGACATTTGTTACAGAGAGCCTTTGTACACTACTTTTCACAAAAACTTTAGCAAAGGTGCCCAAAAAAAAAAAAACTGCACATATAGATATTTATTTTACTACATCTACTGTAGAATTAATTGCTTTGTTAGGAGGTGCTGGTTTTCTTCTGCAGGTATTACTGCTATAAAGGCTAGTGATGACAAGCCACCTGTTGCCAAAGAGGACACGTAACAGCTGAGTAAAGCCTTAGTGGAAGAAGAATGAATTAGGGTCCCTCTCACTCTGCTTTCGCAGTACTTACAGAAACCTATTAAACACAACACCAGTGTTCCTCTAAGAAGATGATCAGTAAGTTTCTAAGTTAGACAGTTCCATTTCCTTACAACCATAAAATACTGATATGATGGACAGATTTGGCTCATGGGACAAAGGCACATACATAGACCTCCCACGGAGATCCCACAAAGTTCATGCAGATTTACGGTAGGGTATAACCAACTAAAATTAGTAACTTACGGGGAACAGTTTCATTCTCTCTTGTCAGAAAAGCAATTTTTATTTATTTTTTTTTCTGACAAGGCAGAATCAAGGATGTCTTTGACAGTACTTTCGCACCGCTCCAGCGCCAGACAAAGCCGCTTCCAGAGGCGGAGCAGGGAGCGGTGACCGGGCAGGAGACCCCCAGGCACACCGGCGAGAAGGAGCCCTGCCCGGGCCCCGCACCCGCCCTGCAAACAGCGCGTTCGGGCGGGGGGACCGACTCCCGGCCGCTGTCCAGCCACCCTTAAACACCCCAACGCGGCTGCCAAACGCCACCACAACCCGGCGGTGCCCGTGGTGCCCCCGGTCCCGGCTCGGGCAAGGAGGAAGGACGCCGGTCTCCCCCGGGCGGGCTCTCCCATGCCTCTCTACACACACCCGACCCCGCGGCCAGCACCTTCTCGGAAGCAGGACCGGCACCTGCCAACCCTCCCTTAACCTCGCCTCGCGCTCACCTGGAACTCCAGCCCGTAAATCACCGGCGCGTCGTCCTCCATCGCGACCCCCCCAGTGCAGCCAGACACCCCCCCAGTGCAGCCAGACACCCCCCCGTCGCCTCCAACGCTTTCTGGCCCTCGGCGCGGCCCGTCGTCGGTCGCTTCCGGGAGCTGCGCGCGCGCGGCCCCGCCCTGCCCGGTCGGCGCGCAGGCGCTGTGCGGGGGGAGCGGCGCCGGAGGCGGCGGCGGCGGCTCGGAGGTGACGGGACGGGACGGGACGGGACGGGATGGGACGGGACGGGACGGTCGCGCGGCCTGACGGGCCTCCGGGTGGGCGGGTGGTCGCTGGGACGGCCTCGGGGCTGTGCCAGGGGGAGGCCGGGCACCCCCGGTGTTCCGCGGGTGTTCCGGGCCGGGGAGCCCACGGTGGTGCCGGAGGCAGCGCCGAGCTCAGCCCGGGGCTGCGGGGGTTCGCGAGCGGCTGCTTTCGCCGAGCGCTCCTCCTGCTCAGCCGGCCCGTGCTCGGTAGCCTGCTCTGGTGATAGCCCTGAACCCACGCTTCCCTTTGCTGAAACCGGGACCTAGCGGGTCTTTGCGAGCAGGGAAGCAAATGTTGAGTCACTGGAACAGGTTGCCAGGGGAGGTTCGAGAGGTCTCAACCCTGGAGGAGTTCAAAGCTAGGTTGAATGGGGCTCTGAGTAACCTGGTCTAGTGGAAGGGGTCCCTGACCGTGGTAGGGGGCTTGCAATTAGATGATCTTGTAAGGTCCCCTTCCAAACCAAACCATTGTCTGATACTGTTGATATCACTATGATAATGTTTCATCCCTGTTTAGTGGGAGGTATTCGCTCTTCAATCTGAATAGTTTTACGACTTGCAGAAAGGATAAAGAGAAAATATTCTCAGAATCAATTCTGTGGGTAGACATTAAATGAAAAATGTCAAAGGGAAGATGTGAAATAGTGAAATTACTTTGTTTTTAAAGCAAAAATTTCAATATTTGTGTGATACTTAGGAGTTTCACTGTGACACCTGAGCAATGTACAAGTAATAAAACTAATTCTTGTTTTAATAGAGACTTTTTCAGTTACTATGGAGAATAATGAAAGCAATGCTAAGGATGCAAAGAGCACCTCAGATGAAGATGACAGCAGAGACGTAGTTCAGCAGAAAGCTCAGGAAGAAATTCTCTTTCATGAGGAAACCATCGATCTTGGTGGAGATGAATTTGAGTCTGAAGGGAATGAAACTGTATCAGAGGATTCAAATAATTTTGTAGATAAACTTAATGAGCAAATGATGGAGAGTGTCATTATTTCAGATTCTCCAAACAACAGTGAAGATGACACAGGTGAACTTGGATGTCTTCAGGAGATTGTAGACCAAATGGAAGCTAAAGATAATCAAAAAACACAAGCAGAAGTGGATAGAGAAGAGTTTTTAAGTAATGAGAGTGAAACTGAACATGAAGAAACTCCTAAAGATATTTCTGAGATTGGAACAGATGATCAGGCATCTATAAAGGAAGAATCAATTCAGGAAGCAGTGAAGGAGGAACCAAAGTTGGGAAACAATGTTCCTGTTGAAACAAAACCAGATAATATTGATGAAAGCAAACCTGAGGACCAAATATTGTCACCCAGTACTACCACAGCATCTTCTGAGGCTGAGCCCATTCCTGTGTGCACCATCTTCAGCCAAGCAAACAATGCTAGTACCCAGCCACAGTTGTTCCTACCTGACGGTTTTGAGCCTCAGATGGTAAAATCTCCTAGTTTTAGTAGCATAATAGAGACTCCAGTGAAGTCTAATCCACAGGTGGTTCAACCAAGTCCTAGTCTAAGCAAGTTCTTTGGCGACACCGTTAACACTAATACTTTAGCTTCTGATTTTTTTGATTCATTTACCACATCCAATTTTATTTCTGTTAGTAATCCCAATGCAAGCTCTTCAGTTCCAGAGCAAATGTCCTCTCTTTCTGATGGTGGAGGTGGTTCTTCATCCAACCCTACCTTCCCCATGCAAAATGGGAGACCTGAAGCAGGTGGTCCTCCATCATCTCTAGAAATAACTCAATCCCCCAAGCCATTCTCACAAATCCAAGCTGTTTTTGCTGGGAGTGATGATCCATTTGCCACAGCCTTAAATATGAGTGAACTAGATAGAAGAAATGATGCTTGGATTCCTAGTGAGGAAACAAGAAATGTTCTCATTTCAGTTGCCACACAACAGTACAGCGCTGTGTTCATTGATAAAGAGAATCTCACCATGCCTGGATTAAAATTCGATAATATCCAGGTAAGAGTCTATTACTGTATCTTTGTCTATGATTATATTTTAGAAATACTGTAGAAGAGCTGTCCAATAATCTGTGTGTCATAGTGGTTCATATTGTTGCTGATGGTCACCTTGTGTGTGTTACTTCAATCCTAATTAGAAAATGCAGTGTCACTGCTGCCTTGTACAGGAAGAGGCTAAAACCAAATCTGATTTATTCATAGTGACATTTGTTTGGTACATTGAAAACCAGTTTTGACAGTTTCCGTAGAAGCCAAAGCTGATTGTATTTTTAAGTACTTTATTTCTGTTTCTCCAAGTTAGTAAGATAATGCTCACATTTGGAATATGTACAAACCCTCTAAGCTGTGCTACAGAGTCTTAAGAGCAGACAGCTTTGTTTGTGGAATTCACTGTTGCGATC
Source organism: Struthidea cinerea (assembly GCA_013397865.1). Classification (NCBI taxonomy): domain Eukaryota; kingdom Metazoa; phylum Chordata; class Aves; order Passeriformes; family Corcoracidae; genus Struthidea; species Struthidea cinerea. Next base: position 552,974 of record VZTI01000165.1, on the reverse strand, counting down.
AAGTGGGAAATAACATTTTTTCACTCATGTTTACGGTGGTCTAAATAATGTTAACACTGACTGGAATTGCATCATTTCTATCTTCCCTAAGCAATGGAAAGGTATAACCTGTAAGAAAGACTGAGTGCTGCAGCAAGCTGCTGGGAAGGGATAACCCCAAAATTAAAAGAAAAACTCTAGAGGAGATCATAAAGCAAACAACATAGTAGTGAAAAGTAATTTTTTGTCTTCTATCAGTTTCTAACTGGTGAGAAGCCATAAAGCATTTTTTTCAGAATTTGAGAAATTTTACTCAGATCTATTCAGGATTTCTCATGAAGCCATTTTTTTCTGGCTGCTCAGCCAGGCTAACCATCATAATATTTTGGGTTTTCTTGAAACAGGCTAATCCTACTCTTTGATATCTGTGCCTCTGGATAATAGAATTGTTGTTTAGAGAGATGGTGTTGAGGGTTTGGATAGTTTAATCTTTAATTATGCATAACAAAGACCATCAGTCAGTGGTCAAATACAAGCAGAGAGCAGTCTGCAGTAACTTCTCAATCTGCAGGAGCTCTCAGAAAAGTTTCTGGAGTGAATCAAGTCCAGATTTATAGATGCATTATCTGAAAAATCTTGGGTTTCCGTCACAAGCAGTAAATACCAATTTAGACATATGCAATGCTAGTGCTGCTTCTTGGGTTAGCTTTGTCTTAAAACATTGGTTTGTTATCACAGAGTCAAACAATTAGCATGAAAGAAAACACTGTAAGAGGAAGCTATTCCTCCTCCAGTCCTGCCCAAAATATCCCTTAGACCTTGATGAGTTATTCCAGTGTGCACTTTCTCTCCTGACAGCTAATCGGTTAGACAGAAGGAATGATCCCTTCTGCAGTCTCCAAGGATGATGGTCTCCTTTTTGCAAGCTTCCTTTTTTAGAATAGTACTCTTTCACCTTCCTCAGTCCAGTCAAGGATTAAAGGCTTGTTTCTGCTGATGATTCCCTAAATCTGTGCATGTGCATATATGCAGATCTACCATTTAGTACATAATTGAAAAGAAGATGTTTGGCAATGTCTATGTGATGTATTCTGCAAAAGACCTGACGTATACTCATCAGTGGAATTAAAGGACATTCCTACTGGTTTCTTCATTTATAAGAGTCTCCTAGACATGTCCACAGGGACAAGTTGTGAAGTGCTTTGTGCTTAGAAAGCTTTCCTCACTTTCACTTACTGCTTTTCTGTGGCCTGAGTGCATGCCTTGACTGACTTGACATCCCCTAGTTTTGTATCATTGTTCCATAGTATTGTAAATTGTGGATTTAACTGGAAATGTAATTGTAGAGTACTTGAAATGTCAACTGAAACATTGTGGGAGGTATGTTTTCAATGTTAAAGCAGCTTCCAACAAGGGTTGTTACAGCTTTGGTATGAATAGTTTGCTGATGCTGAATGTTAATGCAAGATGTTAAACCAAGCTGCAGTGGAGACAGAAGTTGGTTGAAAAATGCATTTGCAATGAGTGAACTCTAAATGTGCTTCAGGGAAGGACTGAAATTTCACATGACGTGTTGAAGAGCTTGGGACTTTATTTTTTGCCCTGCTTGCTTAGAAAGTGTATTGTAAGACAAGTTTTATGTGGATAAATCACACCAAGAAAAATACTGAATGATCTTTATTTCAGCTGCATGCTACTTTTTGATAATCATTTGAAAAACATTATTTTTTAAACTATCTTGGGTTGTGTATGGTAAAGATTGTCTGTATCAATGTTCTCCAAGTGTCAGGACAAATCTGAGTGCTACTTTTTATGCTCTTGCCGTTACGCCTTTTTCATGAGTTGCTGTCTTCTGTCATTGTCCTTTGTTTCATTACATTCATTTGTACTTTTTCCTACACCAGAGGACTGTTGGATCCAAAGTACTATCAGGGGGATTAAAAAATCTTCTGTATTTATGTCACTTTGCACACACTGTTGTGGTCTTGATTCTTTGGGCTCCTCTGTCTGAGAGGCAGATATGTTGTTTATTCATAGGATAAGTGACATCATTAGAAGTAAAAAATTTCCATGTAGTGGAAAAAGTAGTTCCAATCTCATTGCTTAAGAAACTAGACAGAAAACGCAACTGTTTCCTATCACTGTCCATGGGGAAAATTGAAACACTTAATGTCAATTGTCTTTGTCATAGCTAAGCTCTACTGTTATTATATGCAGTTCACCCTCTTTTTAGGCAAAAAGCTATTGAGGTCAGATAGCACAGTTTCTCTGACTGATGCCTGCAGCTAGTTCTTTTGAAATTCAAAACACTTGTTGAAGGGTTGCTATTTACATTGGCTTATGATCTCTCAAAGTTTATTTTCTGGATATTTAAGGCTAGCTTATCATGTGCATGTTTATCTTTGATCAGTAGATTGCACCTTTCAATGTTAACATACATTACAAAAACCTGTAAAACTTTCTGTTTTTTATAAGATCTTTGAGGAGTATTTTATAAGATCTATGAACAATAGTAGTATAAGAAGCAAATAAACCTGAATGTGTCAATGCTAACTGAAACCTATACATGGAAAAAAAAGAATATAGCAAATTATGTGGAGTAAATGTAGAAGTTTTCATTCCAATGCTGTATATTCATGTGCAGTTATGTTTATTTCACACGTAACGTACTGGAAAATATGTATTTCTCTAGAGGAAAGAACTCGTTTGCTCAGTTTTAATTCTGCATTTTATTTTGCCAAAATAATGTTTTAAATAGTCTTGTTATCTGTTTTCTTTTTCTGTTCCATGAACACCAAGGGAGATGCAGTAAAAGACTTAATGCTTCGCTTCTTGGGGGAGCAGGCTGCAGTGAAGAGACAAGTTTTAAATGCCAACTCTGTAGAGCAGTCATTTGTAGGCTTGAAACAGCTAATTGTAAGTAACAATCATAATATATATTTAATATTGTGTTTCTCTCAAGATAATTGGGAGCTACTGACTGAGGAGAAACTGGAAAAAAAATCTGTGTACTAGTCTGTTCATGATAGTACTATCATTCAATAGTGCTAGCCAAACTACAGTAGTTTTTAATGGCAGTGACACTGTGGTTTAATTAATTGGGTTTAAATCACCCAATGTAAACCTTTCTTTATATGCAAAAGTTACCAAAAATTATTTTAAGTGACTGAGTTTTTATGTAATGCAAATGGTTACGAAACAGATTTTAATCATGTTTCTGTTTATCTGCATATGTATTTATGTTTTCACCTGAATGTTTTACAAAAAGACATAAAAGTTGTAAATGGCAAGCCAGACTGATATGATAATTTCAACTGTTTAACTTTTTACTTCAGTGCAGAAAACTAAAGCAAATTACTTCCAAAGGAAAGCTTAACTTAATCCTTTCATTAATGTAAATATTTCTGTCCTGGAAATAGTTGCATCTAGCAGCATTGTAAACCTTGCCTTGTTCCTTTAACCATTGTGTTCTTGTATAAAACTCATGACTTCTGCATGACTGAGCCTTATTTAATCTGATGACATAAGGTATTTTGCACTTATTTTATTTTTTAAAAAATGGATGAAAAATTACTGAGGAAAAGTAGTGAGGAATTATCGGGACAGGCTGTATTTAGTATCTAACATCTTTTAATTTAATCCTGTGACTTTACATGTGAAGCTCCAAAAGAGATGACTTTTTTGTCGTGTTAAGAATACTGTAGGAGGTCTCTGCAAGCACTGTTTAAGGAATTCAGAGGTAATTTCGAAACCTAAACATGAAAAACAGATTGTGATCTCCATCCTAGACACGTGTTTTTCTGATTATCTCAAAGTTTTGCTTGACTTGAGAGGGGGAAAAAATGTTACGAAAAAGTCTTGTACCCACCAGTGTCTTAAGTAGGAAAAGCTTTTTTTTCACACTTACTTTCCATCTTCCAGAAGAGAATTTTTGATGTATGGGAAATGCTTTTCTATTTAGCCTGGTAGCAGTATCTATGCAAGATGTTCTTCTGTGCTGCAGACCATCTTGTACCTTAATTACAGTGCTGCTGCTGATACTGTTTTTGCTTTGAGCATGCTCTTAAAGTTTCAGAAGAGTAGTGCTAAATCTTTTAGACCCAAGACAGTAATGCTAGGAGGCAATCTGCAGCTGTAGGATTTTTTGTTACTTACACCACTTATGGTTACTTATGGTTTATTTTAAAAAAGCTTGCCTTATTTAGTAGGGTGGGTTTTTTCATAAAATAGAAACCATTCAGGTAGAAGTCAGAATGTTCTTCGGTTTTCAGGGCTTTCAGTCATTAGCTGTTGGTTGGTTTTGACTACGCAATATAACTTTCTCAGTTTCATTTGTAGAACTCGTTTCTTTTTATGATGAGAATTAGTTGGGGTTTTTTGTTCCCTTGCGAACATTGCATTTCTTCTTAAAGTCTAAATGTGGAAAATTTATTACTGATTGACAATAGTATTTAAAGGGATTTCAGACTTAAAAGCATTAAAATCCTATGCTAGATGATATTAATTTAAAAGATGTATGCTTTTTACATGCATAATAGGCCAGAATGACATACAGTAAGTACTCTCTTACTAGTCACGAATTTTACTTTGTTTGTGAGTGAATTCCTGACCAAATATGTTCAGTGAGTGAATCTTTTAATACAAAGGACAACTTACAGGCAATATTTCTATTAAGATCTAGTTAAAAACTAGTGAATATTGGGAATGTTGCTATGCAGTTTCCATAAAGTTAAGATTCTTTTTTCCTTTGCTGTTTATTTGGTATCCTTGTGTACTACACATGAACATGAGATTTTTTGTCACCCAATTCAATACCTTGCAGCAATTTAGAAGAGTGTATTTTGAATGGGTCCGCAGTGCAGAAGAGAAATGCTTAGAATTAGGATAAATTTCATCTTCAAACTGATACCTGTTATTTAGGTGTTTGCATGTGAGTTGATGTCTGAACTCTTAAGTCAATAAAGACCTAATAGTACAGTCCCTGATCACAGCTAAATTTAGATGGGTTTCCATCTAAAAGTCTCAACAATTATCACATTGTAGGAAAACACGAGTGACAGCTGAAACCAAAAGTGAATGTTTAGTCCTGTTATGAAGAAATTTGTTAGGTTAAAATTCTCAGATGATCCTGGGCAAACTCCAGTGTATTATGGGAACAAAAAAAACCAAAAACAACAACACCACCACCAACAAAAAACCAGTATTCTAGGCCTGTCTGTTTCATTAGTATCTGGTTACTGTTTTCATCCTGTGTGAATGGAAAAATGTGCTCACCAGTATACCAAATCTTCAAACCGCAGGTCTTCAGCTGCAATTCTGAAGGTTCTCTATTCTACCATATGATTAATTCTGTTAGCTTATTTGGCTGTTTTAATAAATACAGATACACTGCTGCTACTTTCAAAGGCTGTTCCAGAAGTTCATTCCTTTGGTTGTTAATCAAAGGCATTCTAATCAGTCCTCCCTCAAAATCTTTTTTGTAATCAAAGCTGAAGTTGTTTACAGTAATTTGAGTGTTTTGGTCTTACGTTGCTTGTTAAGTCATTTTTTTTTCCATTAATATTTGCTGCTTCTGCCCTGCTACTTTGTATGAGTAGATAAGCATGGCATTTCCACTGCTCAGATTTTCTTTTTAAAGGAAAAAATAACCCTTCTCTAGTCATCTCATCATGGATGCCTTCATAATGATCTGAGGAGCTCTTCTTAGAATCTCTCCCAATTGAAGCTAACGTCTTTTTGTTATCACTGCTCAGAACTCAGCACATTGCATTGTAAATTAAATGACTTGCCTTGTGTTTTACCTTTTCTGTTATCCTCATATTGTAAATCATCTGATACCTGTTTAGTGATGCGGTCCTTACATAGTACTTCCTAGATTAAATCTGCAAATGAAGATACCAGCTCTTTTAACCAGGGTCACAAAGGAGTATCTTCTACTGGATTGTTTCTAGTGTGCATCCTCGAGCAGTACCTTCTCACATTCCTATGAAAGTTCTAGAAAAAACATTTAAGTAAAAACGCTTCTGTGGATAAGATGCAGTTAGTGCTTGCAGCAAAGAATGTTGGAGACTGATGCCCTTTTGGCGGGATCATAGTGCAAACAGTCTGCAAAAGCTTCCTCAAGTACAATTAATTGTCAGAAAACAAAATTTATCCAGAAGTTGGTAAGCTGAACTTAGAAAGGTGCAGCTTTTCTGATGAGATCACCAACAGCAGAGTCATGTCTTAAGACAAATAGTTGTTCCCTAGGAACTGAACTCAAGTTGTTAAACTTGGCTAACAAAATTGTTCAGCATGAATTTGGTCTCTAGATGATTTGAATGAGATTTTTGCCAGTGAGCCAAAGATGGTTTATTGAACAACTGTACCTTCACATTTTCAGTCTCTGCTATGGGATGGGTAACAGTGAATTGGAAATGCTTTAGTGGTAGCAAAATGGGGTGGAGGTGGTGTAGTTGAATTAGTTTTACAACTTTAGGGCTTTTAAGAGATGTGGGGCTGCTGGAGCAGTTCTGCAAAATAATTCTATAATTAACTTGTAAATAGAGTTACACATCTGTACTGGGTAAGTTTTTATATTTTTAAACTGAAAACGGAATCTGGGCTTTCAATTTCAGAAAGTTTTATCAATCATAGGAACATGTATTTGCATCTAGAGCAAATACATATAAGCAAGATCTTGTCTTCACAATGTTGCTTTGTTTTACAGCAGCAAATACAAGGTGCAAGCTGCAATTATGTTAGTTCTTGTTATTCCATATTTTAGACTAATTTTTTACCCTCATTTGAACAAATAGCACAGTCTTTCTTACCAGAGACCCTTCTGTTGTTTTGAATTGTAATGTGCTTGCAGCCAGAGGAAAACTCAGTCTTTCATAGTTATTGTACTTGAAAAAAGACTGCTGTTGTCTTGCCAGTATAAATATGTAATGTTTGCTCTAAATATGGAATAATTTCTTCAAGCTGCTAGACCAGGAAAGAGTCACTAACTACATTTTCTTAACTGATGTGTAAGTGCCCTGCCAGTGTAATTTACAGGGGAGAAGCATGTCATAGCTAGTGGAGGAGGACATTTTAATCACTTTAATGGTGTTATATGTGGAATTAATGACTCCCTTTGAGTCTACTTTTAAAAAGTCATATACTGTTATTTTTGCATATGATTAGTGTTGTGCTTTTGCACGTATTTTCAAATATAACAAACTTGGATGCAGTGGTATGACATACATATTCACTGTAATAAGTTATGAATTATTCTTAAAAATAGGGGACGGGATTGTTCTTCTGTTTCTAAATCAGTGAGCAATTTCCTACATTTTTGTAGCTGATTTGAGAGAAGGTGGGAGACGCAAGTAGCGCAAACTGTAGATGTGTGCTTTTGGGAAGAGGTTGCATTTCTTCACTAAGAAGCATCTATTCGGTGGATAAAATTTCAGTGGTTTTCCTGAGAGACTGAATAATGTTATAAATGGTGTATCGGAGGAATTCCCTTTTCATCACTGAATGCATTTTCTGTTGATTTCCAGTCCATGTGCCTCTCTTTGCTTGACAGAAGAATTACATTTGAAATCTGTTTTACTGTGCAGTTTCCCTGTCTGTATGTAAACCTCCCCCAGGACTTCTGGGTTTTTTTGAAGAACAGAGAAATTCTGCAAGGAATAATGCATTGTCTGTTGGGTGGCTGATCTGCTTGGCCTAGCTTTGATGTGTGTACAGTTGTCAGTACTGAGATGTTTTGGGTTTTTAATTTTTGGTTATGTATGGATTAAAAAATATCCTTTCACAAGATAATCATCTAGTCTAATAGTGTTCAAAAAGTACAGAAATCATCCAAGCTGGTAGCTTTCATTAAAACAAAAACAGCTCCATGCTTTTCGGGGGAGTGGAAAGATAATACTAATGTTTTGTGAAGTTCTTTTCTGCCAGGCTGTTGCTGTGTTAGTGAACTATTTGGTAATAATATTTGGTTGACAGTATTTTTTCTTAGAGAAGTTAGTGTTTTCACACAATTACAGCTAGACAACCATGTCCTGATCATCACAGAATAATTATTTTTGTGTTTGAGAATGTTCTTCGGTATTTTTTATGCCATATCTGAAGCTATAGTGTCCATATTTGCTTTGGGTCTCTACTTATGACTTAAAATTCACGTACAGGGGACCCGGATTTTTAGAACTGTGTGATTGTAGACCATAGAAAGCACAAAAGTGACCTGCAAGGTTTTGAAGGATGTTTGAAATGGATAAAGATTTCTGGTGGACTGGCAACTCTTAAGTCTGGTACAATTTGCCTGAGACAATCATGTGTCCAGTTAATTTGAAATTAAGTTGTACTGCCAGCAGTCTTTTATTAAGCTTCCACAGAGAATTATGCTCCATGACCAGCACGCAGCTCTAATTTTGAAGTCATTGCAAATACTGTGTTTCATTTTCCAGCAAGGACTGTTTTCACAATGACTATCAGACTTGCTTCTCTTGGCTGTCTTGCTCTATAAAGTACTTTTTGTCCATGCCTGAAATAGATTTTAAAAGATTGTAGCAATTAAGTTGGTCATAAATGATCTGTTACTACTTTCAGATCGTAACTCTCATTTGGGAAGAAAAGCTAAGCAGTTTTAGAGACTGTGTTTGCTCCTGTTCTAAGGATAATAAGAATTTAGTTTGTCTCTTGAGAAGTGGAATGAATTTTGGGTAATCCATGTCAGTATCTTTCTGCTTCTCTAAGTTGATACAGATAGATGTTGAAGGTTGTTATAAATGCATTATCAATTCCTGCTCTTCCATAAGAGCATAGACGGCTCAGAGTCGGCCATACTGTTTCATGGTCTCGCTGTCAGCCAGCTTCCGCATTTCCAGTGGAACTCAACTTTGTCTGGCATTTGACAATGCAGAGAGGAGAGGTGAGATGGTTAGTGCTTGGTGGTCTCTGTAGTGACCTGTTTGCAGCCTGTGTGGTTGCAGAGTGGGGGTCAGAAAGTATGAGAAGTCTTCAGTTGTTATTACTGATTTTTGACTGTTAGCTGTATCAACATGTTTTCTAAAACATTGGAGAGAATTTAATAAAATACCAATTCAGGGTTAGTGCCTGAACTTTGCAAGCGCCAATATAAATGTATTTTATTCCTTTACATTTCATCAGACAACATGATTATTTTCTATTACATTTCTATTTTTTATGTATTAAGAAACTATTTGAAAAAAATATTACTTTCAGGAATAAGATGTGTTTGCTTTAGGATGACCTGCTGGGTACATGTCTCTTTAAAACCTCCTCTGTATAATAGAAAAGTATGATATCTTAAAACCTGTCAAGCATTAATCTGTGTTTTAAGTTTTTGGTATGTTGCATCAGGCTATACAAGGCAGAAACATTATTAGGTTATTTCTGTTGAAAAACTGATTAACAGTGTGACAGTACAATTTGGTTGATTTGTCTGACTAGGAATGTTTTTGTTTTATGAATAAAAGAATAAATTTAAGAGTATTTTGAAATCAGTCATGGAGTGGAAATTCAGATGTTTACATTTTATAGGTGAAACAGTTGTTACTGAATTTATCATTTATGCATTGTATTCTTCCCTGTTCTTTGTTTTTATTAATAAAATTCTTAATATATATAATCATATATATAATTAATATGTAATTAATATAATTCTTTGTTTAATAAGAATTTTGTATCCTGGACAATGCTAGAAAAGTTTATTTTTGTTGAGAGAACTGTACTAGGGGTTATAATCTGACATACTGAAGTCAGTGAGATAAGAATGGGCATTGAATATTTCATGACTGTAGAGTAACTTGGATAGTAATGATAATACATGGCTGTCAATTTTTTTCTCCCTCTTTAGGAGAAAACAAAGTTGTGAATATTACAGTATATTCATTTATATAATCAAACATGATATAGCTTTAAGTTTAGAATTCTGTATCATTTTGTGTATCCTTTTGTTTTAGTGATCTGGTAATATTAACGCTTGATTTCCCTTTTTGCCTAATTAGATGTGCAGCTTTGATAAATGAAATTCTGCTTCTCACTGGCCAGCTCTCCTGACCTTGTCATTATTACTGTTGGGCACATGTCGCTGCTGCAGGCAACATAAGCAGTTGTGCGTTTTAGGGACTTTATGGTTTTGCTACTTACTCTTTTCTTCTTCCCAGAGCAGTAAAAACTGGAGGGCAGCAGTTGATTTGTGTGGGCGGCTTCTAACTGCACATGGTCAAGGCTATAAAAAAAGTGGACTACCTGCTAGCCATACAACAGATTCTTTACAGGTATGTTTAAAGGTATGCCCTTGTCGCTTTTTTTCCAACAATATTCATAGTGGCATTTTTTTAGCATGATCAAACTCCTTTTCCTAATTGTAACATAGAAACTGAGGTTATTTAAGTATTTTAGCAAGTCGCGTTTTCTGTTTGCTTATGTAAAGTAGGCCTTCAGTTAAAACAAACTTAGTTTTTTAAGTAAAATCCAATCTTGATTCTATGTTTTTAAAGGTTTTTATGCTAGTAAAATGGAATATGTTTTGCTGTTTTGAAAGACTCGCTCTGCTAAAGTTCATGCAACTATCTAGATTGTGAACTTTGTAGTAAGATTCCAAATGTTAGAAATGTGTTTCATATTGCTTAGAAGATAAGAATCCAAATTAATAAAATATTGCAAGTGATTCAGATGTAACCAGATGAGAACTCATGTTTTTGACCCTAGTGATTATAAAGCTCATGGAGTTTCCCCAAAATATTTTAAGAATATCATAAGGTTGGAAACGTAGTTAAGATACCAGATTGATAATTTGTACATGCTAACTCATTTCGAAGAGAGATGTTCTAATTTTGAAGCAGGCTAGTTTTTAAACTTCAAAATCTTAGTACCTTTGCAAACAATTAAACATCAGTCCTCTGTGTTTTGTATTAATGGTTTGATGAAAAGTACTTTGTAAAAGAGGAGGTAAATATAAGTCCTGATTCTTTTCAGTAACATGGAAACTCTTTACTCAACTTTTATCAGAAAAAGTTGAAAAGTTGAAATTGTATTGGATGTGGCTTTTTATTCAAGCTAATAACAGACTTTGTCTTTCCCTTTTTTTATATGTATTAATTTTTAGCTGTGGTTTGTGAGACTAGCACTGCTGGTAAAGCTGAATCTGTTCCAAAATGCAGAAATGGAATTTGAACCATTTGGAAATTTAGACCAGCCTGATCTTTATTATGAATATTACCCTAACGTATACCCTGGACGTAAAGGTAAAACACTTGATTTATAAAATGCTTTTTATTTTTGCCGTTTTTACCGGTCATTTTAAAATATTGGTTGGATTCGGGGGGTTTTTAAGCCTAAAGCATTGGAGAGCCTTGGCTTATGTTGGTTTTGGTTTGTTTTTTTCCCCAGAAGAACATGATTGATTAGTACATTAAAGTATTGCTCGCATTATGGAGGTAGCAATAAGTAACAACTGGTAGAGCAATACAGGTAGGCAGTGTATTTCGTGATGCTGCTGCAGAGAAATGTTTTTAACAAGTAAATATGATCGTTTAGTTCTATGATATTGAAATTAAAAACTTCCAAACTTGAATAGTTCATTTTACCCAAAAGCAGGGTAGATGATGAGAGAGTTTGTGGAAACAGACTCTATAAGCTTTTCCTCCTCAGTTCGTCCAGGGACTATCACTATGCTATTTTTAACACTCACATGCCCATAGGCTACTGCAGGTATTATTTCCTCATTTCTAGGATTAAAAGAAAAAAAACACCTAAATTTAGAACTAAGCTAATAATTCTTCTTCATTGAAACATGATTAAATATAGTATTATTTGCTAAATAACTGAAAGTAAGTAGAAATCAGAGATTTACTATGTATCTCATTATTGAAGAGAACAAAAACAACACCAGCTTCAATTCTTTATAAGCAGTTTGTCTCAAGTTACAAACACACTACTTCCCACTGCTCCAAATAGCCCATGGGTTAACCACAGAGTTCCACTTCTCAGAGTATTCTAGTCGTACAGAAGTCTGGGTTTGAAAAATTGCTATTTTTAAGAGTAATTTTGCTCTTGTTCAGGCTATTTTGAAATTTTATTTTTTCTAAATCTGTTATATAGAAAAGAATAACTCTCTGATGCAAGTACACTGTTGAGTGTTCTTAATGTTCTTTGGCTTTCATATTTGAACCACAGAGTGTAATAAAACATTTGTAAGAAGCAGTTCTTATAGGCATTGCCACTCTCTGAAAAATTACAGTCCATTTTACATGAGATGCTGGTGTCTTGATGGGGTAACCTAGGAAGATAGAAGATTTTGAGGTTGCTGTGGAAGGGAGGTTGGTGTCAGAAGGTTCATGATTTTTTGCAGATTATTTTGCTTAGTGGTGCAAAAGATTAGTTGCAGCCCAGCAAGGCCAACGCAGACTGCCTAGAAAACTCCCTCTGATGTTACTCATCGTCCTTCAGGCAATCACAGGCAATCCACTGGGAAGGAGCTGTGTCAGTTTGAAGAGTGAAAGAGGTCCTTGTCATCAGGTTGGACAGCTTTTTGGATCTGGTGTTCTTAGGGCAGCTGCGCACATGACACTACAGCAATAGTAGTCTTCCGCAGGCCATACATTCGTCTCCACGTCTTTTTCAATATTAAAAATAAGCTATTTTGTCTAAGAAAAATCCTTACAGGTCTTGTCAATATTTGAGGCACTTGAGTCCTCATGCCACAGATGATGCAGGGAGCAGCAGTTCTGGACAGTCTGGCTGGGTGCACCTGTCCTGTGACTGAGCTTCGGGTTCTGGAGCAATCACTCAACAACTGGTGGCTATTTCATACAAGTTATGAGGATATTGATGGTATAAAAAGGTGATCTTAAGGAAGATAGTCTATTTCATAATTGTATGCCTCAGTTCATTTTTAACAGTTGAATTTACCAACTGGGAGCATAATCTGATCATTTGTAAGGAAAATAGGATCAAGGTTGGATGGAGCTGACCTGCTAGTTGTAGATATCTCATATACATACAAGGTGATTATGATGTGGGAACAGCTGTCAGACATTCCTTACGTAGTTTTGAGGAGAGAGAAATGCCATTTGCAAGGATGTAGGAGAACACGAGCAGTTCTTTTTTGTCTAGCATTAAACTATTGTATGCTGGATTATGGATAAAGAAATTTAGTATACATGCATTGTTAACCAGCTAATTTAAATAGTAAAATACAGATAAATCATTCCTATATTTTGGTTGAAATATATTAGTATGAATACACAGTCCACTGCTATTTGGCAATTTCGTATATCATTTTGTGGTGTAACAAGCATAAAAGAAAGGGCTTTATTTCAACATTTTAATTTTGATTCATGTTATATAAATGGAGTAAGCACTTAAAAGTCAATTTAAGAAATGAGAGTATAGATATAAATAATGTATCCACTAATTGTATTACCGATAATATGTTGCATAATTTCTTTGTATTCAAAATATTCATAATAAATGTAATACATTAGGAAGTTTTCTGGGTTTTATGCATGAAGTAGGAAAAGTTCGAAACTTCTTACAGGAGTGAGAATAGCCCCTCATCCATTAATCTCTGAGAAATATATCTCAAAGAATTTAGGTTACAAGTGATTGTATGAAAAGTGAGAGATGCTTTTCCATTAATTTAACTTAACATGGCAAACATGGTCCTCTTAATTTCCCTCTGAAACTTGCCTAGAGCTGTTTCCCTTTTGGCAGCACTGCTAATGTCCATTTCATCCTCGTATTTTGTATGGCATTTGCAGCCATGCTGTGCATTGATCTCATTATTGTCGTCTTTATCATGGCTATAAGATGTAGTCCTTCTGGAATCTTCCTTTCCTGGTTTCTGTGGCCTCTTTGTTCAGTCATCTGCATTGCCTGTAGGAGTGCAGCCTCTCAGGGCTTTGATTCTCCTGGGATCCTTGTGTTGGCCAGTGGAGTTGGTTAAGGCACTCTTGGATCATTCCTGATTGATAAGGATAAGAGAACAAACAGTTCTCATTTTCTAGTAAAATCTTAAAATTCCTCAGTTATAGATTTACTTCTCTTAAATTCATCTGCGTAAAGAAGCTAAAAAGTCCTATTTTTACATACATCATTTTTTTCTTTCGTAATAGGTAGGTCCTTAGGTCGGGAACTCTGTTTCAGACTGCTTCCTGCACATTTTCATTGTACTGTGTGGGATAAATAAGGCTGAATTTTTGTCATTGTTCTCATGACAGATGGATCTCAGGATTTTTTTTTAACGGAAAACCCTTTTTAGCCCTTTTAGCTTTATATTTACACAGCCTGACCCACTTCTATTCATACCATTTGTGTCTATGTTCCTTGTGATTTATAATAAACTCTCATTTGATAGCTTGCCTAATCTGAGACAGCCTTTGCACTGGTGATGCCTATGTGTTTCTGAACCTGTGAGAGCCAACAATTAAAATGGAACATTAAAATGCTATTTCACTCTTTTATGAGGTAATTCGGTCTTGTTTCTGGTTAATAGAGCAGTAAGTTACAGAAAAGTTAATGCTACCAAAATCAGTCTTCTAAAGCTACAAAACTTGTGAATAATTTATTTTGTATTAGAAAGGGCGGAAAAAAATAAGCTGTGCGTAGGTAAAAATTGGACTGCTGTTCCCCTGACCAGAACCTTATGTAACATGGGGTGGGTTTTTTTTGCCCTTTCCCTTTTATCATTCTCCTTGTGATGATGCAGCATCGTCTGTATTCCTCTAAATGAAAGCAGTCTTCTATTCTCTGGTGGGAAGGGCCTAAATATGGAACATGGCATTAAATATCTAGTTGCATGTGTTATAGAAGCTTATTTCATACTGTACACCTTCCCTCGAGCTCTGGTTTTAGTACCAACACAAGGTTTTTAAAAGTGTGGCAGTGTTGTGGCTAGGGATATACTAGTGTGTCCTGCAATAGGATTGCTCTTCTGGATGGATAATGATAGTTTTAAAAAATAATATAAATTATATATAAAATATATTTTTTTTCTCAAAATAGTGTGAGTCTAGACATCACAACTGCTTTAGCATTTTTCACCAGTGACACTTTTGTGACATTACTAATATCCACTCTAGGTAGAATTTTTATCAGAAATATATGAAAAAATTGATAGAAAAAATTTGTGTGAGATTTCATTTTTAATATGTCCTTAGTTACTCAAGCAGTGGTCTTAATTTGTTTCTTTTATTCAGTTTTGAAATTCCAGTTGTTCTAAAGGAATCATATCATACACGGTCTGGAACTGTCACTCTAACTCATGGTGTTAACAAGTTTTCAGTGCTCATGTCTAAAGCGAACTGTAATAATTGTTACTATATTTTGTAAGCTTATAAAGTAGCAAAATTTGTAATGAGAAACTTGTTTCGTATCTGTTGATACAGAGATACTACGAAAACACTTATCCAGAATATTTCTCTAATACCCACAAAAGACATTTTAAAGGCATCTGGGCTGTGTATAGTGCAGAGGACTATGTGCAGCTCCAAGGTCTACCTGAAGCTTGGTCCTGAATATCAGCCTATGCCATAAGTAAGGACAGACTTGGATTGGGAAAATTACCTCCTTTATGTGATGCCTCTACAGTGGTGTTTGGCCATTTTGAGTTTACTGTCTCCCTTTCTTTTCCTCTTCTACTTGTCTGTGCTGGTATGAGGCAGGCTGGCTGAAGCTTCCTTTTTTTTTTTTTTTTTTTTTTTTTTTTTTTTTTTTTTTTTTTNTTTTTTTTTTTTAAATTTATGGGGTCTGATGATGCTCTAAATAAAACATCCTTTTTTTCACCCTCATCAGATTTTGGTTAGTGGGATAACTGGCGGAATGTGAAGTGATGGGGGGAAAAAAGATAAATAATAATAAAAAGATTAATAATAAAAGATTGTGGTTGGTAGAGAGACAAAAAGAAGTAATCAATGTAAAAACAAAGATAAGAGAAGAAATGCACAGGCTAGAGAAATTATGTCATAGAGAGTGCTCCTCTTCGTGAATAAATTTTACAGGAAAGTGGAAAAAAAAATACTCCATTGTTACACATGGTACTGTTTTTTTTCTCATGTGTTACCACAAATACTGCCATGTTAACACTCCCATGTCAGACTGGTTCAGTCTTGGCAGCTTCTCAGGAGAGTTCTTCATTCAAGCTCATGTTGGCAGATAAAAAACATACTAAAACCTCTTGTAGAATGGTTTGCCCATTATTTTGTTTTCATTATTGTGTACATCTCTACTGCCTCTTTAAATTCACTGTTCTGTTGCTTCAGAGCTACCTTCCACCTGTAAAATCAGGTAATACAGCTTGAATAAATACCACTGAAATAGTGTGGTTCCAGTTGGTTATTCAGACTACTCAGACATGCAAATAGAAATTTTTCTGAAATGTTACAGATATTTTAGTTAAGAAATGTATATATAATCTAAGGGGGTAGAGTACTGCTAAAATACTTAATTGTGCATTGTTTCCCAAGGCTACATAGTCTCATTGTAGGTACCAGCTTTACACAGAATTTCTTAATACTATGAGCAAGTAGCTCATTTCTAAATTCTGCCTGAATACAGTTATCAGTAGGCAAGATTTAGGGTGATCTCTTTGCTGCAGGGCAATTGTTGTAGAGTTTTCCTGCATTCTTTCTCTTATATTTTCCTTTCTTCACTGCAAGTAACTCCAAATTACTGAAAAAGTATTTTTGAAACCTTTTAAAACCAGATCATGATTCAGAGTTTCTGTTCCTAGGTCTGTGCAGTTAAATTGTAAAGTATATGCAAGGACGTAATTTCAGATAAAATTTTCAAAACATTTTCTTTAAATGGTTACAAACATTTAGGCTCCTATCTCATCTTCACTCTCTTTGGATTGAAGGTAAACAAAAACTTGGAAACTAGTCTGTTGAACTGGGATTTTTAAGTGTACTTTTAATTGCTAGTCAGCAAAGCTAGGATTTGAAGTTTACTACATTATCCCTATGAAAATTTTCATTTCATAAATGAAATTTTTCAAATACACTGTTGGTAGAAGTATGTTTGTGCATATAAAGGCAAGGATATATACCTGTCTTTGAATATATATGTGTAAAGCAGAATATTTTTCAGAAACTGGATTTTGTGTGTTTCTCTTTTACCCTGTGAAGGAAGGAATTGTTTGTTTTGGTTTGGGTTTTTTTTACTGTTATAAGATCCTTTTAGTACTTGTAATCTGCTCTTCTGTTGCTTTTTGGCATTTAAGATTTGTTGAACAAGCTGTAGAAGGCGGATCAGAAAGCATTTCTGGTTACTGGTTTGCAACAAGAAAATACAAAGATAACATGGTTGGTCATTGGAATACTCTTCTCTGCTCCAACAGGGCTGCAGATGAGGGCTGCAGTTCGAATTTGATTGACATGAGGTGATGTTTATGTTTTGACAGTTATGAAAATGTGCAGCTGTTCATAAAGAGCTAGAAATTGAAATCTGGGATCTTAGAAAATTCTACCTGATCTTACTCTTTATTCCATCTGTTCCCATGCTTTCAGAGTATCCATATTCCTTTCAGCAGACATTTTTTACTTTTTAGTTTTGCCTTTTTATGCTGATAATACGTATATATATATATACATACGAATGAGATTAATTCATGTCGAAGTGACAATCAAAAATCAGTCTTTGAAAAAAAAATCTCCAGTGTATTTAAAAGTGATTGCTAAGAAAATTGTCTTAAAATTAAACCATTTTCCATTATATATTTGTTATATATTATTATGAAACCCCTAAAGAGGAGTAACAGAGGTCAACTGTCAAACATCAAGCTAGAATAAGACCTATTTAAATTAAAAATAAAATTTCAATATAGAGCCGTAATTGTAGGGTATTGCCTTTTGTGGAAATTATCTAAGCTTAGCTGGCATAGTTTTACTGTGTAAGAGGACATTACTGTAGAAATCAGAAGCATGAAGTAGAGAGCAAAATCATGCTCTTAACTAAACATTGTAATTACAGGATATGCTATTTGTTTTAAATACTTCCTTGACATGTTGCCCTGTTAAATTCAGTACTGAGTGAAATATAATGGAGTACATGGGTTTGATTCCAAGTAGTTTTGCAAAAGACAGCCTGTGATAAATTCAGTGTTTATATAAAATTTTCTTATCCCTAGTGGGATACCACAGGAATATATATGTATGCGTGCTTGTATAGAAACCTGTTACAAAGAAATATGTCTCTCTGCACGCTTTAAGTATGTGGCCTAACAGTAAGTGAGTAGGTGAAACTTTTCAGACAAGATAATGTAATCCTTAGTCTAACAAGCCCATGTATTATTTCTGTTACAGCTGAATGTCAATGCAGTCAGTCTTACTTTCTTGTTTTGGTTTTTTTTTTTTCCCCAGTGTAAGTGTGTTGATTGAGGGAAGTATAGGGGTTTTTTTCCCCTGGTAATCTTTTTTCATTAAATTTTGTACTCCAAATTCTACAACCTGCCTTTCAGACCTTCCTAACACTGTTATTATTGATCTACTAGAGTCATCAGCAGACATCATTTACTTCTTCCCAATTGTTTTCTTGCTAAACTAGACAATGTAAAATGAAAATTACGGGTAAAATGAAAATCTGTTTTGCCTTTTATAAGTCTCACCTCTTGTCTGTTCTAACACATCTGTTAATCAATTACGGAATTGCATTGGTGAACAGATCTCTTCGCATGCATTTTCTGTTACTGCCATGTATTTCTTTTTGAGAAGTGTATGTAAATTGTATTAGCACCTTATAAAAGTAGCAGTCATTGAAAACTTTACCAGATCTGAGTAAATTTATGGCCTAAACAGAAAATCAGTTTATTACTGTAGGAATTAAATTAGATATATTATCCATACTTCATATAATTTAACTAAAGAGCAGTTTACTTGTAGACGGGAACATATCTGGGAAAATGCACGTAGCCAAAAATCTCAAGAATTTATAAGCAGCATATTTAAGGTCTATATTTGGATGAGTGGCTTGAATAAATGCTGCAGGTTTTTTATGAGCAGTTTGCTCATCTGATTTGACCTGAAATTACACAATACTGTTTACATGGACTGGTAAGAAAGCCTTACCAGTGGTAAAAGGGCATTTCTTTTCTCCTTTCCCCAGGTGTCACATTTGTATGAGAGCATGTGTGTACAGTTTTGTGCTTTCTTCCAAAAAAAAAAAAAAATCTCCTGCTGTTCAGAAGGAGAACAAGGGAACTGAGGAGGAAGAGGGTAGAAAGAGCTAGTGTTTCTGGTATTTTAAATAAAGTTACCAGCTTGTTTAATAAGCAATAAGTAACAGACATTCATTGGATGGATTTGCTGGATATTTACAGTAAAATTTCTTCTATTTATGTAATGAGTTTCAAAAAGAGAAGAAACAGAGGCTAGAGTTTTAAATCCTCCAGTGAGAAATTGTAATACAAATTCTGATTTGAAAATTCTTTACAGTGACTAGCTTTACACCCTGGGACAGCTTTCTTCTGGTTTTGTTTGAGAGATCTGTCACCACACTTGATGTACTACTGAGGATCTCACTGGAATGCTTTTTGGTCACAAGCTATGAAGGAAATATGAAGTGATCAAGAAATAATACATACATACAGTACATTTTGAAATAATATGGTTCTGAATGCCTGTTACAACAGAGGACTTAATTATAATAGGAAATAAATCAGATTCTTAGGGAATCTAAGTTGACCTGGAGTCATATTCATTATTCTGACATCCTCTGACACCACTTCTGATGATGTAGATTGGTAGTGGGTTATTCTTTCCCCTCACAGGGATCATAGTAGAGTGGTTTCATTCAGCAATTCTTTACAAATTCCAGAAAACTGTTTCACAAAGCATTATATCAATTTTATAAAAATTGATAATGTGAGATGTTTCATCTGTGTTCCATTAAATACCTGTCTATTTGTATGTTGACTTGTTCTGGTACTAATTCAAGTTCTTCGTGTGAGTGTTTATTGAATTGACCTCTTGTTGCATTTTACAAGAGGATGTAAAGATACACACTTGTTCAGAATTGACAATACTGCAACACCAGTCATTAATCAAAATGTTGCTAAAGCTTTTCTTTCAGTTTTACAAAATTTTCCCTTTTTTTTATCTTTGCCTCAGAGATCCCGCTGAGTGCAGCAGAAGGTGCATCATCAGTAACTTAAGACTACTTTCTCCAAAGGAACAGTACCAAACTAGCTGGTCCTAGGCACTGATTTTTTTGGCAGGATTACTGTGGGATTGTGGAGTTAGAACTTGGTCACCAGAGAGGTGGTAGAGATAGAACCAGCCAGAGTTCAGATTTGCTTCCATAGGTTTGCAGTGCAGTTTGCAGCATGTCTACAAAGCCATTTTTCTCTGGTGTTTTAGCACAGAATGTACTCTTAAATTATTTTCAACTTCCTTTTTGTTGTTGTTCACCACCCACACTGACCGTGTACCTTCTGTCATGCTAGGCACTATTCAGAATACATACATAAAATACTTCACATCTTTTGTTACTGGTTGAATCAACTTCTACTTGTCTCTTAATAGAATTTCAAGGGCAGTTTTATTTTCTTAATGTTTTTTTCCACATATGATGATGCATGAAACTCATGTGTGTGTCCATTACAGGAACATAGCAGTCAGGGAAGCCATGGGGAATAAATAGTTAGCATCAGCAAAAGAGAATTTATGTCAATATAAGTGGCTTCCTGTGAAGGTCATAATTAGTGAGTCTTGTGATTAAAATTTTGTCAACCTTTAAAAAAATGTCTAGAGGCGGTGACTCATTCTGTATAGCATTTACCTCTTTGACATACAAGCCTGTCAAGAACAGGTGCAAAAATCTATTTAGAAAGCTCCTGAGTCCTGTTTTTGAGGAAAGATGAGGCAAAAGGTGACTTGAGAGGCAAATCCCCTTAAAATATGTGTACAGCCAGTGTACATATTAAAATATTAGAAATGTGGCATGGTATTTTACAGGGCCTATATCCCCATTATGCCAGATGTGATTTGGTTTCAGTAGTGGTGTTTTGTTTATGTTCAGTATTGTTATGTATCAGGATTATGCAGTTACCTGAAAGCAAGATGTTGCACACACTAGGGTTTGGGTAAGCTCCTGAAACTGCCTGGGAAGTCAGCCAGGATGCCCGTAAACTTAGACAATGAGGTCTTTGGCAAATATTATAATAATAATAATAATAATAATAATAATAATAACAACAGTAGTAGTAGTAGTAACTAGTATGAAAAGGAAGACATTTCCTTTTCTCCTCAAATATTGCTTAAAATTCTGCATTCTTTGACATATTGAATGAACCAGAAATTACACAAAAATATGCCAAAAGGTTTTGCATGCCCTGGTTATATCTCTTCTGCAAGCATACTTTGAAGGCCAGTAATTTCATCTTATTTCTTCTGCATGGGTTGTAAAATATACATAATTATTAAATGCTAGCAGTAATAATGTAGCTGCAACTTGTGTAAACTTCATTTTTTAAATCTTTCATTTTAATTAGTTCAAAAAAATCTTCAATGAAACATTGTACTTCCCAGTACAACTTATTTTTGAAAATTTGAGATAGGTGCACCTTCTTATTGCCTTCTTGATTATGGTTTACTTGTGTTTGCCTATTTAAAACATGTTATACCTGTCACATGATATAGCTGAGAAAAAGTTTCCTATTTTCTCATCTTTCACATTTTTCATCAGGAGAAGAAAAAGATATGAAGGCAAAATGGACTTTGTGATATAAACACTAGTGAGGCATACCTTTTTTAATGTAGGCAAATCACAAACTGATCATTACAGCAAACACACTTAACAAAATTAATTATGTTTGTAGGTTCCATGGTTCCTTTCTCCATGCGGATTTTGCATGCTGAACTTCCTCAGTACCTAGGAAATCCTCAGGAATCACTTGACAGACTGCATAATATGAAGATAATCTGCGCCAAGGTAACAGCATCTCTAGGCACTAACATTCCTTAATGTTTAAGAAATAAATTTTATTGTCCTTATAAAGAACATTAAGTTTCAATTATGACATTTTTTACTCCATCTTGATGCAAACAAGAAATGTGCTATTAAACGTAATGAAGTGCCACTTCCATTTTAAGAGATACCCTTCTCTCCTCTGTGGTAGCTCTGGCTCAATTGAGTAGAACAGAGGACAACTTTCATGTTTTTGCCAGACGTGGAGCACAGTAAGCAGATGTGTTTAAGGGCGAGTAGGACAGATTTCTTTCCTCCACTCAACTGCGTCCAGCTTGCTGAAAACGGGTGTTAATGACCTTGATCCTTCAGAAATAGTCCAGATAGCTGGTTTTAGAAACAACAGTCATTTGGGAATATAAATACAACCTGCTGAGTTTGGTTGGGGTTTTTGTTTTGTTTTATCAAATACTGTAATATAAAATTATGGCTTAAATTATAACGTGCGATTTGTTGGTGCTGAAATTGGAGTCATGGTGCCGTGAGCACTAACTTTTTCAGCTAAAACCAGCAACCCTGACCATAACCATTCATCCTTAAATGTTTTTTTTATAGAAATCTTTCCCAAGTAGTCTAATGCACCAGTGACCGTGAATTTTACAATGTGGTAAATTGTAGAAGAAATGCAACTGTATTGCTTTATCTATGGCACTTGAAAGTTCAAAACTGTATGTAACATAAATACATGTGATTACTTTTCATTTTCAGTATTCCTTGCAAGTTTCCTATCTTTACTCCTTAAAATAACTTGGATAAGGGAAGTGGAGGGATTTGATAATTGCTAATTGTATATCTATAAATGGTGTTAGATGTATGAAATCAACTTTCTTCTAACACAGTAATGTCTAGGAAAACAGAATGTTTACAGTAAAAAGCCCAGTTCTTTGTGTTATGAGGGGAAAAAATGAATGGTTTAGGTAATAAGAGGTGAAAGTGGCATTTTTTATAAAGTTGTAAAGAATTCATTTGTAAATGGTTGAGAGATGTATCTAATTTGGCCAAGAAGTGCTACTTCTTAGCGCTTGATGACTGCTGTTCTAATCATATCACTGGCTGGCTGTTCTCTGCAGCCCTCTTCTTTATAAACAGTCCTCAATTTGAAATAATTCTGTTCTAGGAAATGCCATACACCTCTATTGCAGGATTTCATGGTGCTTCTACTAACATTTGCCTGCCCCAGTCTGCAGCAGATTGGCTGTTTTGTATCTTGGATTTATGCAATCTGGTATTAAGTGCTGCACTGTCTGCCCTCAGTTATGAAGGTGCCACTAGGTTCCAAAACAGAACTGATTTCTAAGTTCCTTAATCTTGTAAAGAGAGAAAACTGCATGAATGTGAACGAGGGAGTGACTGCTGAGCAGGGCATTCATCAGCCATCTGGCAGACTTGATTGAAATGGCCGTATCTCAGTTACACTGTGATCAGCCACAATTCTCTGCCGGTTAAAGATCGTTGGTCAGTAGAGGAATGAAGTAAAAGGAAATTAACTCTGTCCCCACACATACACTCCTTTATAAGGCCTTCAGGTCATCTACAGCCTTGAGGTAGCTCTGCCTCTGCTGTTTGTCCTCAAGTGCATATCTTTAGAGCATACCCAGTGTACCAAGGATGCTTTTAAACTATAATACAAGATTTTGTTTGAACATGAGCTAGGCTGATTATTTGTTTAAATAAGGGAAACTGAATATGGTGGAGAAGATGAAATAGAAATAAAGGAGAGTCACAAATTATTATATACATATTTCCCTGCCTACTAATTTCTTGAAGAATAGGTCTCTCTAGTTGTGTTCTCAGTCCATCAACTGCTAGTGACCTGGGTCACTGCAAATTCTGTGTTATTCCTTGTACCCTTGGAGAAAGCTGCTTTGAGGCTGGCTCTACATCTACCATGAGCTCTTCTGAGGAGTCTCCTGTTCTCTACACTTGGTTCAGAGATTGTCACCTCTTTGCCTCTGCCTTTCTGTGTCTGGGTTTGCAAGGTTTCCCCTGGGTTACTGTGTTCAGTTGCAGCAAGAAAGACAACAATATCCCTTTGGTTCTCACAGATTCCACTAGGGCCAGGATGTGGTAGCCAGGACAAGCTATTGTCTGTGCTGGTGGATGCTTCTTTTTAAAGTACGGTACACAGATAACTACAAACAAATGAAACGTCCTTCTTGGAAATATTTCTGATCAGTTATTCTTGATTGCAGATTACTTCATTTGTTAGCATTCAATTAAATACCTTAATTTTTGGAGCAATTCAAAGACAACTGTAGAAACAAGAGTGTGGAAAAGGACAGCTTTTTAAGATAACTGTTTTTAAAAGACAAAAAATTGTTGGTAATTTAACCATTTGAAGTCAGGACTGGCTGATAAAAAACATTATGTATGTTTTGATTTTTGTATAGAATGCTGTTTGTCTAATGATCACAACTGGAATGTTAAAGAATATGGTTCTAATATGTATAAAAACCCATGGCATAACCAAGAAAATAACATAAAGGATGTACACCCATTAGTCTTAATATTTGTATGTGACACTTGGGAACCATTTGGGTTATAACAGAATTAATTGGGGAGCTTTCAACCAAAAGCCTCTACTGTTTTACCTCCCTATTTTAAAAAATGGAAAAATAATCTTTGGTCATCTGTATTTACAGAAGGGCATACGAATCATCATTATGTAAATGAGATGATCTCGGAGTCATAAAAGCTAGAAGAAAGAAAAGACCTATTAGCTCACCTAGTCTGTCTCTCTGCAATGCAAGGTTGTTTTGTAGTTTTTAATGAGCCAGCCTATGGTGCTGAGGCCACATCCCTTGGGAGGTTATTCCAGGCTAATGGTAATGCATTCTGATCATAAGAAAATTTGTCTTTCTGTTTCATTTCTCTTCCCTAATGTAAAAGTGGGTTTTTTTCCTATCCAATACTTGCTTTTAAGCTGCTAAATTCTTTATTGCTTTTTGTTGTGTATATTCTACAGACATGTGTCAACTTTGGATTAACCATTCCACTTAAAGATGGAACTGTATTTATTTAGGTTACTTGGTATTTACAGCCTCCATCTACTTAGATATTTCTGGTACCTGAAGCAGGATTGGAGGTTGGGTGCAAAAATATTACTTTCATTTTTCCTGTATATATTTTTCCATATATGTTCTTTCCTGCAATAATGTTTTTCCCTTTTCCAGTATTCCTGCAAGTGTCTAATCAAGATCTGGTTAGATATTTTGCATCTATTTCTAGATGAACAACATTTGGGAAAGTAATTATCTGTAGTGCCAAATGGGTGTTACAGCCTGGGAGAGGAATCCAGTGAAATTGTTACTGTCTCTGTGTTATTGCTGGTCTTCCCAACATGAACTGCCTCAATGAGTTGTTGCACCTCTAAGTCTGCCTTGAAATTAATGAAATGGTCTCTGAACAGCTAGGCAATAAGAGTAACAATAGTAACTTAAATCACAAGTGTTTGTTCTTTTCACGTGTTTATTTAAAAACATAAGCATGATCATTTTAGTGCTAATAATGCTGAGGACATGCTAAAAAACGCTTAACTGGAGATCAAAATCTGAAAAGAACAACTTTCAGGCTAAATCTAAACTCCTCCCTTTTTTGTACCTATGCTTCTCTACATGTTTGGGGGAGAGCTCCTGGAAATTTACACATTTCATAATATAATATATTTCACTTTTAAACCCCAATTCCTCAACTGTACTGTACTGGGCTGTACTGGGCTCTTCTACCAGGTGGGTGGAGTAGGGGCAAGTGAGTTAACAGTCTTGCTTCCTAAAAAAGCCTCTGCAAGTGTTACCTCCGCAAAACTTGTCAAAAATACTTTTGGGGCATTTGTCTATCAGCCACAACTTCTGTAGTTCCACCACTCTCCTTCATGAGTAGTTACATTCCTCCCTGGCCCTTTCATACACGCTCTTCCATATCTCCTGGTCTTCTGTTTTACTTCCAAATTGGTGAACTTCCCAGTCTCTTTGAAATTTCAGTCTCTTAGGTCTGATTGTTATAAGCTTCTGTTTGGTAAGGTGACATAAGTTTTCTGTTTTTTATGTTTCTTCAGTCTAGGGGGTATTTATCTTGATGCCTTGTTTGTTAAGTTCATAGAAACTATGATGACCCTGTACCAGTCTGAGTACCCAAAAAGCCACAGTTCCAGAAGCACCAAAAAGGCTAAATGATGGTATGCATATAGTAGTAATTCCAGCATTCAGGCAATAGATAGGGAATGAAACAGAAGACTCAGTGAAGCAATACTAGCCAGTGAAACTAATTTGTGTGCATTTATAAGTGTTCAAAACAAGAAAAAGCATAGGTCATATGTAAAACTGATGAATTAAATGGTAGAAGTGTTCAATCATATTTTTCTTCATATTAGGAACATGGATGGTTAGAGCTATGTCATGTGATATTGGTAGAATAAACAGTTTACCAGCTAAATATTTCATATCGACTAAACCCTATAACTTATACTGAGGAACTGTCAGAATCATTGATGTTACTATTAAACAATTCTTGGAAAATGGGGAAATGCGCAAATACTGGAAACCTGCAGGTGATGTTTTTGTACTTAAGAAGGGCAAAAGAAAGATAAACCTAGGGAATAAAACAATTAGCCTCACATCATCACCAAGCTCTGTTTTAATTATTTTGAGCTTGAGGTGACGGCTAGATATCCCCAAGTAATGTCACAGAATGGTTAATGTAATACTCTAATTGTATGCTAATACCTAATTCTTCCTTTTTGATTATGTTAGTGAATATGTTTTCAGAGAAATCCATTGTCTTTTTAAAGAAGACAACATGTCGCCTTGATGAAGGCCCCTTGTTGTGTTTATACCATTTCAAGAGTAGGAACTTTGGGCCTTAATGAATCTGAGAAGAAATCATTAGATATTTTGTAGGGGAAGAGAAAGATCAGGGCTTTTAGACCAGAGAAAGTAGATTATAAAGTGGTTTGGATTTGTGAGACAGAAGAATGTGGGGTTTTTTTCTGACAAGGTGTCCTATTATATGCTAGGCATTTAACATTGAAAGGTGGCACTTTGGTTTGTAAGTGATTTCAAGGTGCTGCGCTGCTTTTGAAAGTGGGACTGAGAGTCAGTCTTGCAGGCGTGCCACTGCCAGCTCATAAATTGCCACCTGTCAGCTAAGCTGCAGTATCTACTGGCGTATGCTCATAGCCTCTCAAAATCTGAGGTAAGGCAGCTCAGTCTAGCCCTCTGTGACCAAAGTTTACAGTAAGCCATATTACCTCGTATTTGTCATGGCCTAGCAATTCTTACTGGGAAAATTAGCCTGGCTCAGCTGGCAGGTGGTAAATGTTCTACATTCATTGTGTCTTTCCTTGCTCTGAAGTTCTTGGTAGCTAAATTTATTAACTTAACTTCAAAACTTCACTCTAGTCTGTGAAAAGGGCTTGGTTTCTCACAGGACAGTTTCTCCCAGCTTAACATGTCTAAAATTGGTGGCATGAGATGACTTTCTGGAGGTACAGACTGCCTTCATTGGCTGTAGAAAACACCAATACACTTTGCAAGGCTGGATTAGTTCTACCTGTCTTCTTTTTCAAGGATTTCCTGTGTTGATTTGAAGTGCTCCTTAATGAAACACTGAGCACAATTGGAACACTTTGTTGGTTTAGGAAAAGACAATTACTTCCAATACTGCCAGAAACTGAAAGCTCTTCGTTTGGAAGTGCAATCAGTCCCCAGAAGAGGCAGTGCCTTGTGTTTCCTTCATTGGTAACCACAGTGGCTGATTAAAACAGCAAGTGGCCCTAATAGTTTTGTGAAGGAAATCTCAGGCATCATTCTACAACCAAAGTTATACATCTGTAACAGGAAACATGGAGTCATCTGTGGGAATCGGAAAATGAATTCGGAGAAACTGCAGTGGAATTAGGAAAAGTTGTCGTGTAATGGAGCCTTGCATGCATATTTTAAAAGTGCTTGAGACACAAGCTTCATTCAGTATACATTTCCATTCTTCCAACAAAACAACATATGTTTCATTCACTCAACAATTTACATGATTTATTACTATGATAAATAAAAAGAAGCAATCAACCCCAAAGTTTGAGAAGGAAATTGCAGTAAGAACTAAGAGGAATACCTCATTAAAGACAAAAACATGAAAATAAAGAAGCTAAAGCCCATACTTAAGGTGAGGAAGTCAGGAGGCCATGGCCTTCTTTGAAAAAAATCAGTTTGACTTTCTTTGTGGTCATTAATGTTCATTCTCTGGTGAAGCTTATTTCCTGTTTTACTTAACAAAATGTGTATGACCCTAGAGTGTGCTGACATTTAATATTCTGTAAGTATCATAACCCAAACTCTTAACATCCTTCTACAATACAATGGCTCTCTTACTTTATGCAATTGGTCTAGCTTTCGTAATAACCAGTAATTTTGAACTCTACCTGGGTGAAACATTCCTGCATGAATTGGTTTACATAGAGACTGTCAATTTTAGATAATTTGCATTAACTATATAGTGCTGTTTAAACTCATGTTTGTTACTTTAAAAAAATTACTACAGATACTAGAAAATTTGGAACAAGGCTTGGCTGAAGATGGAAGTATGACTAACATTACACAGGAGAACAGACAAGGTAGGTATTCTTTAAACACTTTTTTCACAGACGGTGTGTTTTTATTGCTAGCCTAAGTATGCCAGAAGTTTTCACAAGACTTCCCCAGACTGGTTAAAACAGTAGTTTTGTACTCTCATAGCCTGCTCAGCCCCTGAAATTATACACTTTGTGCTGCTTTTTGCTGGAATTAATTTCACAGTTTTGCCCTTGATCAAACTCATGTAATAAATCAATTCTTTTTCCTACTTAGGAGAAACAACATGGCTGATATCTTTTAGTGATGAATATATAAATGTATTGCGATTGCAGCTAGATGGATGTTTCATCTTAAGACTTGGCTGACTGACTCTTCTCAAACCTCATGTCTGACATCCACTCAGTTTTTTCAGATTGAACTACCACCATACAATGGCTACTCTGCCTTAGGGTGCTGCTGCACAGGTGGCCGAGTCTCACTGTCGCTGCATGTTACTTAGACTCCTGAAATACCTAAGGCACTCTTTAGAGTAATATTTGTATTATCTTGAGCCACATCATTGTTTTCATGATTTTATGTCCAATTATGTTTTATCCTGTTCCTTGTATCTTAGTTATGTTGTTTCAATAGTATAGGGCAATTTACTGCGCAAAAAAGGGTGATCAGGACAAGCTTTTTTTTTTTTTTTTTAACAGAATTTATACTAATGAGGTCGTTTGAGTATACTTGAAAATTAGACAAGATGTGACTTCTTAGGCATTGCTATGGATTGTATGGACCCCTCATGATGCCTAGCAAGTTCAAAACACACACCAGGAAAACAAAAATCTTTCAGCTTTAGCTAACAGTCTAAGGAATGTTACCAAGTTCTTTCTAGGAGACCATCTACATGGAGCTTGTGGAAAATAAAAGTCTGGCTCTGAGACAGGAAGAGGCTGGGTGGTAGAATTTGTAGCAGAAAAAAAATATAAATAATTTCTGAAAACTGTGTCTGTATGGAAGGGTGCAGACCCGTCTGAACTATTCTTCTACCTGGTCTTCAAATTGACTGGATGTAAAAGCTGCTTTAATGTGTCAGTGTACCTGACTTGATATACCTTCTAAATATGTCCTAAAAACGTGAACACATGGGAGCAGCATATATCAAAAAGGTATTTGCACATATAGACAAATGAATACTTTTACTACTCTTCTCAGAAGATTTAGGAAAAAATGAAGTAGTTTTATGTTGAAGATTTAGACACAGCACTTCATGAGTTTGTTTTCTTTTCTCTTGTATCTGATATACTTTTTGCCTCTGTTCTCCTACTTGCTTTTCCCTGTTATCACTTTCTGCCAGAATTTTCCTCCTTATCTCCACATCTTTTTTCTCTTTTTTACAACTTTAAAACCAAGGTGTTGATCCCCTTTTAAGGTGCAAGGTCTTTTTCCTAGCTGTATCATAATCCTGTGTCCTGCAGTCTGCCTCACTCATAACTTACTGGCTCCTTGCTTTTCCTCTCTGCTTCTGCTTCAGAGCTCAGATGGGCTCAGGAGGAGGCATAGTTAGAAAAGCAGCAGCTAGTAGTTACCAAGGGACATGGCTGCAGAAAATTGGGAGAGATCTTTACATGTCTACTCTGCAGCTGCCTCTAGGTTTAAGACTGCCAAAAAGCCCATGGGACCTTTGTAGAGGCTGTTGACTGCTGTTGTCTGTGGAGGTCAGCCAGGTCTGCTCCCTCTGCTTCATCTTTGCATTTGGAGCTCCAGGAAGCTGATAATGGGTTTGCTTTTTTTTATCTGAGACTTGCTGAAGCAAACCTTATTAACTTTATGTGAAGGCAGCCCTAATTCATTATGGGGATTATGCTTAGCATGTAATTTCCATGCTGCTCATGTAAGAAGGTGCAACACCAATCAGCTTTCCATGTACATCTCCTCTAGCCTGGAACAGAGCACCTCATATGCCGGTTTTTCAGCAGGCAGAGAGATTTAGCATTGCACCACTTGCCTGGTAACATGTTCTGTATGATGCCAATTTTGTAACTTCACAGTGCCTATTGAAATGAATGGCAGTGTGGAGTACAGAGCCCTTGATGAAAACAAGAAAAAGCAAATGCTTAGAGTGGAAGCACGGCTGCGTGGACCTGCAGAGAGTGTTTCAGGCATCTCAGTAAAACACAGTGATCTGCTGTTGGGTTTTTGGTTTTGTTTACTGCTTTGCAGGTTTTCTTTAACCCATTTCTGCCAGTGTTAAGAAGCCTCATCCCACAGAGCTACAGAATTTCCAGACCAGGTTCCTGTTCATTTATAGCACAGGCTGAAGAGATCTGGTCTGCCTGCTTTGCAGTCCTTTTTTGAGAGCTGTAGCTGGTGCTATCTGATTGTTAACATGAAGCCTGGATGTCTCTGGTGTAGGAATCAACATCTAATTTGTTGTCACCTACGTCCTAAGAAGCTGAATGTGATTACCAAACTATGAGGACAAAAAAGGAGATATTTACTTAAGTGAAATAATGAAGGGGGTTATTTAATTATGTTCAGATTTTACAGGAAAGAAAAAAAGGAAATGTATCATGAAGTATTTGTTTATGGTTTACAGCATTGCCTCCCCTAGTAGCACTAGGGATGTGTGGTCAAGGGGGAATTTCTAAAACAAAAGCTAGGAGTAATGAATGATTGTAAGGTACAGTAGATGAAATACTGTGTTCAGTCTTGGACCCTACATTATAACCCTCTTTTGACAAAGATAATTTGAGAATATCCATGGATTGGGGTTTTCCTTTTTAGGAAAAGCAGTAGACATTTCATCAAGCTCTTCTTACTTGTAATGACTTCTTTGTGTGCTGAAAGAATTATCTGTGTAATCTGCCATGCTTTCATCAGAGACTACATTAATGATACAAATGAGTGGTCTCAGTTATCACAATTTTATTGAAATAGCCTCTTCTCCCTTCCCCCCACTCTCTTTCAAATCATTACAATGACCTTGACAGCTGATTGACTGAGATACATGTATTTTTCAAATGTACGAAATGAATAGTCCTAATGTTTATTTTTGAGGCTTAGAGGAATATTTCTAGCACTGATCTATGGTGCTGTATCACAAGAGAAAATAAGGGTCTGTGTGAATGGTTCTCTTAGAACATTAGGAGTCTGTCTGCAAAGCAAGAAGGAGAAATATGCTGCAGCTTTTAATGCTTGCAAGCTCCAGGAGCATAGGGAAAGCAGACAAGCTTGGCAGATTTTTTTCAGCATATCTCTCAGCCAGAGGCAAGCACAAACAGTCCCAGACTCAGATATTTCTCACTCTGCATGTTTTGGCTCTGAAATGATATCTGTGTTTGATTTTTTAATTTATCACATTTAATGCTGTAGATTATGTGTTTTTAAACTGATGCTCATTATCACTCGAATCCTTTTATGCACCTTTTGTTCTGATGTTGGAAAACGTGTGGCTTATTTCAGTGTTTAATATTTGGCCTGAGCTGAGAGCTGAGCGACTGTCTATTGCTCTGTGTTGTTGCCTTGTGTATGGTACCCAGAGCTGCTTGAGCAATTCCCTTGGAGAGATGCAGAATTCTCTGATGCTGCAGCAAGGCTGAGGATTAAAAATTCTAGGCTAAAACCCAGTGGTGTTAACAAGGGAGACCTTTCAAAATTGTAATTCATAGGACCAATAATTGATGGCAAGAAAGAACCTCTAATTTATTTTTGCAAATTCACAAGCTGCTCTTATTTTGCAGCCTCTGTTCAGCTGTGGAGGTCACGTCTGGGCCGGGTGATGTACTCCATGGCAAACTGTCTGCTAATGATGAAGGTACGTGGGTGGCAGAACTGCAGAGGTACCGTATATTCCAGAATAGAATGTTAGAGAAAATGTAAATGAATTACTGGTGCAGAGATAAGGGAAGACTACCTGACAGTACATGAAGGTTTTGCTTAGTGAAGAATTAATTAGGCTTAATAATGTCTTATTTAATAGATAGCTATTTGCACTAATGTTCTTTGGGAACATATCTGTACTTATTTCTCCCCAAATCATCCTAGAGAACATGCAATAACAATACAGAATTTGCATTTTTAAATTGAATTTTTCAAACACTTAACTAAATGCTCTAATTAAAAGCAATTATGTGCTCTGCCTTTTTCAAACTGTGCAGTAGGAATGTTGCTCTGTTTGTGAGGATTAATAACACTGTAGCTTTTGTATCTGATGGAGGTCCCGAACATCTAAATACATCCTCTCTTGTCAACCGATCTCAGTTGTAATATGTCTTCTTTCAAGTTTAAATCCTCACTAGTGGGTACGGGTGGAAAAGAAAGCAGTAAAAGCAAGAAGTGCCTAGCTTTCACTACTGAGTTTTTTTTCCCTTGATTCCTCCTTACATTTTTTAACCAATTGTGCTCCATTTGGTCCAACACTCTTAGCTTCTCCTTGTATTCGGGAAGTAGGAATAAAACAACTTCTGCTGATTACGTTTTGGTTAGGGAAACAGGGGTGTTGTCATTCTTGCAGCAAACTGCTGTTATCCTGAGCTTAACTGTGCTTTACAAATCAATTAACAGCAACAGCCTCAGAGCAGGGCTGTCAGCAGTAGAATCTTCGTAGGCCAAGATTTGCACTCCTGGCTCCCTGCACTTCAGTTGCCCAAGGTCATGCCAGACCTGATCCTCTGATATTTACTGAGCTACTTCCCAAACAAGACTCCATTCTTAATATTACAATACCTCTAAAAAGTATGATTTCTTCTTTTTTTTTTTTAATATAAAAGCCAGCTATACAGCTTTACACGAAATGGAATATTCTTGTTATGAGAATTAGGGGAAATACAGATTTGTTTTCATTATTATATTGCAATAAGAACATTTCTGTCTTGAATAGAAATAATTGTTCATTAAAACATGGAGTATTTTTAAGAGTTAGTAAGCATCTGTCTTTTGATGTAGGTACATGATATAGGTTCAATTTTTAAATAATTTTCTTTTTCAGTAAACAAGTGAAGAAAAGCATGAGTTGCCATTCCAAACAAAGTAGAATATATAAATACGAAAATGCTGGTATATTTTCAAGAAATTCACTTTACTTTTTGCTGTGAATTCTTTTTAAGTCATGTAGTATTGTTTTTCATGTGTACACACAAATCTACATCCATGCACAGTTCTCACCTTCCTCTGGTTTGGTCTTGTTAGTGCTATTTTCTTTGAGTAATAGAAATATACTTGTGAATACCAATTACCATCTTTTTGGAAATGATATTTCAGAAATTCTGCAGCTTCTTAAGACCAGATGTATTTAGGACCTATCTCACAGCTGTTAAAAATTAGAAATTTATGATTCACAATAACTTCCAGATTACCCACAATTTGGTAGCATGTTAATGCATAATTACTTCCATCTGAAATTTGCATTTCAGTGCACTGGCTGTAGGTTAGTTGTGAGTGTTTCAGTTTTCAGGGATATCCCCAGACAATTCAAACATGCAGCAGTACTGTAGTCATCTTCTCCACCTTCCAGAGTATTCATTATGAATCTATTCAAATAAGTTTTAAACACACTTTTATAAGTTCTCCCATGAACAATTATATTAATTTAACGCGGTTCCACCTTTTTTTGCTGCTGTATCACATACTTTAAAAACTGCATTTGTTTTTATTCGAGTGTTTCACGTGTGTGTAATTTAAGAAAAAGCTATTTCATTCTCCAAGTCAGCGCCATCTATTGCCATCTAGTGACCATTTACAGTATTGTAACATTATGCTTGATCTCCAGATGCTGTTAGGTGATGGAATACCTTGTGCAAATAGTTGATGATGAAGATGATGATAATAATAATAATAACAATAATAATAATAATTTATTAAAGTAAAACTATGTGATTTCGGTATGAAAAAAAAAAACAAACCCTAACTTATTATCTCACTTTTACTGACCTCCTTGTTTGGCCAAAAAAACTACAGTAGTATCTAACAGGCAACAATCTTGTCAGGATTGACACTTGAAAATTAAAAAAACCCACTTTGATTAGATATTGGCCCTATAACTATTTAAATCTACTTTAGTTATCCTCAACTCTTAGTTAGGTTTATTTCATGTCATATCTTTTCAGCATTACTTACCTGAATCAAAGGATTCTGTTTATGTAGTACAAAGATTTTTACCTTTTTAAATATGCCTCATTGGTTTCATACTTAAACATCTCCTTAAATTATTGAGATGGGGGGGTATATTAATTTGGAGGTAACGAGTGAAGGCAAAGTGATTCGCCCAGACACAGGAAATCGGTCATGTCTCCTACACCCTGGGACTTTCTTTCCTAGGTACTGAATTCTGCCTGCTGTGTCCCTTTGTCCATGTGACCAGTGACAATTTGGTAGCAGTTTAAGGCAGTCTTAATATACCTTTCTTTTCTGTTCATCTCCCTTTATCTGCATAGCCTTTCTTAAATGGATTCTACCTTCCTTCTGTGCACCACTGTTGGACTTAACCGAATGACAAAGAAATGGTGGATCTCAGTCATATCAACTGATACCAAACAGCTTTCCCATTTCCTCTGAACAAGGGGCAACTTAAGGAAAGATGTGGAAATACAGCAGGAGGGGAAGGGGAGAGGGAGACCATGTAACCTCTCACTGTAGACTTCCATTTACAAGAACTGTGGGCTTAAGTCACTATGAAAGCATATCCTGAATATAGCAGCATGAGGGGAATATTAATTTAACATACAACTGATGATGTGCATTGCTTCATTTCAGAAGTCTTATCTTCAAAATGTCTGTCACTTTACTAAATCACCATGGAAGTGTCTTAAGAACTTTTTAAGTTCTTTTCATCTGAGCTAAAATCGCTTTTGACATTATCTTACCAGACTTTTATCTCTCTAAGGAATAAACACTTAGGTATTTTCCATATATATTATAAATGCACTCTAATTAAAGGCACATTTTGTGCTTTTTAGTTTTCTTCAGTGTTGTGTTAGCTTTTGTAGAACTTGCCCTTTGTAACACAAAAGCATTAGAATTTATTTTAATCTGGGTTGTCACAGTTTGAGACAAATTAAGGGAAATGCTCTGGGAGGAATGTCCCCTCCAAAGAAGGCAGGTTTCAGCTGCCCCTCCCCCACCAGGTTTGGAAAGAAAATTCCTCAGAGGAAAGTGAAAAAGGAAAAAAGTTATTTATTTAACAAACACAATACACGCAGGCACAGGAAAAGAATAATGCTAAGTAATAAAACCTCTTTCTGTGGAGAACCTGGGTAGATTTCAGAGTCCTTTGTGGGTGTGGCTTTCTCCTCTCCAAAGCTGGGGTTCGGCATGGGCCCCTCCGGGCCAATGGTGTAGGGTGTCCCGGTATGTTCTGGTGTTGTTGAACATTCCAGAGGAGAAGAAGAAGAAACCAAAGTCCCAGGGCTCCGTACTTTAGCTAATGAACAGGAAACTAGCTAAAAAGCAAAAAGAATGTAACTTCTCTGCTGCAGAACTGGAGCAGCCGGGCAGAAGAAGCCAGCAAGCTTATCTCTGGTTTTGAACACAGTGCCAAAGGAATTCCACTGGCTTCCCCCACCTCTTAAAAGTCTGTCATAAAGCTACAGAAAAGGCACAGGAATCATGTCTGGACATAGAGCAGCGATAGGGGATACGCATCATAAAGTCACCCCAAGACATTCCACCCCTTATCCCATATCGTTGGCTCAATGTCCAAACTAATATATTCTAACTCTATACACACACATTAATATATACATGTTACACAACTAAAACTGTACCAAGAAGGAGCTAACAGCTTGTGCTAGTGACACAAGGGACTGATGCTTGAGGACTTTGGTTCCTGTATGATTTAAAGGAGAAAGACTGTATGAATCATCATGTCTTCTGCCTGACTGCTGCAGTACAGCTCTCAAGATTCATAGCACTGTGAATGTCTGCTTTCATAACCCTTCCACAACTGCACTAGATAGAGAGGAAGGATAACTTATCCCTGTACTCTCTCCCCAAAACAAAGTATTTATGAACTATCCACTTCTATAACTAAGATTTTTAGTCTTAAATTTTCTTGAACTTACTCTCAGCATTCTACGCATCATGGTCATTTATGCTTATTTCTAATTAAGTACTTAAGGTGGTGTTGAGGGAAACGTGAAAATGTGTAATGCGGTGACCATGAAGGGAAGTACAGTTATACTGTGGTGCATTAAAGGAAAAATATACTCCAGCGAGTAGGTCCAGTGGCTTACTAGAACTATTTTGGATTAGTATATTTAATGTTAACCCCAAATTTTCATAATAAAAGAGGTATTGAGTTATAAAACAATAGGCCAATTCTCATTCATATCCTGAATAGTGCAACTTCAGTCCTTCTCTTGGGATTTTTTTACAAAAGTTTGGAAAACTGGAAGGCTCTTAATCTTTTGAAATCAAAGACCATGACAATATGTCAGCCCCATCTCTAAGTCTTAAGATCACAAGCTGTAGTCATTGGGGTTTTTACTGGCAGTACTTAATGTGTTTTACTCCTCACAACCACACCTCGTATCAATCAAGACTTCACTCCTCAGAGGCAGTGTGTATTTATCATGCCATCAGACAATCCTTGTTATATTATGTCACATTAGCAAAACTGTGAA
The DNA here is from genome assembly GCA_013397865.1 of Struthidea cinerea. Classification (NCBI taxonomy): domain Eukaryota; kingdom Metazoa; phylum Chordata; class Aves; order Passeriformes; family Corcoracidae; genus Struthidea; species Struthidea cinerea. The sequence continues at coordinate 515,872 of VZTI01000165.1, read as the reverse complement.
TGACAACAGTCTTTAGTGAGACCAAATATCATCTATTTTACTGTATGCTCCATCAGAACGAACTAAGATGCCTCTATAACTCACCACAGAATAGAATCATTCTGTATCACATATAGGGTATTCAAGAAATCTCCTAATGCTTTCATGATAGCGTGGGAAGAAGAATAAATACATATTAAACTCACTGTGGGATCCACAGGTGACTACAGAATGAGGTTGTATTTAGAAGTGAGCCTACATATGATGATGTTTCACAGTTTCATCCTGGGGCCTTCCTTGGTTTTGCCTTTGGACATATATAATTTAGTCTCTTTTCATCACCTGGAAGAAATGGGTCCCATTCCTGTGACACATACTGCAAGGCATGGTGTGGGTAAGCACAGATGGGATGTGCTATCCTGTTGTATGGAAAGAGGGTGCAGTGTCCACCAACACAGTGCATAGACTCTTAATGTTCACCTCTACTCTCACATTTCAGGAGCTGTCAGTGTTTATGTACTCGTAGTTGTAATGCATATGGTGTTGGAGATAAGATTAAGGAGTGCAGAAAAGGAGGGGGGTTTCTTTGCCTGACTTGGCCAAATCCATTGAGCCCCTGCAGCCTGGGCCTCTAAGACTTGGCTGCTTGTTCCTACGAAGGCTGGCTGCTATGTACACGAGAGAGCCTGTGCTGCTGTGATTGTGCAAACACTGCCCACTCGTGCAGCTTCTTGTGGCTGAGGCTCTTCTGCTGTCAGTTCATGCTAAACTGTAAACTAAGCTGGCAGAAGCACTTTCCTATCAACTTGCTGCATGGTCTCCTGGGAATTGTTTCTGCATCATTTTGGGGGTGTGACTGCAGAGCCCCAATCCCTCGTGGTTGTGCTGTGCATCTTTGTTGTGTAGCCAGAGCCTTAGAGCGTGCACAAGAGTGAGCGCTGGGTAAGGGGCAGCTTTAGACCACAGAATTTGATAAAAGAAAATTATTTCTCTAGTGACCACATTTGATGCTTGAAGGGATTGAAATCACAGTCACAGACAATCCTTCAGATTTAGTGGATTATACTCTTGGAAGAATTAATAGGTACTACAAGCATGGCTGGGGTTCCTCTAAGGAGCTAGATCAAAGGGTCCCTATTCCAAGTTTTTTATGGCTGCCTGACAGTTGTACTCCATGATCAATTAAGTCCTTTACTGAGAGCTGTTACTATGAAAATTGAGTTTTTCCTAAATCATAAATTCCTGGAAAATTGTGGTTGCTTTAATTTCATCCCATTTATGTCATGAATTATAAATACACCAGAATTTAAATAAATATGCTTGTGTTTATGGCATGTTGGTTTTCCTCTAAAGTCTTTTTATTACTAATAATAAGTGTGAACTTGTCATGGCACAATAGAATTGGAATAAACTCCAAATGTTAATAATTAATTGTTCAGAATTAATCATTATACCCACAGTATAAAAGTTGTTTGCAAAAGAAAGGTCCTGCAGAGGGCTTTCCTGGGCTGTTTAACTCATCTGCTACAGTTACAGGACATGTAATTTCTCTCATATACAGATCAGACTCCAAAGACTTGTCTTCACTTTTTGTTTGTAAGAAACAATTAATTTATTTCAAATAGAATGGTTTGGGTCAGAATAGACCTTTAAAGGTCACGTAGTCCAACCTACTCCTGCCATGCACTGGGGCATCTTGAACTGGATTGGGTTGCTGAGAGCACCAACCAGTCTAACCTGCAATGTTTCCAGGGGTGGAGCATCCACCATATCTCTGGGCAACTTGTTCCAGTGTTTCATTGCCCTCATTGTAAAAAATTTATTCCTTATATCTAGTCTAAGTCAACCCTCTTTTAGTTTAAATGGTTTTTTAGTTTAAAACCATTATCCTTTGTCCTATCACAATAGGCCCTGATATATAAGCTCATTTCAGGTACTGAAAGGCTGCAGTGAGGTTTCTCCAGGCTGAACAACCCCAACTCTCTCAGCCTTCCTTCTTGAGAGGTGTTCCAGCCGTCTGACCATTTTTGTTGCCCTCGTCTGGACCTGCTCCAACACATTAATGTGTTTCCTGTGCTGAGGACTTCAGACTTGGGTGCAGGGTTTACATCCTTTTAAATGCATCCTCAGGAAAAGAAATTCATTATACCTGGGGAACATAGCTTCCTCAAACTAAGCAGGAGATGAAGAAAACCAACCTTTACTAGTAGCTGTGATCACAGTAGGGACAAGTTAATGAGTACTATAATTTGACCAAGAAAAATGGTAGGGCAGAGAGTATCCCAAGATGTCTGTGTAGTTCTGAAAGATTATTCTCTGTTGTCTTTTGCTTTCTAAAGCCCACCACAATTCTTGTATTAAGTTGAAGGGCAGGACTGTTGGGAAGCACCAGAGTGTTACAGCACAGAAAGTCCTCAGCCTTTGTTTGGCCTGCCCCTTGTAAGCGAAGGCAGGTGCTCTCTGCCTATGCTCACGTTTCTCCAAGCTGCAGCAACTGAGGTTGGCACAGCCCTGGGCCAGTGGATGTTCCTACAGCCTGTCTCAGTCAGCACAGAGCATGGGCAGTGCCTCTTACCTCTGCCTGCCAAACCATGTGGCCAGGCTCTGAAAGTCATGTCCTGCCCAGGTCATTGAATTACTGCAGTTCAACCATGAAACAGCTGAACTGCAGGCCCCAGTCACATGGGCATTTCTTTCCAGTGGGAAATGGGACCATGGTTGTGTTTAATCTTCTGTCACTGGTCCTTAGCTGGAGGGCATACTGGCAGTCCATCTTGAACAGGCAGATCTCAGAGCTGGCCCCTGCCAGCACGGCCTTTGTGCAGACGTATCACTTGCAAAGCTTTCTGGAGATCAGAACTAGCCCTCCCCTCACTTAGTTTTAGCCCAAATCCATTTTCTATTTAGATTACCTGCTTTTACTCACTAAAAAACCCAACAGTTTGGGTGGAGGAAGAGAAAACGTCATTTCCCCTGGTAGTAGTGCTAGTTTGTCATCTGAAGTTGTGCAAGAATTGCAGTTTCTGTCACAGGATGTTTTTCACAAGAGCATGTACACAGGCACTTCACAAAGCTTTGGAATATAGTTTGTTAAACCATGTAAAATACACACATATTTGAAACATGAAACGCTTCTCAAGTATGTATCCCCCCAGTCACACAGAAAGTGCTTGACTTCCATCCTAAATCATAATCTGAGGAGTAAATGTTCAGAGTTTTAGTTTGTGGCATTTAGCTACAAAAAGAATATGATCCTTTTAAAAAAAACAAAAAGATCCCCTGTGTATGCAGTTCCAGTATAACTGAGAAAAGACCAATGTAAGTCAGCTACTAGTGCCTACAGTGATTGATAGAAATTCTGTCCCACTGACAAGTTGCAAATACTTTAATTATGTTGGAATACGTCTTTACAAAGAAGCTGACACAAAGGCGGAAGTATTCTGAGCTTGAATACCTGATTGTATGCTTTTCACCCTTAGGACTATGTGCTGGCTGTAGATGCTTACCACACCGTCATCAAATATTACCCACAGCAAGAGGCTCAGTTGCTGAGTGGAATTGGAAGGATTTTCCTTCAGGTATGCATTTGGTTCTAAATTTGCTAGGTAATACTGCTGTTGATAGCTACATAGAGAATAATTGTTGCATTTAAAACTATAGCTGTTTTTGTAGGGCACGTGTCAAATTGCAGAGGCAGTGCTCAAAACAAAAACCCTTCTACCACGTCATATTAGATAAAATTAGGAAATATGAAGCACCTATAGTATTAAAAGTACATTAGCAAATAAAGAATATGGTGTAGAAAGTTATGCTAGTACTTTGGTCAAAATGTGACATTCTGCTTTCCCTAAAACTAATGGTAAAGCTCCCATTGACAGCAGTGAGCCAGAATTTCACTAAAAATCTCATGTCTCACTGCCTCAGACTGCATGCAACTCTCAGTCACACCATATAACTGCCATCTTCATCTAGAAAAAAATTAAGAGTGTCCTTCAATTGTCCAGATGATATCCCTGAGAAGACAGGGAAGGGCACCTTAAAAGAAAAAAATAGGACAGTACAAGTATAATAAATGTCCATGTAACTGTTTTTAATAAATAGAAATAGATGTCTTTTTGTTTTTCATAAAAAGATGCATCTATCTACATAGCTATCTGATTTTTTAAATTTTTAGTATCTCACAAGTTCTTTGCAGTTTCATATTTCTGATACTGATATTTCAAACTTTTCCTCTTTTATCTACTTACTTTTATTATTAATGATAAATCTAATTTTGGATTGTTAAGTATTTACAAATGATCTTATTTGTGACATTCCTGTAATAAAATTGTATTGAAATCGAGTAATTTACTCTTAATAGATAATTATTAACATTGTTTGCTTGAAATCATAGAATGTCATTCAAATTCCATTATGGGTTTTCAGTTCTCAGCAGGAGCATGGTTTCACAGTGTGGTAGACATGTCTGTCTTTAAAACTCTCTAGTTTAAAGGGGATCTCCATCACTGTGGAGCAATTTTATTATATTGGCTGCGTGCATTAATTATTACCTAAACAGGGAACATGGTAATTATGCATATTAAAGAATGGTACTGTGAATATGCAAAATACTAAAGGAAATACAAGTTATTAATAGTTCTGGTCTTACTGGGAAAATGACTGGGTACGTTACTGACACTGCCTTGCTGACAAGAGTGTCTGCCCTGATGTCACACCCCTAGTCTGTTTGTCACTCCACTTGCTATGGAGAAATTTTCATTCCCATGAGGAAAGCATCTCCTGACTTACAGAATCATTTGAAATCACTGCCCTCCACAATGTGACAACAGGCCTTCAGTTCTTAGGGGTCTTATTGTCAGATCTGGACATAGCAAAAGGGGGTATGAGGAATCCTTGATATTTTCATGTGATCTAGATAGAAGTTAAAAAGAATAATTTTTAAATGCAAATGCTTTCCTTTCTTCTAGCACCTTAAGGAGATAAGGTTTTATTGCTTGGCTTGTTGTCTTTTTCTGTGACAAAATCTTCAGCTCTGTCTGGGGGCACTGGTGCAACAGATGCAAGATTTTGATATATTAAGAGAAATGGGCAGTGTGCAGGTAATCCAAACCAAGATGTTCAAATTAAAAAAAGATAAATGTGTTGCAGTCCTGGGCGTCATTTTGGTAAGATAACTCTGTGGTATGTGTGCACTGTTGACAAGGCACTCTCTGGAAAAAAAATAAAATGTCGTGCAGGTAAAATTGGAAAGCAATTTTCTCATAGTCAAATGTCACAACTTCTCAAAAACAAGCAGTAATTCCCAAATAACCTCAGACTATGCTGCTAACTTTGAATATTTACCAAGAGAGGCGTTAAGGCAGCCAGATTCCAGTTGCTTATCAGTCACAGACACTGTTTGACAATAGACATCATACATATGAAACAAAGCCATAATGTAGAATAAAGTGTAGTTCAGGAGTTTAACAGAAAAAAATCACAGCCTTTTTCAACATGTAAAACTTTGCTTTATTGGTGATATTTTTTTTTTAATTAAATTGAGCTAACTAGTCTAAAGCATCATGTCCTCTTTATCTTCACATGTAAGTGGAGCATGAGGAGGTCTAGATGTGATGTACGGCCTTTGGCTGTTGCCTTAAAAGGTGGGAAATGAGAATGAGAGAAGTGCAGAAGGGAGGAAAAGACAGGGTATCACAAATTTTCATAAGGACTGTCATTCCTTCAGCAGTCACATGATGTGTAAAACAGAAATTCACATGAAACGGAGAAACAATGAATACATTTTAGTCCCTAGGATTATACTGTGTAGCACTCACTGGCCAACCTATCCAAAATTGCCATTTGAATAAGTACATTAAGAATTTAAAAAGCTGCCTGACCTTACCCTCTGCAATAGATTGTTGCACAACTGAGTCAAAAGCAATAAAAAATTTCTAGTACTTAAGAAAAATAATCTTGGTTTCCAGACAAACAACAAAGTTAAGAACATAGTATATTGGACACTCCTTGTTAGAGGATAGGATTATTTAAGGCTAACAGTAGAATCTTCATTTTTATTTGATGTGCTAATTATTATTAGATAACTAAAGTCATACTTCCTGAACTAAGTTAAATAAAATTAAGTGATAAAGACCACTTAAATTGGTTAAATTACTTTAATGACTAATTAAAACTAATTATTTCTTTTAAATGGTCTTCTCCACCAAAAAAATTTCAAAGAGTAAACTGTTTCCCCTCTGTGGCAAAAATGAGATTTAAGAGTTTGGCATGTTTGCTGAGAAGATAGAAGATGATGCTAAGAAATCAGAACTATTCATGATCACAAATAATGTCTGATTATTATCAAAGCATATTAGATTTGGACTCATCAAGCTCCCAGGAGAGCAAACTGGTAGCTTGCTTTAGAAATTGATTGCTCTCATGGTTAAGGGATTCCTTCTAATTTCCAGGCTAAAAATACTGGAGGACAGATTCATTTACACTTTGCCAGCATTATCCTCTAGTTAAATGCAATTATTTTTGTGGTGATTTACATCTTTAGTGGTATTTATAGAGAGAAATTTTATCGTTTGTCATTATAACTGAATGTATGGTATTTTAGAATGAATAATATTTGTTTTGTTTGAGTTCAGATACATAACATCTGGGAGAAATGCATCTGTTTCATTAGAAAAGACTATTACTGGATATTCCAGAAATGCTTGGTAGATGGACAGTTACATCTTTGACTGCAGTGTTCAATTGGATCATCTCCTAAATGTAAAGAAGAATAATTTCTTTATATTGCCAAGGGATAAGTCTTGTGGTTAGAGGTGAAGCAGTATCTGTTATGTCAGTGGTGTTAGTAGGGCTTTGGGTACTGCCACTGTGATACTCCCATAAGCAAATTGGGAAGAAATCTAGATGAAGCCTTCAGATGGATGTTTGCTGTCTCTGAAAAGTGCAATTGGAAAGTCATTTGCTGATGACTAGAAGGACTTGCTGGATGATCTTTTCCACAAGGATCTCTTTAGGGTTTGTAGTGTTTGTATTTTTTGGTTAGGTAGTACTTGTATGATGAAATGTGAAGAATGCTTGTAAAATGTACAGATGATGCCAAGCTGGGAATGGTACAGACACTATGAAGAGCGGGATCAGAATGCAAAATAATCTTGACAAGTTGAGAAACTGAAATGTTAAATTGGCTGTGATTCAAACAGCAAAGGCAAAATGCTACCAAGGACTGGGAGCAATACACAAATGCAAAATGGGAAGCAACAACAAGCTTATTTCCTGCAGAAAGGAAATAGGCTGAGGGTAAGAAAACTACACAAGAGCAAACAAATTGGACTTCCAGATACTTGCTGTAAAAGCAAAATTCATATTCACATGTGAAACATAAAGTGATTCCTTCTTCTCACTGCTGGTGAGAGATCAGTTGGATTGTCAAGACCTCTTATGTGGGCACTCAGGGAGGATGTGAAGTAACAGGAGAGAGTTCAGAGAATCCAGAAAGCATTATCTATGAGAAAGGGGTAAACACTGATTTGCCTGAAAATTGATTCTCATTGTAGAAGGGGAAGAAAAAATTTCCAATTTCAAGTATGCAAAAGGCCATAAAAAAAGAGGAGTTGCACTTTCTCCCCTACCACTATGGACAGGACAAAAAACTGAGGTTAAAAAGTGCAATAAAATAGAATGTATTTTCTAATACTAGGGCAATTTAAGAATTCTGGATTAAGTTTCCTAGTAAGACTCAGATGTGTAATATCTACCATCTGAGAGCTTTAAGGAGACTTCACCACATTTGTCACAAACATTTTTCATAATGTTGTCCTGTTCTTAAACAAACAGGTGGTCTCTTGAGGGCCCCTTGAATCTCCCCACCTAAGGACTGCCTGGTTTCCCTGGCTTTATGCTTCTGAACTGGTTTCATTTTACTCCTTTTGATAGATTCGGATCAATTTATTTTACCAAGTAGTAAGTTTTCATCTTCGTCCATCTCTCCAGCCTGAAAAAGACACTGCTAACTTATTTTCGAAATAAGTGGCCTTCTTCAAGTATTTTTTTTTCATCTCAAAGAGCAATGTATGTGACATACCTTTAGGTGAAATACCCCTTCCTTTTTAGAAATCCCCTTCCCCATTCCACCCCCATCAAATCTGTACTTCTTTATGCCAGTTTTAAAATCTCTCATTCCTTCATCTTGCTCGACCCACTCATTGGTGTTTTTTTAATCTGCAAATGGACCATCTTCCCAATATCCTCAGTGGCCCATTGCACTGGAGTTGTTTTCTGACATGAGGTGTGATGCACTGAAGTCATCCTGTGGCCCCTGGCTATGACCCAGAGGCTGTGGGTTAACCAGGTGTGGGTCCTGTGCTACCTACGAGGCCACTGGTGTCTGTCTTCCCTTCCTGTGGATTAACACCCTGTCCCTTTGGAAATAACTGTGACCTTCTCTCATTTTCAGCTACTTTTTTGAACTGTGCAGTTAGTTACAACAAAAGAGCCAAATGAGGATGTGGGGCCTCCCTGCCCTACAGTCCGTGAGTGCTCCAGAGCCCCCAGCTGAGAAACTGCCTTAGGCAAACTGCACATGCTTCTGGGGTGCTTTTCATGACCTTAACGTGGCTCTTCAAATACATTGTTTGGTAACAGGTGTTACGCAGTCACCTTGGTGTAAATGGATATGTTAGATACGTTTTTGTGTCCTTATAAGATATAATCAGGATGTATCTCTTTTCTTCTTATTGTTGTAACTTACTTATGATTTTTCTGTCTAGATTGGAGACATAAAAACTGCAGAAAAATATTTTCAAGATGTTGAGAAAGTGACTCACAAATTGGATGGACTACAGAGCCAAATTATGGTTTTAATGAACAGGTAGATAATTTAATAGCTAAATAAAACTTCTTAAAATGTAGTTTTACGAAGTATGCAAGGTGATCCTTAAACTACCCTTGAGACAATCCTGTTCTCTTTCTCTCTTTTACGTGACTTCATCTGTCTTAAGTGAGACTGAATGGCATACAGACTCAGGAGATCTCTGTTACTTGGTACAGTCATATTATTCTGCATTGAAACTGCGATCCTTCAGTTGATTTTACAAAGCTTTTTCTCATTCTTTCAGGCACTGCATATTTTCACTGCATATTATGTATTTGCATAAATAATTCTTAGGAGAGGAGAAGTTATTTTGGGCAGTCATCCTATAATCAGATCTGCCAGGAAAGTACCACCCGGTACCTTCAAAGGATGCTTGAATACACTGTAGTAAATGGAGCTGTGTGATGGGGGACTCATTTTGCAATGGTTAGCACATTGGCTTAATATATTTAGAAGATACTATACAAAAGTGCTCTGAAAATTATATGGCTAATTTTATGAAGAGAAATAATTCTGGGAAGAGAGTATCTGCATTTAAATTAATAAAAACACAATGAAGACTCTTGCTTTCATAGGCAGAAAATATAATAGCTAAGTGATCCAAGTTGTCATTCCATTTGTCTGTAAATCAGCCTCTCCTTCACACTGTGAAGAACAAATGTCAGAAACTCTTACATCTGTAACAGGAAAAATAAAAAATGGTGTCCATTCATTTTTAAATGTATTACCTTGGGTTTTTGAGGAGAACTCATTTATATGTCACTTACTTTCTAGAGCATTTCTCCACCTTGGTCAGAATAATTTTGCAGAAGCTCATCGATTTTTCACAGAAATTTTAAGGATCGACTCGTCAAATGCTGTGGTAAATCTTCAAATTGCTACATATATAATGAACACCTAAATTATTCTCGTAATATGTCATGCATGGATTTAATTAGTACCCAGAGTATGCTCAGAGCTTTACAGAAAAATGGGATGTGGCATGTGTGCCAAAATGTTTTCGGTATACATAAGGATAAGATGGAAAATGGGATGGGAAATGAAGAACCAGTCTGTATGAAGGGCATGAATACTTAGGCATGCATGTAGAAATTCTGAGACACTCTTCTTTTACAGGATCTTTGCAAAAGCACTTTTTTTTGCACTCACTGTTTTTAGCATAGACTTGCATGTCAGAAAAAGAAACAGCAGCTGCCAACATGTATAAAATTAACTTGGTTTCACACAACATTGAAGGGATCTTGTAATTTTAAACATGACATTTTTAACACGTTGCATATCAGAGCCTTGGGTTCCTGTCACAAACTGAGATCAAAGAGTTGTTTATTTACCTTTGGGTTTTCTAGACCTGGCAGTTTTCAGCGCATGATCGTGTAAGAGTGTTCCTGAGAAGTCAGACGGCTTACCCCTAGTAATCTGATCCAAGGCCATTTACAGACTGAAGGGACTGAGTTTAAGGAACACAGGAATGGTAACATTTTGCAGGCTGTAAAATAGTGTGTATTATAAATCACACGAGATCAGTCAGGTTTCCTGAATGGACAAAAATTTTTTTTTTTCTAAAAGGCCATGTTCTTCCTTTATCTGCAACTTTCAGAGGATATGAAAATTTCTGCTGCTAAACAGGTTATATCACTTTGTACTGTTGGACTCTCGAAGTAACTCATAAAACCTGTTTTGTGTGCTAAGGAAAATGGAACCTGACTTGATAATTTATGATGTATTTAGACTGCCCTGTGTGCTGGATTTACGTGAAGTCAGTTGTAGATGCCTTTGGGATAAGAAGATATCTTCCTGTTGCTTATGTGGACATGTAGGCCAGAGAGAGAGAAAAACACTTCTGAAAACATAATGAAGTAATTAAAAAAAAAATCTATGAAAATTATTGCATGTAGAGGCTCATGTGGTTTCTGAAATTTGTTTCACTTGGCTTTCATAATTGACTAATGTCCTATACTATTTATATTTCATTTTAGACTTTGTCTTTTAGAGTTTCAGCTCTTAGAAGTCAGCAGGTCTTACCAGCAGAGGGTAAATCTTGAGAATTATAAGAAGAAAAGAATAGCATTGTATAATTGATAATGTATTTTAGTTTTGCACACACATGCAGAATAGTAATTCTTAGCATACAGTAAATATGTTATAATTGCAGATGCTAGACTTCTTTTCCTTCTCTCTCATCACTTGTAAATACATACATATATATATATATGTATTTATAAGCACACTGTTTATTTACAATATGTTTTTCACTAGGCTAACAACAATGCTGCTGTTTGTCTTCTTTACCTGGGAAAACTGAAGGATTCCCTCCGGCAGTTGGAAGGAATGGTTCAGCAGGACCCTAAACACTACCTACACGAGAGTGTCCTCTTCAACCTGACTACTATGTATGAACTGGAGTCATCTCGCAGTATGCAGAAGAAGCAGGCACTTCTAGAGGCTGTAGCCATCAAAGAGGGTGATAGCTTTAATACTCAGTGTCTCAAGTTAGGATAGATGATTTCCAACTAATTTTTCCCAGCAAGGCTGATTTTTTAAATTGTATATACTCTTGCTAATGTGTAAATGTGAAATAAAATCTATTCAATTGTGAATATTCAGTGTCATTACTACAGAACCTGTCACCTCTAACAGGCCTGTCATTGCAAAGACTTTGTGCTGACCTAGAGCCAGCTTCATCCCTACAGGTCTGTTACTGTCCAGTTACTCTTCATTACAGTGATCAATTATATATATATATGTATATATATATATATATATGTGTGTGTGTGTATATATGTGTATGTGTGTGTATATATATATGTATGTATATATAGAATCAACTACTCAGATTTCTTTTATGAGAAAAACTGAATTTAACCTTATATTGTCATGATGATTTTTCAGTAGTCAGTGAGCAAGCCACATGAGCTTATTTCATCAGCTAAGAGTTATTGACAGAATATCAGTGTGTGTATTATGGAAAGGAAGTTCTGAATGCACCTCTCTTCATTTGCTTTTACTCTGTGTGTCTCACTTTGTCCCCATCAGACTCCTGAGTAATACACCTTTGTGTGTCCATGGCTGTCAGAGGAGGCTACATGATAAGCACCATTCAGAGTCACAGCATGGCTGAGGTTGGGAGGAGCTGCTGGAGGCCATCTGGTCCAAGTCCCAGTAGCACAGGGACATATCCAAGAGCATGTGAGGGAGTCATACAGTCCTGCACAGTGTCAGTTTCCCACAGTGTGAGGGACTATACTAAATGGTCTCCCTGTACTTCCTTGGTTTTGTGTTACTGTTAAATCTTTGAGATGAAAACACGGCTTCTGCAAAGCTGCTGCATTCTGGCATTCTGCTGGGTAGAGAAAGGAGCACTGCCAGTTGGAGTGGAAACACAATGCATTTCAGCTCAGTTCCTCTCCTTTCCCATTATCAAGTGAAAACACTGTGCACAAAGTATTTCCCAGGGAGAACGATGCAGACCCTGAGTCAGAGGTATCTGAGGATTAGGCCACACAAAGTGGAAGCAAATGGGGTTCAGGACACAAGGCAGTTGTCAGTGATGCAGCAGTATCAGCATACACTGATTTTGGCATCCCTCAGAACACAGATTTTTGGAATCACAGTACCACTGTGATATCAGTGTATTTCACATCTCTGCCCACATTTCTCCCTTCATCTGTATTGTAAAGATTCAATGCAGTTACTTCCACTCGTATAGGAACATAATATATACATCTGTTCAAAGGGGGGTTCAAATGTTTTGAGATTTAATGTTTAGCAATTAGACAAGTTTCTCGTCATAAATCACTGCCATGGGACAATTCTGTGTGTTACATTTTTTTAATACCATGTCCATCAATTAATTCTCACTCCCTTTAAATAGCCCCACCTGTATTTTTAAGTAACCAATAACTCATTTTATGCTTGTCCATCTGGAGATACTGTACAGGGGCCAAACAGTTGTCCTCAAAAAACAGGTTGTTTAAAAACTTCTGCATTCTAGACATGCAAAGAGATAACGATGTCACCTAACGATGTCGCTAGTCACCTGAAAAGGCATAAGCCTACAGAAACAGAATTTGCTCCATTTTTACAGTATATTTCTGTTTGACAGGCCATACCTGTACACTGAAACAACAGTTATTTACCAATCAACTGAAAAAATATTAAAGCAGTTGGTATTTCTGTTTCTGCTGTGGCTTGTAGGTTGCACAGCTGGATCTGAATTAAACTGGTGCAGCACCTGGGTAGACTTGTCCTAAGGTACTACTACTAAACTCAAAAATGAAATATTCAGCACCACCTGCTTCAGCTGGGCTTAAACACCATTTACATAACTTTAGTGAGTATTAAAATAGTAAATTAAAAATAGTTACTTTAGTGTTATTCTTTATGAGGTTTTACATTTGTTTTAAATGCTGCTAGGATTTTAGACAAGGTTTAACAGTAATTGGACAGATTCTCAGTTTACACTGATAACTGAGCTGAAGTCACTGTAGTTTTCAGTTTGTTACACCTGTTAATCTGATCAGGTATGTTACTCCCTGTACTCATTTTGATATTCTAGTAGTATATTTTCTCCAGTATAGTCTCCCCTTTTCTTGGCCATGGGGTTTCTTTGGAGATGACAAGAACTCTGGTATGTGACGACCATTGTTCTCAAAGACATTGAGAGCACTGAACAATTTACCAGGACATGTAGTGATAGGACAAGGGGCAACAGTTTTAAATTAAAAGCGAGTAGGTTTAGATTGGACATAAGGAAGATACGCTGCTTCTTGGTGCGGCACTGGAATAGTTTGCCCAGAGAGACTCCCCATCCTTGGATGTGTTCAAGACAAAGGCTGGATGGGTTTTGAGCAACCTGTTCTAGTGGGAGGTGTCCCTGCCCTTGGGAGGGGGTTGGACTAGGTGATCTTCAAAGGTCCTTTCCAACCTAAGCTATCTGTAATTCCCATTAAAAGTTTTTACAGTACTATGTAAAATAATACAAGAGAGATTCACACACATTTAGCTGAAGTGTCAGGAAGCTTCATTTGTCTGTTCCAATGCTAAGTGAAAGTAGCATGATCCGTCATCATCCAACATGCTGAAGCCACTTGCCTCTTTACAACTGGAGTAAAAAACTTCCTTTTTGATTCAGTAGTGCCTGATACTGATCATGTCAGTGACAGTCTGTATTCTGACCAGTAGAGAATAAAAATTTATTATCCTAGTCAAAGTCAAATAACCATTAGAAAAGAAACACTCTGAAAACATAATCCCCTGTTCTCCAAATTTCTGTACATTCTAATTCATGTGTATTACTACATAGGTCTCACTTCAGCATGTTTGCTGCGTTGCTTATTAGTAGAAGCTTTTACTCAGATAAAAATTCCATTAGAGGAGACTTGGAGTGGGTGACCTCTAAGCTCAGTGAGCCATTAAACAAGTGACATCCTGGTAGACTTGCAGAATAATTAAAATTTAAATGCAAAGGCATATTATCACTGCTGGATGTATGCAAATTGTTAACTGTTTATGAAATGCAGGAAAGACTGTCAATGTCACTTTGTGGTTTGGATTTAACATACATACAAGTTAAGTGTTTGACTTCCCTATATTCTGCCCATTACACATCTGAATGCTCTATATGATGTTAAAACATTGAAGCTAAGGACAAACTCTGTCCTCAAAACATTAATTACACCAGGCAATCCTGTTAAATTCAATGAATTCAGTTGAATTTAATGAGGGTTCCTGGTGTAAACGAGGGCAGAGCTCAGTTCTAAAACGCAGCATGCATATATCATCTGGCTAAGTGAGAAAAGCTGTGGAAAGCAGAGCCTGAATGAGCTGATTGTTGTATTCAAATCTTGAGGCTTAATGTACCTTAACAGAAGTTTTGCATTTAAATTTCCACTTTTATTAGAAGAGGAGAAAAGAAGCTGTACTTCAGACATTCAGATAATTACATTATGCACAGAGACTCTGGTCCTCAAAAGAACTTGAGCACCTATCTGCCATTTCTAATACCTAAGTGCAGTTCAGGTGACAATGGCATCCACAATGGCATCCCCTCACCAGCTGGTCATTGACGTTTTCCTGGTGCCTCAGTTTTCGGACTGGACACGTTAAATGTTCCCCAAAGGCATGTGCAGACATGCCTGAAACTCCACAATGGACTTCAGCCAGTATACTGGAAAGGGTGGTTATTTCTTCACCTACCCCGTCCTTCATGTCAGCAGGAGCGCTCTGCACAAGCTGGATGAGCTCACCGACCTGGTGGAAAAACTCACCCAGGCAGCAAACACCCTCTTCAGATACATCTTCATCCTGAGGCTTTCAACACAAGGATGTGCTGGGAATTACCACACTGCCTGGGCAGGCTGCTGGGTTTTCTGCACTCTAGGCCTAATAAGAGGTAGCCCCTCAGTGAAGACTTTGCTGCAGGTGTTTTGCAAATCCAGTCGGAGAGGAGGATAAGCGGGGTGTGATCTGTGTGCCCAGCTAAGTTATGTCTCTCTCATTTGTATGTCAGCTGACGTGCTTAATCAACCACATGCACTGGAGCCGTCTAAAAGAGGAGTGCAGGATGTGTGGTACTGCCATCACCAGCTGCAGTGAGAAACACATATTCCCTTTCCCTTGCTGCTTCAACTTGCAACCAAGCAACATGGGAAAACAGGACTGAAGCATCAAATATAGATGTAAATGTATTTCAGACAGGCAGAACCACAGCAGGCAGGGTCAACTTCTCTGAGGTTGCTCAGGTAGCAACCTATATTGCTGCTGTCCTGAGCAGAGGCCAGGCAAACTAAAGATGTTAGAACAAGGTGAGTTTATCCAGTAGCTCACACCTATAATAAGAGTTCAAAGGAAGATGCCATCCACCTCTTCGACCCTGCTTTCTACCCACTTAACAGAACACTTAGGAAGAAATATCTTACCAGTGAGGTACCTTAGGATGTAGGAACCTGCACAGAGTTTCTGGCATTTTAACAGCAGTTCTGTAGTGCTGAATGCAAACCAGCTCCCGCACTAACTTTCAGGAAATGGTAGCAGAAAGCTGCTTTCCCACTTCGTTCTCCCAGCCAGTTTGGGATTACAAATTCAAAGATTCTCATCTTCAAGGGGTGTGAGAGATGGTCACAACCTTGGTCTTAGGGAGGAAGAGAAAGGTGTGGATGGGGAAAGGTGCTGCCTTTCCAAGCTGTTCTGGATCAAAACCTAGATTTGCTGTCCTAGATTTGGGCAGTCATCTGCAGATGTTTATTATGTATGAGAGTCAATAAAATGAACCCACCTGCAAGGCAGCCATAATGGCTTATAATTTTCCCCCAAAGAGGGCAAAAAATTGGACGTTACTTTTTTGAGGCAAGGAAGGAAGGCGGAAGAAGGTTCCTCTTTGGCTTTGAAAAACTGTGAAAACAGTCAGTACTAAATTGAAAAAACTGAAGTAAAGAGATGCAGAACTACAGCCATTTATTAGAACAACAACCCCCCCCCACCAAAAAATCCACTCTTTGCAATGCAAGATGTGAGCAAGTACTTCAAATTCTGGGACACACTCCAGTGGCAGGCAGCAGGCTTGAGCCCCCCCACCCAAGGCTGGGGCAGCAGCCTGTGCATAACCCGGCCACCACTTTGTTTATACCCCACCACTTTGTTTTGTTGCAGCATCACCAAGGACAGCTCACCTCTTTCCCATGAATAGCGGGTCAGCTTTAAGTTGCCTGAATCATTTGGGAAAAAAAAATAAGCCTGAGGGTGGACTCAAATCAAATTCTCCCAGCTCAAATGCCTGTGATCACAGGGGAAACCAGAGCCCAGAGCTCAGCTTGGCTGCTCTGGTCTGTGTCCATGACCAAAGGCAGTCCCAGAGCATACACAGCCCAATTTTCTACCAGCCAATATTGACAGGCACAACAGTTTTTAATTGGTAGCCTGTGAAGCAGCATAGAGAATGAAACAAAATTTATACAGGTATCCCAGAGAGAACTGCAGCAGGGGTGGCCAGAATTGAAAGAGATTCACAATCCTTTAACTGTTGAATCTTTCCCCAAGCATTTTGGCTTGTGGAACTTTGCTTCTTTGCCTTATCTTGGTATTTATACAGTTAATAAATAATGAGAGCTAGTGACTCAGTCACACAAAAATAGGTTTTTCAAATTGCAGGTATAGCAGAGTATTACCTTTTTGCAAACACAAAAAATGTTTTGGGAATCAAGCTGTAAAATCACAATGAGTGCAGCAAATCAGATCAAATCTGGATCTTTCAGCCAGGAATATTTAAATTGTAACACTAATTCATCCCCCAATGAGTTGATATGTTTATTTGGCTTCAGGAAATAGCAGACAACAGGCAGTGACCCTATTCACAGACTTCCTCCCCTATTTTGGGGGGAGGGGAGGGAATATGAGAATTTCTATCATTTTCCCAGGAAAGACTCACAAACAGATGATGTCATTTTCAAGCATAGCCCAAGTCAGGTCTACAGCTTGGCCAAATATCTAA
The DNA here is from genome assembly GCA_013397865.1 of Struthidea cinerea. NCBI lineage: Eukaryota > Metazoa > Chordata > Aves > Passeriformes > Corcoracidae > Struthidea > Struthidea cinerea. The sequence goes on along the minus strand of VZTI01000165.1, from coordinate 498,539 downwards.
ATCCACAATTGGCTACAAAGAAATATTCTTCAAAACAGTGCTCAGCTTGCATCTCAGTCTTTATGTGTGCTGGTGTTTGCCAGATGATATTACATGACTGCCTTTGTCAGGAAACTGTCCCTTCTCACAAGTTCCTAGTTCAAGCTAAATCCTGGAACCAGAAACCTGGCAGGAGAGTCCCTGTTCTGCCAGTAGGACCCGATGCTTTGAGTACATGAAGATTTATACTCGTCAAGTTCAGTGGCCAGGACAGGCAGCTACCAGCGCCCACAGCAGCAGGTAGCAGCACAGCCCCTGCTCTCAGGCAGCCCAGGGCGAGACACCCACCACCAGCAGCACTTCCCTTCACCTATTTTTAGGCCCCCCCAAGTGGATGTTACTAGTTAACTACCAACTGGCTGTGAAATGTCTTTTCATTAAAAAATCCAGCCAAAGAAACTTGCCCCAGGACATATAACAAGGGAGTGCAGCCACCAGTTTGCCCACCTAAATTATTAAAAATCCGACTGTCCATCCACAGTTTGCATTGAGTCCCCTTCAGAAAAGCTCTCTCAAGATGTTCATGAGAAAATGGGTATATGCCACTTTGGGAAAGTTTGGATTAAAGCAGAAAATAATACATAAGTACCAAAAAAGACTATCTTTAAACATCTCAGTTCAGTACCTTTTCTCCTATTTTTTTTTAAACTCTAATCCTGGAGGAGCTGAAATATTTCCCATGCCTGAGTTAATGCTGCCAATATGATGTTGCTGGAACTACTTACATGAATTTTCATACTACATCAATATACCAAGATTTCCCACTATCTGTGGTAAAACAGAATCATGTTTTTGGACCAAAAATCGATTACACTTTGCACTTGGGGGGGGGCGGGGGGGAGGAGAAAAAAGAAAAAACCACAAAAATCACCATGAAAATAAAGTGCATTTTTCATCTGAAGGAATGGCATGCTGTCCTTCCCATCTCTCTCCTCTTTCTGGAATGTTTTCTATTAATATTAACATTATTTTTCTGCCCAGCTGTTTCCTCCCACTGCAATCTCCCTCACAACCTCTTTGCAGGTGTGGAATCTTTATACCAGCCCCAAATTGCTTTTTTCCTGGCTGACAAAAACCACTTTCAGAGTGCAAAGCTTTTTCACCCTTTCAAAGACACCTACAGCACTAAAGGGCATGGACTCCAAAGTGTTGACAGTCAGACCCCCGCAGCCCCTGCCACCTCTCAGCAGCAGAATGCATTGTGCTATGAAAATGATGAACGATCTGCAGTGGGGTGATCGTGTGTTATTTTGACAGCCAGGAGATGGGAGCTGTACCGGGTGTATATATTCCTCCAGAGAGGCAACAAAACAAGGTGGTTCAGTCCTGCTTCCCAGGTCACATCCTACATCAGCGAGCTGCTGAAAGCAATTGCTGCGGGCAGCCGCTTTACTGTCCATCCCTCATCACTGCCCCAAACTGTAAATCTCTCCCGAGGAGAATGCATTACCTGCTCTTTCTTCCTGGGCGCTCCCCCAGCCTGTTAGGGGATGGCTGTTTTGCAAGTAGGGGTTCCTGAGGGCCCATGCTGCTGCCCCCACCTCTCCCTTTGCAGAGAGAGATCAAAACAGAAAGGCCCACAGGAGGAATGAACAGGCTCACCTTGGCTTCTGTTAAAAAAAAGGAACCAAAAGCTTAGAAGGGGGATGAATTAGATTGGATACCAGCACCAGGAGAAAGCAGTCATTTTACTTTACATTCCGAAACCCAATTTTCTGTGGCATATAAATCAAAGGAATAAAATCTGCTGCAGGCAGTAACTGTCATTTATTCCTGTAGTTGTACCTTGAAAAATCCCCAAAGTTTGTTCTGGGAGCAGGAAGCCCCAGTGTGCTGTACAAGAGGACATTCAAGTGCTCCCTCCAGACAAGTGGCACACAATCCCTGAGCCAGTAAGGCACATGTCACAGCACAGCCTCCCCCATGTGAGTCTGACTATAGCTAAACTTCCTATTTGCTTGTAATACTGATTTTTCAGATAGGCTTTTAGACCACAGCACAAAAGCCAGTCCCAGCTGCATGGAGAGCTGCGTGGGTTTGCATTTTGCAAGTGTGGGTTGTGCCTGTACCCCCTCCCATAAACTGAGCCCACACTGGCAAACTGAAGGGTCAGCTGTGTCCCCACATCTCATCTAGCTTGCAACCCAAACCCCAGGAAACATGACTTTTCACCCTTTCCCCCTTCCAACTTTTAAGTTTAGTACAATTTCATTTCAAAATTGCAACTTCACTTTTCAGAAACACTTAAAGAAATAAAACACCTAGAAATGGTTAACAGTAATGCTGCTACAAAGTAGGAAAACACTGTTTCCTACTAAAGAAGGGCTGTGTACACACTCATAGGGAAGAACAATGGGAAAGTTCAATTATCCATCATCTGCTACATTAGGAAGATCCAGGTAGGGCCATTTCAACCTCCTTCTAGACCGGCTTATTTAGGAGACTGCAAGGCAGGAGCTTGTATTGTATCAGGCTCAAATCAGCACACAAGGCTGCAGTCAGCTCATCATCCACTGAGAGCTGCAGCAAGCAGTACATCTGCCCAGCTGACATAATTCATCATCGAGAAGTGCAAATTCATCCCAAAACGCTCCAGTGCCCATTGCTGGGGAGCTCCATGTCCTGTGTAAGCACAAGGCATTTACTGAAAACCAGCCTAGCATGCCTAAGCCTACTCTTCTCCCTCTCACAGCTCAAGAAACTGAGGCACACAGTCAGTGATTTGTCCCATGTCACAGAACAAATCAATGCCAGCACAAGGAATAAAAGCTGATTAACAATTACAGTAACACTGTTGTTCAATGTGTCCTAAATGTCAGCACAAGGAACAAAAAAAAAAAAACCAAACCAAAACCAACAAAAAATCAACATACCTAGGTCAAAGTAATTTTATTAATAAATCACAAGACCAAATTGCTACATTTTACTGAAAAAACCACAGCTTTATGTACCAGGGCAGAACTCTGAAAGCTGCATACTAAAATGCCGATTATGCAAATTTACCTTATGAACATTTTTAGACAAGAATGAAGCAGGGTTTATTTTCTTTAATTAAAACCAGAATCCTACGTAGTTCATTAGCATGGATTCTGAGCAAAATGAATATTAATGTAGCCCACCTCTCGCAATTTTACCTGCCAGAAATACCAAGGAAAAAAAAGGTTAGAAAATGGATTCCTGAGCAACTGTAAGTGCAACTAGCTAATGTCACTGCGAGGCTGCTGGCATCTTTGAAAGGTCACAGAGATCAGGAAAACCTTTTTGAGCAGAAAAAAGCAAATAATGCTGCCACCTTCAAAAAGGCAAGCTAGAAGAACTGGGGAACTGTGGGCTGCTCAGCCCCGCTTCAGTGCCCAGGAATGTTACAAAATAAGCCATTATGGAAGGTGTTCCAGGCACAAGAAATACCAGGTGATGGGGAGCAACCAGTCAATGCCAATTCACCAAGGGCACATTCTGCTTGATGCCGACTGCCAGGGGCAAGGACTGGCTCTGTGGCAGAGGGGACACCATAGGTGCCATTCACCTTGACTCCAGCAGGGCTTTCACTAGCACGTCCCACAGCAGCCTCGTAGCCTGAGGATGCAAACTACAGACCCAAGAACCCCGGGTCCATTGGGCTCAAAACAGTCAGTGGTTCAAGCTTAACTGTCAGGTGGTTACAAGTGATAGCCCTCAGCCACCAGAACTAGGGCAAAACATGTTGAACATCTTACTTAACAGAAGGGAGCCCAGCCAAGGGCACTGGTTTGTGCAGCCTGGAGAGGGGAAGGCTCAGAGGAGACCCAACTACAGTTTCCTCCTAGACCAGGCATTGTGAAGAAGACAGAGCCAGACTCTCCCCAGACATGCAGTGAAAGGGCAAAAGACAACAATTGCAAACTGCAACCAGGGAGTTGGCCAAGAAGAACAAATGCTTGGCCATGGGAGCAGCTAAGTGCTGGAACCAGCACCCAGACAGGCTGTGGGACCTCCACCACCAGCGTTTTCCAAACTTCAGGGTCTTGAGCAACTTGATCTATCTTAGTAATCTGGCATAGTAATTCACAGGGTTGGACTAAATGACCTCCAAATGACCTTTCAATCTAAATTTTTCCATGATTCTGTGATTCCAATTTCCTGTCTAAATACAAGTTTAATCAGTGAAAAGCATCAAGGCACATTTATTCTGATGGGGCTTCAGGACGTTCCACCTGTCAGGTCAGGTCTCAGACACCATTACTGTGCTTCATCAGCCAAAAACTTCATATACTGTTTCCGAGCGGGAAAATCATCAGCCGGCCTGTTGTACGCAGTCCAGACGGGTTCTCCAACAAACAGCCTCATTGCCTTCACGTAATTCTGCCAAAGAACAAGAAGTGACAAGTAATTTAAGAGCTCCTTTTCAAGGGATCTTCATTCCAAAGTTAGGGTTTTATTTGCACTTCTGCAGAAGTTCTTGAAACTATTTCATGATGGACTGAAAGCTTCACACAATCCAGAAAGTAACAGCACTATACCGCTGTTCCTGCTCCCAGTGTCTGCAGTGGGAGACTCTGGCACAATGCAGTGATACATTGTGTCACGATCAGTGCCTCCAGTTCAGGCAGAGGCAGTACTTCTCCCTGTTTCAGAGAAACCAAAACCATCCTGTCTTATCCAAATCTTTTGCACTGGATCCACAATAATCAGCAGTGCAGCATTTAAATCCTATTTGCTTAGTTAAACAGCAGCAACCAGAGTAACCAAGATGTTTACACAATGCTTCTGGGGAATACCAGAAGCTTTGAAGCCAGAGCCATAAAAACCGAATGGGGAGTGCATAAACTACCCAAAACACAATGCTTACAGGAAGTGAAAAGTCACACCAGCTAACCAAAAGTATGCCTGGTGCAAGGTACAGCTGTGGCAGCAGAAAATTGGATTTTACATCCTGCAGAAGTGCTCCAGCTGTGGGGCTATGGGGAACTCTCCTCTTCTGTCCACTATGCTACAGATTTAGACCCTACCTATTCTATAAAACATGGATAGATTATCTTACACCCAGGTGTTCAGCAATGGTAAGAATAAAGTTAGGTACCAAAAGAACTTAGCTGCAAAATGCAAGGGTCTAGAAGCACCTAAAGATTTCACTTTGAAAATGGCTCTTCTGGACTACAGCTCCTGAAGTGAACAAGCATTTAAGACTTCTTGGGGATTCAACCGTAACCGCTGACATTTTGTCTATGTAAAGAAAAGGTCTTAAAATAGTAAATGTAGCTTATTCACAGTGGATCTCAAGATGCAGATGGGAAAAGTCAGGTTTTTCCTGACCAAAGCATCTCCCTTTTTCACATGTATGAACACTGCTATCTGGACAGCTGATTCAAAACAAAACCATTCTCAAGGCTTCACCAGAGATGTGATTTTGCCACCCAGGAGACAGCACGTGTTTCCCCATTTTGCAGGGGTAATGCTGAGGTTACAAATACATTTGTAAAAGCCCACAAGAAGAGAAACACAGATCAAGACTATGACTGCAAATCTCATGCTCCCACTGACAAAAATACCTTTCCAAAGGAGGTCACCTCCTGTGAAGCCAGCATTCAGCTCAGTACACAGCAGTTGCAAGTAGTGGCTCTGGATCCTTAAATCCTTCTTTCCCCAAAGGTGACTTTAACACTTGTGAAAAATGTCACTGCTGGACAAAGACATGCTCTTCTATCCCTACAAAAATACACAACAAGGCAACGCAGAAGGATCCACCTACACCTTGTCCACCTCAACTGACAGCTGAGGCAATCATGGGAGGGTCAGCCCAAGGCTTGCTATGCCACAGATATCACGTGACAATGACTTACAGCTGACAAGGAGAAGCTGCATTTGTGACCTGGAGATGAAAGGTTCAGATGCTGTGTATTATTTAGTATTTTTCATTCTCCTCTTTAATATCTAATATGTTTTGCTAATGAACTGCAAGTCTCAGGGCATGTAGTTACTAATGTGATATATATTCACATGGATTTGTCATCAAAATTTATGGTAATCTACAACAACATACGTTCTCATCCAGTGTAAATCGGTGATATATGCCGGCAGGGAGGGTTATCATGTCTCCTTTTTCCATGGAAATCCGAATCCATTTGTCATCCTTGTCTCGAACATCAAAATAGCCAGATCCCTCTAAGATGTAGCGAATTTCATCATCAAGGTGTAAATGTTCTTCATAAAATGTTTTTATCTAGGAATAGCAAATATTTCTTAAAACTACTGAACACAGGAAAACTGCAAAGAAATCTGGTAGAAACACGTGGCAAAGCAGAGAAAGGCTTTCAAAGGGTAACTGTGTTTTAGCTAACAGAGGAGACCAATGTGGTTAAGATAGCCAAGCCAGCCAGCCCCTGTCTCAGGACACATCTAAGCAGGCTCATACATTTCCTTTGGAGGACATTAATTCCTCTGACAAGAAAGAGCAGCTCTAGCTGTACATAACCATTCTCTGAATAACAGTAATGCTTACACCCATTTGAAAGAGAAATGGGTAAAACTTCCCACTGCAGGATTTGGTCCTTGCGTTTGCTCAGTTTGACCATTTTGGGCCTTTTTTTTCCCCCAACATCCAACACCAAAACAAAGCTACAGATTATCCCCCCTCTTTTACACTGACGTAGAGCTGAATTAGCTGCACAGGGTACTACTACTGTCTGTGAAAACGCAGTTACTGCCAAACATGGGCCATCTACAGCAATCTGATGTAAACAGTGTGTCATGCCTGCCCACACATAGTGAGACCCAGCTCCAGGCTCTCTCATCCAAGGCAGCAGCAGCAACATTCTCTTTTTTTCTGGAATGGTGAATTCCTCGTACATGCACAGAATATAAAACACATTTTAAAAGTTCAATTAATGGAGACCCAAGAGGGTTAGCACACAGTGAGCAGTACAGTGCCAGATACCATCATCACCTGCTCAGGTCTGCATGATATTTAGCCACACTCGAGCAGATGTCCTTGAGCCATAAGTGATCCAGCACAGCAGGATGAGCAGAAGTCCCTACATCTTGTAAAGAATGTGTTTCTGTCAGATAGAGCCTACCTAGGACATCTTCCTAATGAGTTACTACCTAATTCACCTTTTCATCAAGATAAAACCACTACAACACAATGGGCTTAAAACAAACTGGTAAATGGAAATTTAATAAAAATATGAAGTTGTCATTGGGCTGCTGTCCTCAAGTCAGAGCAGCAAGCCAGCAGCACCTGGAGGCTGGGATGAGAAAGCTCCTTCTAGGAGGCTCACCTGAACAGCATTGAGCTGTTATGAAGTTGTCAAGGTACCAGCTCCCCAAGGTAAAAAATATTCTTGTACAAGGAATGTATCCCTCCAATTCTACGGGGTTAACACTCACTTTAAAAAGGCGTATTATGCAAGCAGCCTTTAGGACATTTTAGCCTTCAAAGTCGAGGCCCAGCTGGCAGCCACTTGGCTTCATCCCAGAGAGGTTCTCTGAGGACAGGTCAGAATTGGTAGAACTCTCCTGGTAGGAATCCTAGTTTTGAAATGAGCCTCAAAACCTCTGAAAGCAATCTACAGAAGCAAAAGACCTCTGCTATCTTTAAAATAATATCAAAAGATCTTTTTTAATGTTAAGGACTTTGGTACAGGATGTATTTTAGACGTGGAAGCCTCATCCCTGTGTCCCGCTGGGCTGTGCAGGTGTCACACGCTGGCCGTACGCTCCAGCGGCAGACGCAGCGGAAACCCACAATGAAAGCAAAGTTTCGCGCACCTTTTCTTCATAATTTGGAAGCTTGTCCTTATGTATGGTCACTATATCCATCCAAGAATAATTTTCTGCTCTCCGAATCTCTTTCAAGCATGGATCAGTCTCATAGTTATCAGCATCCAACTAAAAAAATAGGCAGAGAGGGAAAGAAAAGAGCATTCGTACGCCATTGCTTAAAGCGAAACTCTGGGAACTCGTGGGAATCCCGAGGTGCCGGGAGTGCCGGGGCGGGCCGGTCTGCAGGGGGAGCTGCCACAGGGACACGGGGAGCCTGCACCGGCCCCCCGGCCCGGCTGCCTCGCCCTCCGCGGGCCCGGCCCCGCGGCACCCCGCCGTACCCTCGGTACCCCCCGCCATACGGTGCAGTATCCCCCGCCGTACCCTCGGTGCCCCCCGCCATACGGTGCAGTACCCCCCGCCGTACCCTGCGGTACACCACGCCGAGGCGGCGCAGCTGCTCCAGGCTGACGGCGCGGTTGGGCCGCTGCCGGTGCGGCGCCCGCTGGTCCTCCTGGGACTCATCCATGTACCAGGCCTCCACCATCGCGCCGCCACAGTGTCCGCGGGGCCGGGCCGCAGCGCGTCCCGCCCCAGCGGGGCTCCAGGGCCCGGCAGCGAGCGGGACGGGCCCGCCCCGCGGCCTGGGGTAGAGCCTTTAAGGGCGCCACGGGCAGCTCCAAACTCGCTGAAGAGGGTGCGGTGCGGGGCGGAGCGCGCCGCTTTCGTTTGAGGGAACAGCTCCAGGCTGAGAGCCGAGGCTCCCCGAGAGAGCGGCCGGGGCTCAGGGCTTCTCGCCCGCACCAGTCCCCCGGGTAACCCGACTGACCGGCCATGGTGTTTGCATCGTGTCTGCCCTGGCTGTAATGCTCTGACAGAACTTACTGTTACGTCTCAGGCTTAAAGGCCTCCATTGCAACCCCACAATATGGAAAAATAAGACATTACGAGAAAAAAAAAAAATAAGGTGGTAAGACATGCTGCACAGAAAGCTTGTGTTGTCTCCATCCATGGAGATACAGCCTCAGCGTCCTCCCTGAGCTGGAGTGAGCAAGACACGCTGGAGTGTGTCCCCTCCAGCCTCCACACTTCTGAGTCTACATGATTCTACGATTCTATATGGCAAATAAACCAACAGCCTGCTAAACACAATATAAGAATGGACAGATAACTAAAACAATCCCTCCTTAGCATTTTTCTTCCTAAAAAGAGTTTTACACTTCCCAAAGTGTCTCAACAACTAGTATTCCAATTCTTATTAAAAGGTACCAGATCCTTTTATAGTATTCATGTTTAAGCAGTACTGGTTATCAAACAGACACTCTAGAAGCTGTGCTAAGGCAGATGGAGGACAAGGAGGTGATTTGGGACAGCCAGCACTGAATGTCATGGCTGCTAACTGCCAATATTCTCCTAAACTTGCAGTTCACTGAAAAGAGGACTTGGACATCCAACATCCTCTGCAGGCCCTCAAGCCCCTGTTAAGTCCTTGTGAGAAGTACTATTTGTTTTCCATCCCTTAATCAGCCTTAATCTTATAACCTTCCTCTTGGCTTTCTTCTGTACTGGATTTCCAGCATAAGAATAAACATTCATATCAAAATAATATGAAACTGTCCTAGTAGATTTTCCATTATAATCTACCTATTAGAGTCAGGTAATCAAGTGGCCTAAATTCAGTATTACATAGTTGTTATGATTTACCCACCACTATCTTAGTTTTTCTAAAGCTTCTGCTTCAAAAAAAATACTGATTTCCATACAGCAAACAGGATTTACTTGTTTAACTGAGTATGTACCATAGGCAAGTTATTAGAAATCTGATCAGGGTGGTGGATCTTTTCCTTGCAGCCAAACTTCCAAAGTAAATATATAATATAATTATAATGACTGACAGAGGGGGCAATCCAATCAGTGCCCTCATGACCCCTAGATGAGCTTTCATGTACAGTTTTGGATAAGAGAAAAAAACAAAAAACAAAACCAACCCTCACTGATCTATTAACTACTGGCTAGCCAGTTTCCTCCTCCTACCACCACCACGTGACTAAATATGTAAAACCTCATACTTTGCCTCAGGAAAGACACTATAAAGCATGAGAACTATTAAGTAACAAGCTTCCACAGCTCTAACCATTCTGTATAGCAATTAACAAATACAAAAACATTTCAGTGACTTCTAGCTTAAGCCCTACGATTCAGTGGTACAAAGGTATCATACAGAGAAGTTGACACAGATAACACAACAAGCCTGTTTGCTTTTCCTGTATACTTGCATAGAAAATAAACCCATGTTGATTACTGGTAATTACTTTCCAATTCAAGTGCATATTAGCCATTCCATTAATCTCATAATTGACTGGAAAAATGAAGTAAAACACTTGACATCCGAAAGATATGGAGACGCTTATCATCTTCTAGTCCCATTTCAGACAAAATGGTCAATTACCACCTTTGGGACAACACAAAAGAGGAACTAACAATGCTAATGAGAACCAGTATGCATAAAATAACCTACTTAATGGAAACAGGAAGACAGAGACAAAGAGCTTGGACATGAAGCAGGTACAGAGAACAGTAAAAATTAATTGTTCAGGTTTTCTTGTGATCTGGCTTTTTCTTTGTTCATGCTACCCTGCAAAATAACATGATAAAAGAAAGCTACTGATGCTGTACCTGACACTGAGGCACGCACAGGTCAGTGTTACAAGCCCATCTGTGGAGCAGTTATTACCAGTACCAGAATGCCGGAGCGGACCATTGGACATCTGTGTTAGATGACCTCCTACCAAATCAACCAACCCCAAAGTCTGCCCCAGCTATTATGGGCTGCAATATATACCTCTGTACAAAAAAAATAATTTATTTCACTAAGAGAAAAATACAGAATGCTTCAATTTAATATTACTTCTTCAGAAGCCTGTCTTCATGGTGAATTCATGAGTACACAAGAGAGCTAAAAACACTGACCACAGCGCTTCCAATTGATGCAGAAAAAACAAATTCTCAGTATCATCAACTAAATATTGTCTCAATTATAAAACAAATGCAATAGAAGAAAACGTGGGGTTTTCCTTCCCAGAAGTTGGTTTATATTTAGTGCTTCAGGCCAGAAAGAAGTACAGCTCAAAGTTCAACTCCAAAACAACTACAGCAGTTCAAGCTGTTGCTGTCATGTTAGGCCTTTTCCTCCCAGCGCAACAGTCTCTAGTCCCAGGACATCAGCACTTTTGTTTACAAGCTCCTTCTCTTGCTAGTCTATCAGCTTCTTCATTTCCTTGGAAGCCAGCATGACCGGGAATATGCATCTGTCAGGGCAAAATATAGGAGTGTTAGATTTGGAAGAAACCAGGAAGAAAGTAGATACATGAAATTTGATCAAGCAACACCCTGTCACTGATGATACAGGAGCACCTCCTCAGAGGTCCTCGCCTAATATTTAGCCCTTACTTGTTCTTCCCAGGGATTTTCATAGTCTCTCTTCTTCTAGGGAAAGTCTTGCCAAACTGTGAAAATCATCTTTATGGGAATTAGTGAATAGCATAAGGACCACCTAACCTATCCTTTAAGAAATGCAGACAACAGCTCTAACTCAAAATTCCCACTTAAGGAGAAGAGAGAAAAACTTCCCTACATTCAGTGCTTAAACTGAGTTAATCTTGCCCCAAAAGCAAAAGACCTCTATTCCACTAAAAGCCTTGGTAGTTACAGTAATCGCTTAGGATACAGACAGGATATTAAAATATTATCTCAATTTTCAGGTGTCTTAATTGTCCACCAATCAGGAACTGAAAAAACTTTCAACTCTAAGCCTCATCCTTGTCAGAAGTAAGGGTGGAATAGGCAGGTGAGGAAGAAAAATCAAGCTTGCTATTTGACAAGATCTGAGAGGGGACAAGCATGAAGGTGTGTGAGATGATATTAGATTTATATGGCAAAGGTTTGGTACGAGGTGGGGGGGGCTGCAGGTGTGGATTCTGTGAAAAGACACCAGCAGCGTCCCTACATCAGACAGAACCAGATCCAGACAGCTCCAAAAGGGACCCACAGTTAAACACTGCTAAGCCCACCAGCAAAGCTGATGGCTCTTCTGTGACAACATGTTTAAGAACGGGTGAAAATGCTGCGCAACAGCCAGAGAAAATAGTGAGAATGTGTGAGAGGAACAGCTCTGCAGATGCCAAGGTCAGTGCTGAAGGAGCAGGTGCTCCAGGCACCTGAGCAGAGATTCCCCTGCAGTCTGTGGTGCAGACCATGGTCAGTCAGCCTGTCCTCCTTACAGCTCAGGGAAGTCCATGGTGGAGCAGAGGTTCACCTGCAGCCCATGGAGGTCTCTGTATGCATACAACACTCCTCCTGAAAAAAATTCTTCCCAATTTTTTTAAGAGATTCAGGTTTAAGAAGTGTGCATAAAGGAGTATCTTTTAATTATCTAAAATATTCTCAAGAACAACTTAGTTAGTCTTTAAATTTTTAGTTTCTCCTCAATAGAAAATAGGAGTAGTTATAGAAAATCTAGTCAGCCTGTAAATTGGAGTCACCAACTCTAACACAGAACAACATGAACAGAATATCTGCAATAAATTCCCATTAAAAAATTGCACATTAAACATGTACATGATCCTGTTTTCTACAGAGTACAGAAGCTGAGTAAACATGCCATTAGCAGCTGCAAAGTCAACGGTACACACATTTTCTCAAATCAGTGGTCTTATAACACAGGCTAAAATTTAAGAGGGGAAGGACTATATTCCCTAAAGCATTAAGCACTGATATTAAGGTTTCAGAAAAATACATTTCACCAGAAATACCTGTATATATCCAGTTAGTTCTTTACTGGAGAGCAAACCAACTTAAAAATTGTTATTTTAAAGACCTTTTTGCCAATTTTTCTTAGATGAAACACAGTTAAGGCATAGAAAACTAGAGTTAGCTTATTTAGAGTTACACACACTCAGTTTTCCCAGTTTAAAGTCACTCATGTTATTTACTCCAACAAACCAGCATCTTAAAGAGTTCTGAAAAGCAAATTCAGAAATTCAGCTATGACACAAAAAGACAGTTATAGTCTAAGGTTAGATTTCCAGGAACAGAAATTGCATCTACTAACAAACGAAAAATAATTATTGCAGGCATTTTCTAAGTACTAATAAGACAGGAAACAAATACAAATATTAATTTAAATAAATGAAATACTGGTTCCAAGAACCTTGGTTATGTTGCTAATTTGCTTTAAACACAACAAGCAGCTTCTCTGTATTTACAGTTTTACTTAAGGATGTGAGTCTTATGGTCTACAAAATTTTTAGTTATGACCACACTTCTAAGTTTTTAACCAGAAACATACTTAAGATGTCATTAAGAATAAGAAACAAGGAACTTACCCACTGAATTTCTATGTCTTTTGCTAGATTATCAAGTCTTTCAAAATCTTCTTTATTTATTACACTTGCTCCTGAACTTGTTCTCCAGCCATTTGTTTTCCAGTTGTCAACCCAGCTCGTAATACCTGTGGCACAGGGAGTATCACCGTAAGAGTGCTATTAAAGAAGCCGCAAGGATCTAGATGGAGCCAACAGCCTTTTAACAAGACATTAACCCTTGTACAAAGTCTCAGACAGACACTGGAGACAAAAGATATTTCTTGTTTTGATCTCTGCTGCTGTCTTTCAGGATTGTATTTTGTCATTATTATCTGAATTACCCAACCATGTTTTCCCAAAGAGATATTTAATTTAAAGACTACAATCTTATATACGCATTATACACAAATTATCTCATGAACTGCAATAAACTGAAGCTAAGGATTTGCTGATGGTCCAGACCTAAGTTTACTGCTGGCCAGAAAATTTTCTGTGTTCTGCTTAAGTAAGAATCTCTTTTTAATAATATCTTAGCTGGTGTGGACAATGTAATACATCCTTACTGCTTTCATGACCTGGACCAAATAGGAAATCACCAATCTTGCACACAAAACCTCCTAAAAACCAAACTACATCCATTTGTACTTAACTACAGGCCTCCTTCTCTGGCATTTTTAAATAAAAACTCCTAGACACATCTACAGAATAACTTTGGTTGAACAAGAATGGAACCTGCACCTCAGTGACCCAAAATGAAAAATGAAACTGCAAGCAAAGCCAAAGAGATTAAGACAAAAACAGAGTAAAAGAGCACCATTTAATTTTCAACCATAAGTTGCACTAAGTTTTTGCTTAAGGTCATTTAAAAAAAAAACCCACAAAATCAAATCTCCAAAACAACCTGGGAACATATACTGCCTTTGTAAAATTGAGAAAAAAAGAAGGAAAAAAATACTTATGCAGTTCAAGATTATCACAGGAACAAAATCGGAAGATCTTGAGGAAAAAGGAAGAAGTTTTCTTCAGAAATTAAGTCTTACTGGCTGCTTCATATGATATTTATAGAGAATAAAATTAAGTTTTCCAAGTCTTTGGATGACGGTGAAACTTTTAATACATACTCTGAGCACATATCATTTCTGGCTAGTCTTCCAGTGTAGCCTAAAAGCTTAGAAGATTTCACACGTGTGTGTTTAAGACAGCCTCTCCAATCCAACAAAAAACCTACAGATTACCACATCAACTTCCAAGTCATTTCATGAGTACAGCCTTCACAGCCTATACATGAACAACATTTTTTCTAGATCTTGTGTCACACTGAACACCTCAAGACAAAAATCCTGTTGTTACTTCTGTCAGCAATTACTGTAACAGACACTTTGACTCTATTTCCTATGGTTAGTAGGCAATGTCTGATACTCCAAAGTTTTCCCCCAAGCAGTCATGAGTGATGAGTTATGCATTGTCTTCCTTATTTTCCTCTCTCCAGGACTCAGAATGTTCTGTGGGTCTTATGTAATGAAATGGCATGCAGTGTCTTTAAGTAACAGGGAAATGAAAATTGTTAACTTACCATTAATAGTAAACTTGCTATCAGTGTAGATTATTAACTTCTTGATGTTTTGACTCTTGGCTTGCTCTATTGCTTTGCAGGCTGCCTTAAGAACATTTCAATATAAATACAGTTCAGAAAGGATTTTGACCACATGGAATTAAAATACCAACTAAGTACCTGATGCTAACACAGAACTGCAAAGAGTATTACTGTAACCTCTCCACCAATGATTATCAACACATTTTAGTGAAGAGGATCCCGAAATTATGTATGCAGACAACACCTTTATGATTTAGGCAAAGAGGCAGGCACCTAAGTTTCAATGGCAAATAAAACCTCATAACATTCTGAGTTTCAACTCTGTGCTGAAGGAGTAGCTCTCTGAACCATAGTCTAACTATCAAAACCTCTACCAACTGCACACCAAGTTTTAGGCATGTTCTCCAAAACTTTGAGAAGGAAGGATTCATATCAGTTCCAACAGTCTGGAAGCCTTAACAGGTTGGGGTTTTTTTTGGTGCTCTGAAATATAACAGGGAGAAGTGGCTGGGTGTGGATCTAGAACTGAAAAGCTCTTTAGTAACAAGTTTGACCCCTGGCACACCAACACCACCTCTGCTTGTCTCTAAAATGAACTTTGTAGTTTTTAAGCAGATCAAGCACCCATTTCAGTTCATGTCCAAACACAGAGTGTGGCATAGCAACAACACCATAATTAAGAGGAGATGAGAAGGGAAGACTAAACCTGCTGTCACCAGAAGTTAGTCAGGAGCCTAGAATTGTTTTTGAGATTTACCTAGGGATTATGAGACTCTGATTCTGCCATCATTAGAAGCTGACTCTCCTCTTAACCAATACACAGCAGCCCTCACTCCAAGGTCTGAAACATACAAATTGAAAATGCAAGGGAATCTATACAGATTTGAAAGCCAGACTTCCCTAATGTAAGGCTGTTTACATAGCTGTGCTTGGTGACATTCGGGAATTCTCAAGGTGAATTACCTTGTTCAAAGCCAATAAAGACCAATAAAACTTGAAGAAACTATTTGTTTGAAGTCGTAACTCTGGATATTTTACATACCTCCCTTAGAGCTCCATACTGGTTTCTGGAAACCAGAGTTGAAATAGGCTAACATGGAGAATTCAGGACATTGACTACTTACATGGATTTCTGCTCTTTGATTAGTCTGCCGTCCAGGAAGTCTTTCACTGGTATTTCTGTGTCCAAAGAACAAACAGTAGATAAGTTATCCCAAGTATCCAGAATGGTGTAAAACAGCTACACATTGAAAAAAATAAAGATAAGAGAGTTACTTTTATTTTTATAAAAAAGGATGAATGGATATTCTAGCTCTAGCTTTCACCTGCATAGTGCAACCTGCATATCTGGACCTGACATTCCATTTGTCATCTTCTGTGCACACCAACTTCTATTTTAAAACTTTCCAGGTTACTTGAATTCTAGCTTCAGCCCCCCAAAATATTATTTTCAGTTGATTTTTTCCCAGAGAAGCTGCTTTCTCTGTTCCCCTCAGTATCTCCTTTATCTCATAACACTGTCATTATGAGTCTCAATAGCAGAGTTTCATATTTAAAAGGAGGATGGTATTGTAAATCACACAAAACCAAACAGAGTATATTAATTAAAAAAAAAAAAAATCCAGCCAGCTACTTACAAAGGGTGGCCTGGTCCCCAGTAGACACCTATTCCAGCTCGTGCCCTATTACGTCCATTACCAGTGCAACAACCATCTGTATAAACAACTGCAAAGTCACCTACAAAAAAATCACCAAAATCAGAAGTTCAAGTGCTTCTTCAAGAACATGGACTCTTTAAGCTGAAAGAAATGTTTGCCAGCAAATTAATCCCCAAAACTTCCCTGCCCAGAGAGCCCTTCCAAAAGTTTAACTGCAGAAGCCACATGAATTAGCAGCGCAGAACACAAGTTCCACTGCAGCTTGACACCCTCACGGCCGTCAAACCAGCCAGCCTCAAGAACTTCTGCCCCAAGTCCCATACTTCTCACTACAGCTCATGTCTTCTTCAAAACTTCCCAGCTACAGCAATACATTTAAATATAGCCTGTAATCCAGACACACAAAATCACACCTAGAATGATATGATTAAGCTATATGTTGGTACCAGTTAAAACCAATCAAAGTTAAACTAAAGGACAATGTGAACAAATCGATCATGACTCACATCTTCATTTCAAAAAGCAGCAATGGGCCTGATGCTGCCATATACAAAACCCTCTAAAAGTTTCCTAATAGTTACACTTGTTACTTCACAGAGAGTAAAAAAATTAAAAGAATTAAAGGAGTTATCAAAGACCTCACCCATATACGAAAACTTATCTTCACTGACTGTTGGTGTTGAGCACACTGAGCGTACTTCATCATGTTTTACACGCTTTGCAATCTGCTCTTCATTTGTAGACTGTTCATATGGCCTTTTACATGTACTACAACATACGGTATTTAATTCTGGTTCCTCTCTCTGGCTACCACTTTCTTGAGTTACAGCGGGAGGACCAAGTGCCCCTTAACAAAAAAAAATCAGCAAAATCAAATTTTATTCGAAACGACTGCTTCTAAAGCCAACAGCTGTTATCAGCTCTTAACCATATTAGTCTGTTATCTGACACCACCCCAAATTATTATGCAAAAAGACTAGAATACCCGAGTCGTTCTTCATCCTAAACCAAACAGAAGAGGAAACAGACATGCAAGGGCCCTTGCACCTTAATACAGACACAGAACAAGCAACGCTCTCCAGGGACCCACAGAAACGCTTTCACTGCCCTGGCACATCCATCGCTGCGTCCGGGGGCCAGCGCCACGGCCCTGCGCCAGTGACGAGGAATGAACAAGGGCTGGTGCCCGCATTTCGGCAGCAGCCGCAGCACTGGCACAGCCACCGTGCAGGGGCAGGCAGGCCGCGTTCTGCCTGCCTGCCCCGAGCCCCCGGCGGGACGCTCGCTCGCCCGCCCTCCTTCCCTTTCTCCCCCCCGGGCAGCGGGACGCGCTACCTGCCGGCTCGGGCTGCTGCTGCTGCGGCCCCGGGAGGCCGGTGCGCACGAAGGTCCAGGCGTCCTTCTCGCTGGCGAACTTCTTGAAGCTAGCGAAGGGGAACTTGTTCACCTGCTCCTGGCACTCCGCCCTGCAACAGAGCGGGCCGCGGTGAGGCTGGGCCGGGCGGGTTCCCCCCTCCGCCACGGCCCTTACTCACCAGGTGCGGTAGACGCCGGTCCGCCGGCCCTTGCGTACCGCGTAGAACATGGAACCGCCCCTGGGGACAAAACAGGAGTGACTGAGCACGGCCACGAGCCAGCGCAGCATCGCACGGCCCCGCCGCCATCCGCGCCCCCGCCCTGCCCTACGCCCACCCCGGCACCGCTGCGCCTGCGCGGCCGCCGCGCTCACGGGAGCGCCGGGGCCTCCTACAGGCCGCCAGAGAGGCCAAAGTACCGGAAAATTCCACGGCGCGCGGTTTTGTATGGGTTGGCTTATTTGTATGGTTGGTTTAGTTCCCTCCCCCCGCCAATAATGGCATTTTAAAAACCTAAATCAGCTGTTGTTTTGGGGGCGGGGCACGAGGTGTGTGAGGTCGCAGCGGTTTGGCATAAACCACCTCGTTCTGGAAGCCCTAGTTGTTAAAAGGCAAATCAGACCCCTCAGGTGTGTTGACACATTTAGCACGTCCAAAAGGCTGGAGCTGAACAAGGTCGTTAAGCTGGTTCTCATCCTGCTGTGCAAATCAAGGGCTCCAGGTGCGTGTGTTCCAGCTGAGCCCTGTGCCGAGGTGGCCTCTGGAGTGAGGAGAAACGCCTTCACAGAATCGCAGGATCGTTAGGGTTGGGAGGGACCTCTGGAGATCATCTGCCAAGGCAGGGTCACCTGGCATAGGTGACACAGGAGCATGTCCTGGTGGGTTTTGAATGTCTCTAGATAGGGAGACTCCACGATCTCCCTGGGCAGCTGCCACCCTTAGTGTAAAAAAGTTCTTCCTCATGTTGACGTGGAACTTCTCATGTTTTATTTTATGGCCACTACTCCTCATCCTGTCGCTGAGCACCACCAAAAAGAGACTGACACCATCCTCTTAGCACCCACTTTCGAGACACTTACATGCATTAATGACATACATTGCCCAAGCAAGTTGAAGTTCAAACCATTGCCAGTTGCAAGCTGCTGTTATGTATCCTCATATCCGGACTGTCATGTACTGGGAGACCAAAGCTTGGAGCTCTGGATATGTGCCAAATTCAGTACCTCAGCTTCTGACAAGATCAAAGTAGCAAAGATGGGGGCACTAGTGTGGCCATCTCCAGAAACAGCCCAAGGTATCCGAGCTGCTGTGTTTTCAGCTGTTGGACTTCCCTCATAGCTCTAATACAGATCCCTGTGACAAAGCTGACCACATGGTGCCAGAGCTGCAGTGTTGTGTTCAGATTTACAAGGGTGGCCCAGTAAAATGCTAAGAATGCGAAACACTGGTGTTAATTTTGCTTTCTGTTGCAAAACCAGCAAATGGGCTCAACATTACTATGCATATCGGTTGGATAACACCTCTCTTTAAAAAACCCCAAACCTGAAGAGCTTATGTATTTGACAGGCCTTGGTGGAACAGAGAAACAACTTGGTCAGGGTTGTATGAGAATATAATTACTGCATTTTTCTTGCTTCTTCCAACATATTCATGAGACTTCATATACTCTTACAAAATGCTTATGTGTGCTTTTCTCACATCAAGATTATTTATTTACACTGATTATCTCTGTAAAGGTTTCCACTGAGACTTTTCACTACTTCCCGCCTGTGATATTTTTATTTTATTGCTCTTGATTAGCTTTTATTTTAATTATAATTTCCTATAGTGGGAGGATTTCTTATTCCTTACAGGTTTGCACATTTTTATTACTTGTAGTCTCCTTTGGTCAACACATACTAAAGGAACAACAAGCAGTAAGTTATGGGGAAAGAAAATACCTTCTGTTACCCTCATTAAGTCTCTGGTTTAACAGATTCACACATCAAATTTACATGCAAGGACTGAGCAGTAACTCTCCTGCTGTCATGACTGACATGCAGAGTTCAGATTCAAACCAGAAAAAAAAAGTTTTTTGAAGTCCACTGGGTACTCTGCACACTCTTTTGTTGTGGTGAGCCATGGCCAGAGCCATGGTCAGCTGGACCAGGCAGACCAACAGGTCCAGTGGTTTGAAGCCTCCACAGCACAAGGACTGGAAGGCACAGTAAGCACCCAAACTGCTGTGACCATTGGCTGCTCCCTCCCCCTCCCTGTTATGTTCATATTTGGTTATGTCTCTGGAAAGTTCTATGTTCCTCGGTTGGTAATTGGCTCATGTTAACCCTCTACTCCCCACATCTTCTCCCATTCGCCCTGGTCCCTTCTCCCCCCCTTTGTAAGACCCCATACCTGATTTTTTACTGGCTATTGTATGTTCTCCCCACCTATTATGTAGGGGTATAAAAACCCCGCGCCCGCCTAAATCCCTTGGCTCTGCTCGTGGTTTTTTGTTGGAATAAACCCTTCTCCTTTTCACAAGAGAGTCTCTCTGCTTTTTCCCTTCTCCTCCACGCACCCTGCCATCGGTGGGCAAGGCAAACGCAAGCAGGTGCTTTGCCTGCCCTCCAGCACTGCGGTCAGCTTCCGCCTCCTCCACCCGAAGCAGGTGAGGCATTGCCCGGTGCCAGGCAGCGTGCTGGCCGGCACAGCACTGCAGCACCCTTTGCTTTTTCTCTCAGTTGGTAAAACTGAGGCTGTATATGATGCCAGCCCTACTCTTACCACCGCATCTCAGTTGCTGAATTTTCCATGCTGTTGTGCTGCAGTGGCAGGAGACATGGATCCCTTTCCTCCTATGACAGCTGGCATTTTTACTGTGGTGTCATTTAGCAGTGCTAGGCTAAGTGATACCTGTGTTTGCTCCATGGTACTTGCTCTTTGGCTGCTGTAGCATTAGAGGAGTTGGGGGTTTTCCAATCAGCCTGGGGCAGAAAGGATATTTCAGGCTCTGTAACTCAGTTTTTTTGAAATGAGTGTGAAGACTTATCAAGAAGTGAACCATTTAATCCCCCCAATGCAAAGCTGAAACATTCAGTCAAAAAAAACCTTCACTTGAATACAGATTAATGTAAATAGATATGTGAATTGGTAACCCTGTATAGCCACTGCAGAATAAACTGATCAAATATACAAATCCAGCCAATTTTTGCCAAATCAAAACATGCACAAGCACTTGTGCTACCACAGATGAGGTGCTTGGGATGGGTGACTAAGGGAGAAAAGAGAAGAGCAAATCCCTCTTTTGGTAGAAACATGGTGGCACCATGTTGAATGAGTGGTCATTGAGCCATGCACAGCAGTCATGTTTTACACTTTATAAGGGGTCCTGTATTTCTCCCCCACATTAGAACCAAAACTTATTTATTCATTTATTAGCCATTTTTGTGGCAGCTATTTCTGTATTTATAACAGACAGTCTGTAGGAAAAGAGGAGGACTTATATGTGTTCAAAACTACACTCATCACTTCAATAAGGGCACACGTCTTTAAGACATTCACTTAAACCCTCTGTAAACGTTAGCTGATTACTTTTCCCCCATTAATGACTAACATAGGCACACTAGCTAAGTATTTTAATATTCTTTGATAAATATTTTAACTTGAAACATTTAACCATTATGTGGTTCCCCATGAGGTTTTAAAGCAAAATCTGATGTGACCTGAATCAAGTGTTTCCTATTTAAAACTGAACTTTTAGGCAGTGTCGTGGAGTGACTTTATAATGTGTATCCCCTATCACTACCCTATGCCCACCAATCTTTTCTGTGTCTTTAAACGGAGCCTGAGAAGGACAGAAAACAAACTTTGCAAAGCAGTTGTTTCAAAGACACGGAAATACGCTCCTCTGTTTCTGCGGTACCCTTTTTTTTTTTTTTCGGCTCTTTTTTCTCCCAGCGAGAGACGGAGAGTTGAATTTCGTTTTCCTAAGATTTTTAGGTTTTTTGGTCTTTTCTTCTCTTCTGGACTGTTTCAACAACATCTGAACACATCAGGAGAATTTTCCCGGAGGCCCGGGGGGGTGGCCCCTCGCCGACCAGCTCCGAGGAGGAGAGACCGCACCTACAGAGGACCTCTGAAATCTTCTCAGGTTTTCTCTCCACAGAGAGATCGATCTCATTATTTAGCATTATTATTCCCCACCTGTGTGCTTGTTAAATAAATAGCTTGTTATCTCTTTCACTTTCCTTTGAGGAAAATTTTTCCCAAACCTGGGGGGGGGGAGGGGGGGTTGTGACCTGACTTCTATCAGAGGGTATTCTCCTCCAAATTTGTCCAAACTAGGACAGGCGGGTAGGTCACTAGGTAGGCACTTTATCTAGCATACCCTGCAAATGTACGTTATATTGCCATTTCATCACCTCAACTGAAAATATAAGACACAAAAAGGATGTGTTTTTATCTTCCTTCTCAGAACTGAGATCCTGCAGAACAAAATACTTGCCTGTACTTCAGTGTAAAACTATGTGTCAGTGAAGCTGCAAAGCAGTAGTCCCTCAGCATCATCACAACCTTTAGTTTACACTTAGAACAGCCTACCTGTGAGGTGGTTCAGAGCCTTGTTCAGAGAAGTGAACTAGTAATAGACTCAGTTTTGCTTCCAATTTTAGAGTTAGCTAAAACCCTGACAAGACTTGCCATCTTGCTCTGTTTCTTCCACTTATTATATTACTTATTATATTTGTAACATGATGACATCGTATATTCATGACATTCATAGCATTCTATTGTTGTTGGGATACTTTTGTCACACATCTGACTAATTTATTCTTTCCACTTCTTCACCCTGCCCATTCTGAGACTGCACGGCATAAGAACCTTATTAATTATATTACTTTGTAATGACATAACTTCTGAAGATCACAGGTCCACAGTGATTCTTAAAAGCCTGTCAGATACTTTGAGTACCAGGCATTATTGGGTACCAGACACATCGATCTTGACACTCTGCATCCTTCCCCTAACATAAATTCAGTGTCCAAAAGGAAACATATCTCTACACCTTTTTTTCTCGTTGCTGTTATGCAGCATCCTGGTCTGTTCAGTAGCACTCACAGCATGAAGATGGGAAGCTGCAGATAGTCACATTGCATCTTTATTCATTAACAGTCATGTTTTATCCATCCACACATCACCTATTCTTTCTCCCTCTCATGAATGACTTCACAGTATAAACTGAGTGCAGACTACCAGACTGATGAGATGATTCCTTGGTTATCTTTCTTTTTGGTACTCTTCAATCAGGTCCTGATCACTGTTGCTTAGTGTCAGAGACTGAAATATTATAGTTTATGACGTAAACATTTTCATGAAGGACTTTTAAAACTATTACAAAAGCTGCAGAGAAGACTACCACACCCGAATGGGGCTCTGAGAGGCCCAACACCTCTCTCTGATGAAGATAAGATACAGTAACAACTCAGGGCTGGGGACGTTCACAGAGCATAAACTTAACACCTCAGGAGTGGAGGGCACTGCCCCAGGGCTGTCAGCTGCCAGGCTCGCACAGACCCTGGCACCAAAGGGTGGGGGGAGAGAGGCTTTGGGTGTGTGTTGGAAAAACCTCTGGTAAGAGGCACAGTAACTGCCCATCCTCTACTGTGCAGACCAGCTCAGCTGAGTAGCTCTTCACGTGGGGAAAAAGCCGCATCCATGTGAAGAACAGCAGAGGGGGTGTCATGGCCCGTCAACGGCCCCCCGCAAAGGGGTCCCCAGGCCCTGCACCAGAGATGATGCAACAGATCCCCAGTGTTGGAAGGGACAGTGTCACACTGACTCCCTGCAAGGGAGGCACGTGGTCGTTTCCACCTGCCCAAAATGTGTATTAATCCCTGGGATTCTATACTCTTCCGCGTGTGGCGGTGTGTGGTGGCGTGGCCACGGCAGCGGGGGACCCTCAGCACCAGAAGACCAGATGGAGGGGAGCAACGAGACATCGTTGGGACCCTCGCATGGGTGATATGCTTCCACCTAACTCCTGTCACTCTCTCCCTGTCCCCCCACCCCCCATGCACACATCTTTCTCTATTTCTTTCTTTCTTTATTTCTTTTCTCTTTCTTTCTCTTTGCGTCTTTTACTATTAAATAAAACATATCAATGTTTTGGCACCAACATCTAGCGTTGTTTGCTTTTAATCACGTCTTTTGGGTATATTTTGAACCTTCTAAATTCTTTCCAGTTTATACACAGAGACTTAATTTTCTTAGCTCTTCTGGGTTTAAACCGGATTGTAACACTTAGCCAATCCAAATCTCTATACATACTAATCCTGGCCATCAGTATGAGCTGAGCAGTTTTTCCCATTCATTGAATTAATGCTAGGAACAAAGAGTGACTTGGGAGAAAAATGGACACTGAACAGTTCAATCTGCTTTTCTGGTTATCATAAATTCAGTCAAAAGTCCGCAAATGTTAGAAAACTTGATGACCTGCCTGTTGCAGATGCTAAGGTTGTTTAGGTTGGGGTGTTGGTGTCTTTGTCAGTTTTTTGTTTACAAGAGCTTATTACTCCACTACTGCATTTTTTAAGTTACAGACTACACACAGCATTACATCATAATAGCAAATGTGTTTGTACAAGCTTAAGCCAGCTGCTTTTAGGATAATCCAGGGAATCTGAGCACAGAACCAGTGCTCTGAACCCCATTCCTGGGCCTAACATCCCTGGACAGTATGTGCCAAGAGCTGCACACCTGCCTCCAAGTGGGACTTTCCCTTGAGGAGGAAACCTAAATCAGCCAACAGGGAAGTGTCAAGATGGGTATTTTTTGTCAAGGCAAGGTTTTAGCTCCACTTCAGATATATATACATCCAGGCACTTCTACCTGAATCAACATGCAAGTCACTTCTTTTGAAATTAAGAGTACAGCTTGCTCTATTTATCAGTGTGCAACCCAAGTGTTATTAGAGCCTACTTTGTTAGACAATAACACAGTATATAATAAAAAGGGCTCCTACTGATGACAGAGTATGTTGAGCCCAGCACTCTCATCTTGAGTTAATACCTGAACACAAGGGAAGACTCATGTGTTATTTCTAGTCTAGTAACACTCTGGTAACTGTGATCACTGTGACATTGTCTTAGCGGAAGCAACGGAGAGGTTATGTTTACAGAGGCACACAAAAACCAAAGCCAGGCTGCCCCGTGCTGGCGGGTGATTGCCCACACTCCCGGGTTGCCAGCACGCTCCCTGGCATGGCTTTGGCCATGTCCCTCCAGCACAACGCCTCGCTGCAGGCCAGGGGTGACTGTGCCAGCACTGCTCCAGCACGTCTCTTCTGCCTTGAAAGGGCTGAACATCAGGGTGAACTCCCAGACTACTAAATTAACGTGGAGTGATGAAACGGATAGAGGAGGAAAAACACCATCCACTCTCCCGCTGCTGTTCGAGCGGTGGCTGCTGCCATCCTGCACAGCCCTGGCGGGAGAGAGGGAGCTCGGCGGGGCAGGCAGAGCCGCGCTTCCTCCGCGGGCTGCGCAAACTGAGCGCACCGCGGTGCTAAAGCCGAGACTCTGGTGGCTCCTCAGGAGCGGCATTTCGATACCAGAGGCCGAGAATTTCTCCTGTGAGGGGAGCAGCGGGGGCGGCCCACGGCGAAGGCTTGGCGTAACAGCGAGGGACTTCGTGGTACACGCTTTCGTCCCCTCACCTTCGCTCCCCGCCGCAGGAACCGCGTCCTCGGCAAAGGCTGAGGTAAAGCGGGAGGGCAGCTCCCAGCGCCCGCCTCGCTCCCAGCACTGCGCATGTGGCAGCCCGCGCCCTCCGCGCCAGGACTCTAAATGTCCGCCCGGGCCTCGCTGCGGCGGAGCCGCCGGGTGTTCGCAGGGCCCGCCCTGCCCTTCTTCCTGCTCTGGCTTCACCCCGCGGTGGGCGGGGCGAGCGCCTTCCCAGCCCGCGATCCGTCCTGCTCTCGCGAGAGCTCCCCCT
>VZTI01000165.1:450603-472813 GCA_013397865.1 Struthidea cinerea | reverse complement strand
CGCGGAGCGGGGCCCACCGCGGCACCGCGGCGTGGGGATGCGCCCGATTACCGCCCGCCCGGCGCCCGATGGCCGCCGGGGCGCCCTGGGCCGGGGGTGGCCAGCCGGTGGGCTTTCCCTCCTCCCTCGCCCGGCGGCGCCCCGCGGGAGGCGGGAGAAGGGGGCCGGGAGCAGGGCCCAGGAGCGCCGCTCGCCTCTCGGGCGACTCGGGGGGCTCTGTGAGTGGCGGTCCCGCTTCCCTGGGCTGCCGGGGCCTTGCGGCGGGCCCCGAGGGGGGCAGGCCCTGCGCTCCCCGGGACGCTTTTCCTGTCTCCTGGTGGGCACGCTCTGGAGCGACGTGTTGGGGCTGGCCTGGCCCGTGGGGCGCTCTCTGGCTTAGTTTTGGAGCGGGTGGCTGCGCAGCCGGGTTGCAGAGTCCTCGCTGTGTTTAGAACAGGTGACATATGCGTGGTGACAGCCGAAGTGTTCTTTTGCGTTGCAGAAAGGCCATGTTCAGCTCTAGCGCCAAGATTGTGAAGCCTAATGGCGAGAAGCCAGATGAGTTCGAGTCTGGTATATCCCAGGTAGGTGGCTTTTCTTTGTGCTCTTTGGCAGTTCACTTCAACTTATAGAGACAATTATCCAGACCCTAAACTTCGAGGTTGGTCCTGTCTGAACGTGTTTTCTTTCCTAGTTTTACTTAGGAACTGAGTCACTTAGCATGTGTTTCCATTAGTTAAACTTGTTGGATGTTGCTGTGTCTTACAGGAAGTTTAGTCTTTGTTATTGACTGTGGTAAAAAGTATTTAGCTGCTCTCTGGCACTGTGTACACACTTCGGTCTCAAGGGTTCTCATGAATTGAAGTGTATGTAATGGATCATTCCGCAACTTCACTTTTCTAGGCTCTGCTGGAGTTGGAAATGAACTCCGACTTAAAGGCTCAGCTGCGGGAGTTGAACATCACAGCAGCTAAGGTAGGCTGGACCCTCCCCACCAAGAACTGGGTGGCGACTTGTTCTGTGTATGTTTAGTTTTTGTGGATTTTATGTCTTACAGCCTGTGATGGTTTTGTTATGTGCTGTTGTGGCTTATCTTCTGGTATTTGCTGTTAGCACACAGGATTTTGTAATAGTGTTTTTCTTAGGAACTAGTCTGAAAAGTCACTGTAAAACCCCAAATAGTAGTTTAGTGTGTTAAATAAAAGTGTTTAAAAACGATAAATCTACATTATGTGTCTGCAGACTGAGTTTGGGGTCTGACACTAGCTTTTTGCATGTAGATATTATAGGTGTTACAGAAACTCTGTCATAAACTGTAATGAATACTCTTTGTAAAAAAAAGTTGTTGTGAGTCTCTTATGTACAAGTGATAGGTGGTGGTGGATTAAGGCAGTAGACTGACTTGGTCGTGTAGCTTAGCCTGCTTGTACATTTCAATTTTAGATCAGGCAGCTGAAACATCAAGAAAGAAAAGGAAGAAGACAATTACTGGAAAAGGAGGAAGAAAATTAGTGTTAGAATTTGTCAGCCTGGGAGACTGGGTGGCAGCAATGAAGCTGGTTGCTGCAATCAGAAACTTAAGTGGGCTGCTTTTGGTTCTTGTCCAGGCCCAGCAGTACAGACACAGGGGCCTGACTGCTTAGAGTTCAGTTAAAGAATCTAGGAATGCAGAAAGCAGCTTGGTGCATGAGCTGAGGGGCCTTCAGAAGAAACAACATCTCTGGAAGTAGAGCAATGCCAGCTGTCCTTAGTGAAGGGTTTTTAGAAACATCTTTGTTGTTTACTTAGCTGCTTGATTTTATTTGTGAGAAATCTGCCATGGGCATCTGAGTTGGCTCATATGAGAGCATAGCTGGTGAAAAACAATCCATCCTTCCATTCTTTTGGAGCATGAGGCTGTCTCTGCAGCCAGTTTCGTGGCAGAAGTGCCTTGTAAGCCTATGCAAACTTCTTTGGGTTTGGTCAACTACTGGAGAGATAAACCAGGGGAGAAGTAGCCTGTCTTAGTGCATTGTAATCCTGTTGGCATTTGGAGGGGTAAGAAATGTTTTAATTGAGTAGTGGTGCAGGCCTAGCCAAGTGGTGGACAGAACGTGATTTCCATGAAGCAGTAGATTAAAAGTAAGAGATTTGTTCCCCTGAACTTTGTCTGAAGTCTGCACTAGAGGCAAGTAATTTTTGAAACTGTGTATCAGCACAACTGCAGATGTGACACTAAGCATTCAGTATAGTTACAATTCTAGCATCTGAGTCTCATCCTGCAGAAGAAATGGACTTTGCTGTTCAGAGGATGTGATTCTGAAAGGGGTGGTGGGATTTATTGCCCAATCACTCCTCCACAGCAAAACAAGTGCTCTGATAGAGGTTTTTCTGTTCACTGCTTTGTCTGTAGAGCATTAAGGCAGATACTGCTCTGTGTTGCACTCACTGCTCCACAGAGTCAGAAGCAAGATTATCAGTACCTGTGCTCAGGGGATTCATGGTCAAACCAAACATTACTTCTTTACCCCCAGCTTACGCTTACTTTGTACTTCTGTTTCAGGAGATTGAAGTGGGTGGTGGCAGAAAAGCCATCATTATCTTTGTACCAGTTCCTCAGCTGAAGTCTTTCCAGAAGATTCAGGTGCGGTTAGTTCGGGAGCTGGAGAAGAAATTTAGTGGAAAACATGTGGTGTTCATCGCTCAGGTAAAAAACCCCTTAGAATCACAAAAATGTTGATTTGAAGGGATCTCTGGAAGTGATCTAGTCTAGGCTCATGCATGTTCCAGTGTTGCATTACCCGTTCAAGGTAGTAGTGATAGTAATTCATTGTATCAGCAGGAAATGCGGTGAGTGTCTGGTGGATGTTAACTAAACTTATTTCAGCTGGCAGCTATGGAAACTTGGTGAGATGCAAAGCTTTTTCATGGAGGGTATAACTTTCTTGTTCTGGCCTCTTTACTCCTTCAGAAGTTTGAGGTGCAAAGCTTGAAAGTAAAAGGGAGAAAATACTAGTAGGAACTTTATTGCACTTGCACAGTCTAAGCACTTCAAATATAAGTTAATAGGAAAGGAGGAGAAAAACCTCATCCAAGTTCTAAATATATGGTAGGAGCTAAGGCGTGAAAAGGTATTGGAGGGATCTCTGTGCAGTACTTAAGGGTTGGACAAACTAGGAATCTGTCTTCAGAGTGGACAATTAGACTGAAGCTAGCTGAAAATTTTTCATGATATAATTTTAAGAGAGCACCTTACTCTGAATCTTCATGTGGCCAAGAAGATCTATTTTAATAAAGTGCCTCTGGCTCACTTCACTTAAAGGTTCTTCACCCAGAGGATGGTTGGGCCCTGGAACAGGCTCCCCAGGGAAGTGGTCACAGCACCAGGCCTGACAGAGTTCAAGAGGTGTTTGGGCAATACTCTTGGGCACATAGTGTGACTTGTGGGGATGTTTTGTGCAGGGCTGGGAGTTGGACTTGATGATCCTTGTCAGTCTGTTCCAACTCAGTATATTCTGTGACTCTGTAAGATTCTGTGATTCTGTAATTCCTTGAGAATTCCTTGTCAGTTCAGTAAATTGTACTTTCGAAGGGAACATGTGCTTTTGAGTATGACATGACCCAATTTGGATTATGGTAACCCCATCATGAATACAGTCATGGAGAAGCTGTGGTGGTAGAAAATACTGCAGGTGGCTAAAACTGCATCCAAAGTGTTTTAAAACATCTACCCTTGCAGAAGGGAAGTAGAAAATAAGTTTTACTGACCTAATGTAGTATAAATTCATTTAGATCCTAATTTTGGAACAGGTTATAATTAAGCCAGGGTTTGATCTGGATTGTGCAATACATGTTATTATTAAAACTAACATTTTATTGCAATGCTAGTTTTAATAATAAGATGTCATCTAGGTGTCTGTGGAACTGAGCTCACTACTCTGGTTTGCACCAGAGGCTCAGTGTAACAGAAGTTGAAAATGCCGTGGGATTTCTGTTCCTAAAGAAGTGTGTTTGCAGTGCTAATGAGACACAGTAAACTACTGTGGTTGTATTCTTGGGGAGGGGGGATGAAGTACAAATCTTCTACTTCAGTACACTGAATACAGGAGTAGTAATTGAGAAATACAGCCATACAGCACTTCACCTTCTGCAGGCAACTCTAGTTCTCTAGTTTCTAATGCTGGTGCAACTTTAGGCATACTTAAGTCTATCTTTTTGGCTTTTCATGCATCGGTTTCTAGTGTGGGGGGAGAAGGGGCACGTGCTGGGGATGTTTCTGAGTTGATTGTAACCACTAGATACTGAGAAATGCCTTTTTTTTTTTTCCTCTTGCCTTAACAGAGAAGGATTCTGCCCAAGCCAACAAGAAAAAGCCGCACAAAAAACAAGCAAAAGCGTCCAAGGAGGTTAGTAAATAATACTGATTCAGTATGACAGCCTTCTTTTGTAACTGGTAGTTTAGTCAAGTAATGGTTAGTTGAGTTTTTGAGAAGTCATTCAAGTGATTGGGTGGTCTTGTCCTTTCTCCTACTGCTTGAAATAGCATCTGTCATTTGACTGCTAAAGTGTGTGGTAGAAAGTTCGCCTTTGGGCACTGTGTTGCATTTCTTAGCACTCGATTTGTATTTCCAGCTACAGCTATAGCAAATTTTTAGCTAGCACTGCTGGCTTATAAACCCCAACCTGCTGTCTCTGTTACCACAGTGTGCTGACAAGAACTAATTTTTTTTAAGTTGTTAGACTGTGCAGAAGTCAAGACTGGCACACTGACGGGGATGCAGTGAGGGAGAGAGTGGCTGAGGAGGGGTGTAGGTATGAGTACTAGTCCCTCTGGATATGAATTTGATAGCAGTAGTATAGTCATTTGTGTTAAATGGCCTCCCAGCTCTCATCTAGTCACTAGATTGCTAGATGTGCAACACTGCTGTGTCTCGCTGGATGTCAGTGCCTCATACATGTGTTGCTATATCATTATATAAGTCCGTGTCGTAAAAGTTTGTCCTCTTTATGACATGTGGCATGTCTTGTAGCTTCTCCCTGCTCCAGTATTATACGTGTGCCATATGTTACTATATTTTGTAGTCTTCGGGTGTGGATTTTAAAAGTACAGTTTCACAGTACTCATCTAGCTGCAGTCCTGCCTTTGGAGGAGTCTGCCTGTGTTCTATTAAAACTAGCACTGCACAGTGGTTAGA
This sequence comes from Struthidea cinerea, assembly GCA_013397865.1. Lineage (NCBI taxonomy): Eukaryota > Metazoa > Chordata > Aves > Passeriformes > Corcoracidae > Struthidea > Struthidea cinerea. Next base: position 467,660 of record VZTI01000165.1, on the reverse strand, counting down.
GAAGTTGGCATTTGTGTCTGAGTAGCATGCTGCCACTTTGTGCACGCACAAAGGAAGGCAAGTGTGCGGGACTGCCCCTGTCTCAGCCTGAGATGAGATCAGGCTGCTGTGTTGTTGTGGGTGTCTGTGTCCCTTAGCTATCCCAGTCTTGGCAGGTGTGAAGTGCTGCTGTGGGCACAGGTGTTAGTTACTAGTGATACTGCTCTGAAACTGTGGCTCAGGATGCTGGAAGTCTTACTAGTCCTTAGACTCATGTAAAACAACCTGGGCCACCTTTTCTTGTGTTGGCTCACTAATGGACAGTTCAGGAACACGCATGTAGACTTCAGTCTTCTAAGCATGGACGCAATTTACTAACTGGTCTTTTTCTGTACTACATTGGTCTTCTAAGCTGGTTGGGTTTAGGCAGATAAAGAAACCAGTGTTTTCAAAACTGGGTCTCCTATGAATGTACTCTGTGCAGCTGAGGTTACTCACACACTTAAACTCTTCCAGTCAGTGTGTCTGGCAGAGTTGCAGATGGAGCAGTTTGGTTTTGATTTAAATATTCATTAAATGTGTAGAAATAGAATAATATTTCAGGGCTGTTGCCGCAAAACAACATGTAATCTAAAATATCAGAAGCCTGGCTACTTTTTCTTGTTGTGCAGTCATTAAGTTTCTGCACTCTGTAGAATTTAGCTTTTCTTTTTTCATGACCTGTGATAGTGTTGTATTGTCACACTGTGGCATTAAATAGAAAAAGCAACACTGAATTTTCAGCCAAAGCATGCTATGGAAGATTTAAACCTTGTCAAACTGGAAAATTTTCAAGAGAATGTGTTTTAATTATATAAATGTGGCATTTCAGCCGTACACTTACTGCAGTGCACGATGCTATTCTTGAGGACCTGGTCTTCCCAAGTGAAATCGTGGGCAAGAGAATCCGTGTAAAACTGGACGGCAGCAGGCTTATAAAAGTCCATCTGGACAAAGCACAACAGAACAATGTTGAACACAAGGTAAATAAAAAAACTTACTTTCTCATGCAGGTCAGGGTGACATTCTGACATCCCTAAGAGACTGCTTTGGTATACAGCAAACGACTTGCCTTTTGGCTTGTGGCAGTGAAGATGCTTCTGTTTGTATCTGGAATAAAGTGCTGAAATAGAGGCAAGACAGTTTTGAACTAAAGCTCTAGTTCAACTTGCCAAAGCCCCTGGATTATGAAGTAGCTATATTGGTTCCCTCATGGGACCAGACTGTTTTATTGGGTTTTTTATATGTATAGAGGTTGTTTGGTTTGTTTGTTTGTTTGTGGTTTTCTTTTTGTAGTTTTTCAAGTGAAGCACTTAGTTTTAACCTTAAACAGATGTGTTCAGTAAAGCCTGCACTTTGCTTAGTTTTTTTCTGGAGGGGGGAAATGGGGTGTTCGTGTTTGGGCCTGCTGAGCTCTTGGGGTCTCATATTGTTGCAAATCAAAGAGGGTCCAAATACTCTAGAGGAAATGTATCTTTTGTGTAAATCCTCAGCTACCTTAATCTGGCAGAAAATAATTGGCCTCAGAGTGAAGATACGCTGTCAGATAGTACAGTACCTTAAGTATGTTGACTGAGAGTTACTTGTTTACACAGCATGTATAAGCAAGATTTATTTGTCTTCACAGGTGGAAACATTTTCTGGTGTGTACAAGAAGCTCACAGGCAAAGATGTGGTGTTTGAATTTCCAGAATTCCAGCTGTAAAATGCAAAAAATGGCTGAATAAACAACTGTTCATATAACAGAGTAATTTCATATAAATTTTGAATTCCGTAAATACAGATGGGGATTAACTGGTTCATGGGACTTCGCCACTGTCTGGAGAGTGACACCTATGAATCAAAATATTAAGTCCCCAGCATTTTAATGGTAACCCTCTTTGGTGTTTCTTGGCACTGTTGCAACAGAACTGGACAAAAGAGTCCAGAGTCTGCAAAAAGAATTTGTACTGAAAAACCTAAGTATTCCAAATCTCACTTTTTGGGGAAAATAAGGAGAATTACTGTAGAGCAGTGGAACTCCCGAGTTTTGCACACAAGATACCGATTGGAGATCTACATGTTCCTGACACTGGAAGAAGTCAACTAGCAGGTGGTGTGTGACTTAACGAAATAATGTAGAAATGACACCTGGATAAGGGGTTTGAATTCTTAGGAAATGTGTTGGGGGAGGTGTAGGTTGATTTTGAGGTAACTTGCTCGAAATGGCAACGTTTCTGACCAGTTCTTACCTAAAAGCAGGCTCTGTAGCTTCTCACCTTTATCAGACTGAAATGGGAAGTAATTTTTACATCTTGAGTGTTTGACTACATCACTGGACAAAAACTACAGGTTTTTTAGGTATTGATCTTGCTTTCAGAAGTGTTTAGGATTTTTTTTTAGATTATGTTTTACCATGGTTCTGTACATGCTTGGTGATACAGGAGAGGTGGGGAAGGACTAGATACATCAGCATCCGAAGGCTGATAGTGTCTCAGAAACATTACATTTTTTACTTTAGTATCTGTGTTAAAGAACACTTTACACAAGCTCAGAGGGGAGCGTGGAGTTGGTCATGTAAAGTTCTGAGCAAATTATATGAATTTAGTACTTGCTTGTACTAAACATAATACTGGGAGTAAGTGTTTAACACAGTAAAAGACAACTAATTTTGGAGTCACTCTGTTAAGGGGAGAGCTAAGTTGGGAGCAAGTTGTGTGGCAGGGGCACTTAATAACTTGCATTTTCCTCCCTGAGAGTAGATGGAGAAGTGCCACTCACCGAGGGTCTTTGTAGCTTTACTTGCTTTTTCTGCTTACGGTAGTTTTGGTTGCTTCCTATTTGACACCTCTTCTTTAGCTATGGAGAGCTAAAAGGCTAAAACAAGTTCTGCATTGCTTTTGTATTGAAAAAATCAAGACTTTAAAAGTTATGGCATGACTTAGTAGGCTGAAACGGATAGCCCTTGCTGTTACTTTTGGTGCCGAGAATGCAAAGAAGGAAAATGTGCCCTGTTGCAATTAGTTGATTTCCTGTTACTTGCTGACAAGGCTTGAATATTTGCACAAAAAGCAGACTGTATCTTCGAAGAAGTTTGTTTACCTTAAGGCCTTTTCCTATCTCCTTTTCAAACTTCTGTCTCTGGAGTATAACTTAATTCCTTATTTATTCCTTAACTATTGTTCATCTTGAATGATTCAACAGAAGTGAATTCATCAGCTTCCCTTAGAATGAGATGAGTTGTAGGTATATAACAAGCCCAAATCCTGGCTGCTTGTGTGGAGAATAATTGTAAAACGTCATACAGTAGGGTTGCCATAACTTTTGAATTCAAGTTTTCGTTGCAAAAATGAATATTACTCAGATCAGAAATGCCACCTCATCTAGTCCCCTAAAAATCTAGTCTTGAGTCAGACAAGTTACCAAGCTTCCTGCTGAAACAGTCACAGATGGCAGCCTGCGCGAATAGACCTTGTCTTGTGTGGGCTGGAAGAAGCAGCTTGGGGAGTATGTGGAGACTTACCAGATGTTAACTACTTTTAGTTAGAGGCTGGTGAGTCTGCTGGGGCTGTGTAACCTCTGCAAGGAGAGGTGATCCTCAGCAGGCTTTGCTAGACAGCATTTCCTGTTTTATAGTGAAATGTAACTCAGGTTTCATCTCTTCATAGTAATAAAAATGTCAGTTGAGTTTCTTTTGAAGCACTGGGAGGGGGTAAGCAGGGGAGGAGAAATCCAGTAAACTGAACATAAAGATTGCAAATGTTCCCAGGCATTGCCAGCTGGCTATAGATTTTTCTTGGCTCTTGTTGCAAGCCCTCTTGAACTATATGATAATGCAAAGGCTCACGATGGCCCCATAAGCAAGTTCTTTGAGGGAAAGAATAATGCTGTCAATGCTCTTCCTGGTTTTTACATCAACTAAGCTACAAGGAAAGGTGAATTTTTGTGGCATAAAAATACAAGGCTGTGTTTGCAAAAGACTTCAGTCTTAGCTTACCTTTATTTACAGACTCCCTTGTGTTTTTGTGTCAGTGATACAGTCAGACAACTCCCTCTGTCCCTTGACAAGCATACCAAGTACATGCCTGCAATCTGGAAAGTCAGTTTGATGCCATCTGGTCAAGTGCTAATGAGGCTGCTGGAATGCTGGTGTCAAATGTTACCTTAACCTGAGCATACTCCATGGGAGATGATGCTAGACTTTTCCTATACCTTTCATATGCTGGCACAGTTAAACTCTGAACATGGGATTCACCACAAGTTTTATCAGCTGCTCTGGGTGAAAATGTGGTGGGTCATTCTGTATCAAGACTATGCAGCAGCAGTGTTTGGGTAGTATCAATGTGGAGAGACAGTCATATACTGAAGTTCTTTCCTGTAGTAGCTCCAAATGAGAAGCAAGGGATTTACATCTGTTAAGTGCTCATGAGACTTCCACCTGATATGAGAGCTTCAATTGTTTATTTCATATGAATTCTTTCACTTCAAGTATTTTTGCCTGTATGAGGAATATGAGGAAGACTGATCCCTGGTGATTTTTCTTTGAAAAGGTCTGTAGATGTGTCCCAATTCTAGTGTAGCAGAACTTGCTTGAAGTTTTGGGTGGTACGTGCTTGACCTGTCTTGTATTAATAGGATAACTTGATATATGATAACATCATGTCTGAGTAGCTCCTCTTGAGTGTAAGTGGGAGCAACTGGTGAGTTTCAGTGTAGTGATCTCATGCCAAGCAGCATTTAAAGGAAATCCTATCACTCCTGCATTGTGGGCTGAAATAATCTATTTCCTCTTGTTTTTCCTAAATTTTCCAGGTGGGAGGCCTGAGTTTGATTCTCAATTACATCTGAAGGTCAGAGCAATGCTGAAAAGCTAGACCTTTTCCAGTTTGTGGGATGTGCTGTCTAGGCCACTAAACGTTTATCAGAATGACAGAAAAAAAGATGTTGATTTCAGAAAATTATGAAGCCTCATAAAATGAAGGCTGGTGGTCAGGCTGAGGGAGTGTGAGTTCCCCTGTCTGTGGTAGGGGCTGACTGCAGCACTGATCAGTGCGAATAATTCACTGCTGTTTAACAATGTCCCTTTGCCCTGCCCCTTGCTGCCTGACTTGAGGGTGCTCCTGGGGAAACACTGCTGACATGAACACATGAACATCTTTGTACTAGTGCTCTGTTCCCTACAGAGAGATACGAGTAAAGGACCTTATCTATGTATTGCCATCGAGAAGAAAGTGTGTTGGATTGGTAAGTCTATGAGTTCATGCATCCCCTCTTCTACCTTCTAGTTACTCTTCCAGGAAAATAATTCTTAGGCTTAGCGACATGCAGTTGCTGCTTGATGTTGCTAAGGTTAATAGCCAATGTTTTTAATTATTGCATATCAAGTTAACATGTGTGGCTCAGTTGTGATCTGCTCCTGGAGCAGCAAAAATAGAATTAAATCCAAGCACTGAGGAAATTATTCCAGTTTTAAAGATGAGTAACAGAAAAAGCCCTACTGCTGCAGTGAATGCTGCTTATAAATTTACTACAAAAAGAAAGTTAATGCCGCATCACTAATGAAGTTGAAGGCCAGATTTTACACAGTTGCAAATAAAGTTAATCCTGTGGTGCTCTACCCACACTGATCTTTCCTACCATACATCTCATGTATTGCACAGCAGAGGTGGTAAGGAGAGGTTCTGCTGTCTATGCCCACAGAGGGCAGAGGTGCTGGGGCCATGCTAAGAGGTGCAATGGATGGATGTCTTCACAGAGACAGATCTACAGGCTGAGTTTTAGCAGGATTGTCTTAATGCTTAATAAGGTTGTTTCCTATTTTCTTGGCTAAAGTGATACTGTTATGTGAAGCAAAGGGAATAGGACACATCATTGTGCTGCCCTGAGAGCGGAAGAGGGGTGACACTTGGCGTGCTTGTGTACATGTCTGTACCACAGAGGAGTCCTGCATCTGCTGCATCTCCTTGCCACTTTTAGGAGTTTTTTGGTAATGTCCTGGGAGGCTTAATAAGGGCTGGTTAGTGAGGCAGCTCTTACTTTCAAGAACTGGAACAGCATTTGTGATGGCCTGCAATAAACAGCTCCAGCAACTGGGCTCAGATACTGATCTCTTAGAGAGTTTGGGTATTGGGAATCATCCTTCAGAAAAATCTGATTGGGAAATGCTGATACCATTGGATGCTTTGCTAAACCAAAGGGAGAATCAGGGCCTTGTCATCTTTTAAGATTTTAAAATAAGTATTGTGTTTACTCTTCTTACAGATACAAAGATAATGCCGGCTCACTAAGCAAAGAGTAGAAAAGTTTGCCTGGATGCTCCTAAAATGTATTAGTGTATTTTTTTTCCTGTTTTCTAAAAACTTTTTATTGTCCTTTTTATCTGCATGAGTTGGGTTGGGTTTGGTTTGGTTTGGTTTGAATCCAAGACTTGTAGTTGTGTCAATGTGGTATTTAACCTGAATTTAAAGACTGAGGAAAAGTTGTGCAGAGGGTCAAGCTGAGGTAGCTGGCCTAACTGGTGTCTTGCTGTATCGAAACATGGAATGGTTTGGGTTTCAAGGGACCTTAAGGATGATCTTCTTAAGCCCCCCTGCTGTGGGCAGGGATGCCTTCCACTAGATAAGGTTGTTTAAAGCTCCATCCAACCCGGCCTTGAGCACCTCCAGGGGTGGGGCATGCACGACTTCTCTGGGAAGCCTGTTCCAGCGTCTCACCACCCTCACAGTGAAGAATTCATAGTATCCAATATAAACCTGCCCTCTTTCCGTTTGAAGCCTTTCTGCCTTGCCCTATCACTACATGTCCTTGTAAAAAGTCCCTCTCCAGCTTTCTTTTAGCCGTACCCCCCTTTAGGTAATGGAAGGTGCTCTAAGGTCTCTCAGGAACCTTCTCCAGGCTGAAGAAGCCTGACTCTTTCAGCCCATGTTCATTAGAAAGGTTCTCCAGCCAGTTCTGATTGTGTTTGTTAGCCCTCCTCTGGGCTCATTCCAGCAGGTCCACATTTTTTTTCTGTTGGGGGTCTCAGAGCTGGATGCAGCACTGCAGGTGGGCTCTCCTGAGAGAGGAGTAGAGGGACAGAATCACTTCCCTCAACCTGCTGGCCACACTTCTTTCGATGCAGTCCAGGATGTCGTTGGATTTCTGGGCTGAAAGTGCACATTGCCAGGTCGTGTTGAGCTTCTCATTAACCAGCACACCCAAGTTCTTCTTGGGGCTGTTCTTGAGCCGTTCTCTACCCAGTCTGTGTTTATGCTTGGGATTGGCCCAACCCAGGTGCAGCCCATTGCACTTGGTGGTATTGAACTTAAGGAGGTTTGCACAGGCCCATCTCTCAAGCCTGTCAAACAAATCTCCTGTTTCCTTGCAGATAGGACTCACATTTTCCTTAGTCTTCCTTTTATCACTGATGTACCTAAAGAAGCTTTTCTTGTTGCCTTTGAAGTCCCTGGCCAGATTTAATTCTCTCAGGGCCTGTTAGCTTTCCTAACATGATCCCTGGTTGCTCAGACAATCTCTATTCCTCCCAGGTTACCTGTTCTTGCTTCCACCCTCTTCAGGCTTCCTTTCTGCGTTTCAGTTTGTGCAGGAGCTCCTTGTTCCTCTGTACTGGTATACCGTGGCCTCTGAAGGCTGTCCCTTTCCATCCAGCAAAGGGTGGCTGAAAGACTGAATCGGCTTTTGAAGTGCTACAGTGTCCCAGACAGGCATGTTAATATAATAAAGACCTTAATAACCAAGGGCTGTTGTGACCTGATGATGACCTAAGCTGCTCCCACATGGTCCATGCATCAGTACCCCAGTTTGCACATAATAGCTTCATTTAGATGATGCGCCAGAATGGCTACACAGTTTCCAGTCAGTTTTTGGGGTGGGAAAAAGTTACTATGCCCTTCCGTATGGGGACTATGCCTTTCTCTCTCTCAGGTGGAAGAAAACCACGTACTTGCCTACTGTCCCTTTTCCTAGAGAAAACACTTTCACTGCATTTATAGTGTTTGCCCTTTCTTTTTGAACTCTGGCCATTTATGTTTATGTTTTCACTTCTGCTCCCCCAGTGTTGAATCCTACCTTTTCTACTGACTTTCCCTGAATGGCTCTATTTCTCCATTGAATTCTGTTTCTGTCCTTAAAGTTACTTGCCTGTGTTTACAGGGAGAGTAGATATGTATGTAATGGAGTTGTCTTTGCCATGGTAATATGATCTTCAAAGGCTTGGACTACAGTCACTTTGCTGCATTCTTTACATGAAATGTTTGTCTTGGCAAGTTGCTGCCAACAGAGTGCTGCAAGGGCCCAGTCCTGCTAATTGCCTTCTGCTTCCACTGAACTGATGGGGCTTGTATGCATAAAAAATGAACTTTAAAATTAGAGTTGTGTGGTCCTTATACAGTTAGATTCATGTTCTACCATTTTGCCCTTTTTTTACTGAGGTAATCTGGAAGTGATCATTGGCTCTTAACTTTTCATGACCATTTGGTGTGTTACAACACAGGAGTTCATAGCAGCAGAGGAAGGTAGCTAGGTTCCAGTCCAGCATGGAAACACTTATGAAGGTAGTCCACAGGGAGTCCTGAGTATTAGGCATCACTACCTCTTTTTGTACCTGATTTTGTCTTTGCCATCAAAGCCGGTCAGCATGTGCTGTGCTGTGGGCTAACAAAACGGGAGCTGTTGTGGGAAAGAAGGCTGCACACCCCAGGCTTAGGGAGAGGTTTGCTGGGAGAGAGGATGTGTAATGTCAAGAGCAAAGCAGGAAGAGAGTGCATCACACATGTCATCAGCTTGTACTGAAAGCCCCACCACAGCATGGAATTCTCAATGGAGTGGACCTACACATCAAAAGAGATCTGAAAAATGATGAAAAAGTGAACACGCAGATGATTCTATTGCAGCTTTCTCTAGCCCCTCAGTCTAAAACCTTTTCTGTGTTCTGATACTTTCCTGATCTTGGGACTGTGGAAGATGGAAAGGAACCTCCCACTACTGCCCTTACCTCCTGTCCTGGTTTTCCAGTAAGAGGTCGCATATTGGGGCTTGCCCAGGCTCCCAGCCCACTGGTTGCTTGCTTATAGCATGACCCCTCAAACCTTACCTGGAAAAACTGGGAGGAGGGAACAGTGGCATGAGATGGATGGAGACAGAGGATTCACAAGATTTTTTTTGTAGCTATCAGAGCTACAGTCCTAAAAATACAGCAGCTTTTCATCAGAGAGTATTAATTGATATAGTCACAAGTGGTACTCTCTGTTTGCCCTGGAAATTGCAAGTGAAGCCATTTATATCTCTTTAAGTATAAACTGCTGTGACTGAGGGGGTTGTTCTCAAAATCCCACTTCCCAGAATCAGCTGGCCCCAGTTTTTTGCTGCTCAAATGTATGTGGACTACTGTGGTTTATCCAGGCCTCAAATTAGTTTAGCTGTTTAAGGTAAAAACCAGAGTTGTGCAACTATTTAGAAGCTATAGTGAAAGACCACTAAAGTCCTATCAAAAAGTGTTTAAAAAAAACCCCCCAAAATTTCATGAAGATGCCTGCCATGTGGATAATTTAGCGTTTACATTGTTGTGGGGTGTTCAGACATGGCTCTGAAACAGTTGCATGTTTTACTCAAGTCAAGAATGCTGCAGCCAATTGGAAGAATGGAGAAAATTTCAGTAAGGGGAGGGTGTGTTAATTATCCACACGAGATGTTCACATTCAGTGCTACGTTTCATGTGCTTTCATATCCGCTGAAGCAAAGCAAGAAAAGTGTTGTGCTAGGGCAGTGTGCATGCATAGCTTAGAGCTGAATAGATGTAAATGGTTAAAAAGGGGTTCTCTGCTAGAGAGGAGGAGGGGAAAGTAAGTGTGTATTCCCAAAAAAGTACATTCCCAAAATAAAAAGCTTACATCATGGACCTCTTCAGTTTTCCCACACTTCTTCCCTAATTATTGTCCTGCAGGACAGCTGATCTATTTCAAACAGGAAGCTGTTTACAGATAACACTTGCAACTGTTTTGTCTGATTTGTTGAACTGTCGAAAAGCAAAAGACAACCTCTTTTCAAATTAAAAACTGTCAGACTTCTGTAAACAGCAGCAATGAGGTTCATCTGTGCAGTGTCCCTGCAGGCACAGAGCGCTGTGCAGTTCCCATTCTCTCAGCAGCCATAAGGTAAGAAACTTTTATGCTTTCACTCTGTAAAAACATGTAGAGGAAAAAGTCTGGATGTTTGTTAGGGGGCTGCTTTGTATATGGAAAATATGATTGACAATCCCCAAATAGTAGGGGAAGGTAAAGGAAAAAAAAGCTTGCTCAAGTCTATCGGATAACATAGGACCTTTCTATTGAGAAACACCCATGTGGGTTAGATCACTGAATGCCAGTTTAGTTTAGGAGGGGTGTATTTAAAATATACAAATGCCATTGGAAGAGCTCCCTTTCCTTTTAGGAGGGAAGGAGAAAACAGTATATGAATTTTAACTTTTCCTACAACTGAAACTTGTTTTAGTTCATTATTGAGTTGTAATTCTTGGTAACAGATACAGGCAGTTGTCTGTTTTCCACTTTTAAAAGTGATCTTTTAATACAGCTGCAAAGCAGAGAATGAAGACTGGCATTGCAGAAGTGAAACATATGACAGAAGGACCAGTAAGGGCTGGAATTACACCACTGGATAATTGAGAGCAATCTCAATGAAAACCAAATCATGTTGGGAGTAGTACTATGCAGAAATGCTTAGTGAGAAATAAGGAGGTATAATGATACAAAGTCTTGGTCCAAGTGAGTAGGAATACGAGAGTAAGCCGTACTTCAGTAAGCAGAAGGGCACATGCCTGCTTTTCAGTCATGAGCTATGAAAAGTAGGATTCATAGGGGACTTGCAAGTTTCCATTCTGACCTCTCTGCATGCATATGTGTTCAGTATAGGCAGTGAAATTTTGAAATGGGATTGTTTTCTAGCAAAATCAGATCACTGTGGAGAACTGAAATACCTAACTTTACTTGCCATACAGTGAAACAGAGCTACTGGACTGGAAATACTATGACTTTGATTCTTGGGTATTGAAAGATTTTTAAAATGTGGCAAATATAAAAACTGTTGCCTTGTGTTTTCTGCTCTGTAGCTGAGATCTTTGTATTTCCTATCTATGTGATTGTTTACATGATCATGAACATTTAAGGCATTACAGTGATCAGAAAATATAAAACAAACTGATTCAAAAGTCGCACTTATAACAATGATACTATCCCTAAAATTTTAGTATGTTACTGATGCAGCATAAATAAGGTGTGCCAGTGTTGTAGACAAGAAGTAAGACTTCCAAGTTGAGTATTCCTTTCAAAAACTTTTGGACTGTCTTTCATAAAATTCTTCTATGTGTCTGTTAAAATGAAATTATTGTTTTAATTAATACATAGATAATGTGTAATTTAAATTCATAGTCAAAATAGCATTTTAAACGTGGCATAGTCCTACAGTCAACAGAGAATTGCACTGTGTAAGCAGCAGACATCTACTGTGTAATTTCTAATTGTACATTATGTTCAAGGCTATTTTTTTCTGATTATTTTGAATGATTTTACACTGTTTCTATAGCTCTTTTTAGTCATCTCTAGGGCTGTCCAAAAATTCTTGGACCAGAATCCTTTTGAAGTAGGAAGACTTTTGGCAGAGCAACTTTTAAAGAAAAGTGTCAGTTTTCTGGGATAGTTTAGTTCTTTTGTCAAATTATTTTGGCTGAAAACCAGGAGAGTTTAGCCAAAAATATTCTCATGGTGTCTCTTGGGAAGTGTAGTTTGTGCTTTGCATTGCATTTCACTACTGGCTGAACTTCACAGCTAAACCACGCTTCCCGTAAGGCTATGTGGTCAGGGTCTTGCTATTTTAGTTTCCCTTGATGAAAGGAGTGTTAGGATGTATTTTGGAAAAGTTAATCTCATGAAGAGGCACAGACTGGGCTCCTGAGGCATCAGCTGGTTGGTAACTAGTTGGCAGCTTCTTAGAATTCGAGTGTTTCCTTCTGGTTTGCACATGTGCCACAGGCCATCCTGAGAGTAGGACCCTTCAAGAGAGTGTCAGAAGAAGGTTTAAAGCCTTTCGATATTTTTGGCCATGCAAACACCTGTACAAGGGAGAGAACATTTAATAACATTTCTAAGGCTTTGTTAATGCTTCTGCCAACTTTTGTGCTAAAAATGTTCCATTTAATATGTTTGGAACTGAAAAATGCAAGGGAGTATGGCTGGATTTTAATATCTTTTAAGAACTCTTAAGTCAAGAGGAAAACAACCTACTAGGAGCTTGAAGCTTGAGAAGGAGGTGGTTTTGAATCCAGCAATGTGTCATCTCACCCATCTAAGTGCCTCTTCAGAAAAATCTACCCCTGGGTCATTTGCCTATAGTTGTATAAGATGTCTGTAGGCAAAAAAAGAACAGAAGTTGGTCTGCCTGAGCTCTTCATCAGTGCACCAGTCTCTTAATTTTTCCTTAGGATCCAAGAATACTTAGCTTCTGGGACTATTTGGATGTTGCTTCCTCAAAACTTTATCAGAAGATTGGTTAGGAGGTCCATAGGGTGTCTTGGAGGCCAGGACAGAGCAGTAAGACAAATGATGAGGAGTTTTAGGATTTACACTCGTTTCTTTCTGCACTGAATTATAGAATGATTTGGGTTAGAAGGGACTTTTAAAGATCTAGTCCAACAGCACATGAACTAAACATAGACATGAATAAATAGTTTCACAGTGCTGCAAGTTGGTTACCAGACTGCAGACCAAGAACAGGCGATGTTGATGGGCAACATGGAGTGAGTGCAGAAGAGCTAAGTGCTGAAGAAAGTGACTCACCACAGTCAGACAAGTGTGTGATGGCCACAGCAGCCATCTGAAAATTGCTTGTGAGAGATGCTCCACAATTCTCTCTGTTGGATGTGGAAGTGGATCAATTCACCATCTTTACTGCCAAGTGCCTGCAGGAACTAGAGTTCTGAAAGGTGGAAGCTTACCTTGAATGTGTGTGCTGAGTTGTCCTTCGAGCATGGAGATTTCAAAAAATGGCTCTGAGAAAAGTGTTTTCTACAGTTCTCTTTGAAAAATAGACTGCTGCTGCTCAGCTGTCACATAATAACCTGCTGTCTGGGACCACTTACCTGGGAAGTAGGAGGTCTAAATGCAGCTCATTGCACTGCTCCAAACCTCCACCTCCCATCTGCTGGAAAGGTGCCCTTGTAACTAACCAACATAGTAATTTGGTGTGCTTGGAGGAGACTGCATGATTTTGGATGTGTTTCCTTGATGGAAATGGGCTAGGTAGGAGAAGAGAGTCTTGTTATTCCCCTCAGGCAAGATGTTGACCATGTCTGGTCTGTGCAGTAAGAAAAGCTTAGGCACTCAAATTTTCCAGTAAAACCACAGGAACCTCCTACCTCTTAAGGTGGCTGAATTGTTAGGAGATGGTTTTGGATGCTTTGTTTGAATCTGGGATGAGGCCACAGAGAGAGATTCAGAGGTAGTGTTGCCAGTGTTGAACTTAAGCAGCTCTCACTTGGAGGTTTAGGGGTGAAGAGTGGGGGCAAAGGATGGAGAGGGGAAAGAGAAACTGCTTCAGCTTTGACTGTTTTTTGAATAGGGATCTTGAAGAATGAAGATGTGTCCATAGATGTGCTTAAGTTCCTGGTGCCTGTCTTTGGTCTTAAGCATGGCTCTCTCTGTGATTATTTTCTTTTTGTTCTGTTTGCTAATTGCAGAATAAGCATGAATAATAATAACAACAACAACAAATCTTACAGATGGTACTCTAGGATTTTCAGTTTAATTTGAGTGATTTTCAGGCTTAGTTGTGGATCACCCCAAAATCTCCTGTTCTGGTGCTGATGATTTTAGCAGATACTGAAACTTGCTGACAATAGGTATGCATTTATTCATCTTTAGTAGACTCTTTAGAAATAGTCTATGGGTCTCCAAGAGTCCGCGGATGAGATTTTGATTTAATCTCCATCTGGTCTGAATGCCAGGGTCAGTCTGCTCTTTGGAAGGTCAAAATTATGTAAGTGATTGTATGATTTTAATTCTACTTATATGTAGAATTTTTTATTATCATCAGAGAAAGGTTTGCAAGAGACCTAATTTTTGGGAATTAAAACAAAGACCTTTAAAAATTGATATGAAAGAACCAGCATTGTTAGATGGCACAGTAATAATAGCCAATCAAGTTAAAAACACCAAACAAGAATGTAATGAAGGCCTAGCAGAGGAAACAGAAAAGAAGTCTTATTACATAGGAAGAGAAAAATGTGTGTCAATGAGCTTTCTTGTCAGAATGATGTTAATGAGAAAACAGGTCTCTGATGGCTCACTGGAGTTATGGTCAAGAAATGTTAAGGAAACAGGTACTGAGAACATGTGGCAGAGCAAGAGAAGGGCTGATGGTGCATGCTGAGGAGACTCCAGGGTGCTGGATCTGTCAGCAGCACCTACAGATGCACTTGCGGTGTTTCTCTCTAGCTATGCAATGAACTTGCAGTTTATAGCTAATGTAGAGATGAAGTGAGATGATGTAATGAGAGCCATGCTATGAGCTGCAGCTGAAAAAACTCTTTATTGGAGGTTATCTTCCTTTGCTATTTAGTATCTTCATGAATTGGGTTTGTTTAGGCAGAAGAGAAGGCTTTGGGGTGACCTAGTTGCAGCCTTCCAGGACCTGAAGGGAACTTACAGGAAAGATGGAGAGGGACTTTTTACAAGGGCCTGTAGTGACAGGACAGGGAGAAAGGGCTGCAAACTGAAAGAAAGCAGGTTTACATTAGATATTAGAAAAATATTCTTTACTGTGAGGCACTGGAACAGGCTGCCCAGAGAAGTTGTGGATGCCCCATCCCTGGAAGTATTCAAGGCCAGGTTGGAGCTCTGAGCAACCTGGTCTTGTGGAAGGTCCCTGCCCACGGCCAAGGGGTTGGAACCAGGTGATCCTTAAGGTTCCTTTCAACCCAGGCCATGATATGATATATGATACGATATGATATGTCAGAATTGCATGTTATGTAACTGTGGAGTGTCAAAAAGTCTCTATTGTCGTTCTCTACTTTTTATGACTTATATAAAATCCATAGAGTGGCTTGGTGGGCAGCTGGCATCCAGCCAAGGCCAACCCACCCCATCTGACAGACTGTCTCCTAAGCTACTCTGTGTTTAAATGTGCATTTGCCTATTTACACTTAATGTACAAGTGATTACACTCCCCCGTGCCTTGATTTTAGGGAAGATGGCATTAAACATTGCAACTACAGTGTTGAGTACGAGGACTTTCTGATATGTATAGAACTGATATATATAGCCTCTGTATCTTTTTGGCAGCACAGAGTAACCACAGCAAGTCTTGGTTTTGTTGTTCATTGTTCCTTTTCTTAAGTCAGCTGGCAGATATTGGGATTTCAGGTCAGTGTACTCTTTAACACCACTGAAGCCTTTTATTTTACTGATAATTGCACAATCAGAACTGTGGCATTAGTTTTTGCTCCTGTATAAGTGCCCTATAAATTCTGAGCAGACAAATGTGGAGGTTCAAGTGATCACTGCTTAGCTCTTCTGCAGCTTCTTAATTGGTGCACAGCTGCCCTCTGGTCATGTTCTAGCTGTGTGAAAGGTACATTTGCTGCTATTGTTAGAGAATTTGCTGAGTACCAAAGCAGGTGGAAATGCCAGTAGTTATCACTTACTTAACATAGCTTGTTATATTATTCTCTAGAAATGCACATTATTAAAACACAGAAATCTCTCAGGGCAGTTGGTTAGATGGAAGGACTTTAATGAAAAAATTTCAAAGGGGGTTGTCATCCTTGAGAATCTTTTGGTAGCAGAAGCATCATGGTATACAGTTAAGGGAAGTAACACCTTCAGTTTATATTAATTCAGATAAACACCCTTGCTTGCAAATTGTGTTCTACACATTCTATCTGTTTCTTTCTGAATTGATATTTCATTTTCAAAATGAGATTGTCAAAAGCATCTCAGACTGCACGAAATCCCTTGTACTCCTTCTCAAATTTTAAAAATATTTGTCAACCAGCGCATTGTATATGGTAAAGGATTTTGAGTGTGTGCGCTGTGGTATGTGTAAGAGCTGCTCTGGGAGGTTTTGCCACTGAAAGGTATTTCAGCTGTGTTCCTTTTGGCATAGCTTTTAGGTTGGATCATGACTATTGCCAGTGATATAGACTGATTAGTAAAAGTCTGCTGGAGCATACTAGTGTAAGAATACTTTGACTTCTGAGAACTTTGTAACTTTGTTAATGTCTAGTTATCTGCAGGAATCGAGTGTCTTTGTGCGTGCTTCAACTAAGTCACATCAGGCGCATAGAAACCTGTTTATTTTCCCACCTCACTTTGTTTCTACACCATTTCTGTGTACCAACCATATATTTTCTATTAACGTGGGCAGCTGTTTTGATAAGTTCCCCTTTCTTTTGCCTTCTTTCCCTTATCTGCATTTGGAAAGGTGCATCAGGGCTCTAAGAATAAAGGACATTGGGTAGTACTGTTGGTATCAAGATCACCTGTCACTTGTCCAGTGAAGATACTGTAAAATCACAGAATGGCCTGGATTGGAAGGGATTTTTACAATCATCTGGTTCCAACCCCCCTGCCATGGGCAGGGACATCTTCCACTAGACCAGATTGCTCAAAGCCTCATCTAACCTGGCCGTGGACATTTCTAGGGATGGGGCAATCCACAATTTCTCTGGGTAGCCTTGTTCCAGTGCCTCATCATCCTCACAGTAAAGAATTTCTTCCCAGTATTTAATCTAAACCTACTCTCAGTTTGAACCCATTCACTACAGTCCTGTCACTATATGCCCTTGTAGAAATTCTTTCCACATCTTTTTTTTAGGTTCCCTTCAGGTACCTGAAGGCTGCAATTAGGTGACTCCAAAGCCTTCTCTTCTCCAGGAATCCCAATTATCTCAGCCTTTCCTTGTGAAGGAGGTGCTCCATCCCTCTGAGCATCTTGGTGGACTCCTCTGGACTGGCTCTAACAGGTCCATGTCCTTCCTGTGCTGGGGACCCCAGAGCTGGATGCAGCAC
>VZTI01000165.1:288486-450521 GCA_013397865.1 Struthidea cinerea | reverse complement strand
CCCACCAGCACCCCCAACTCCTTCTCAGCAGGGCTGCTCTGGATCTGTCCATCCCCCAGCCCGGATTGATACCGGGGGTTGCCCTGACCCAGGTGCAGCACCAGCACTTGATCTTGTTAAACCTCACAAGATTCCCATGGGCCACTTCTCGAGCTTGTCCAGGTCCCTCTGGATGGCATCCTGTCCTTCAGGTGTGTCACTGCACCACTCAGCTTGGTGTCATCTGCAAATTTGCTGAGGGTGCACCTGATCCCTTTGTCTATGTCATTAATGATATTAATTACACTCATTCCAATATGGACTCCTGGGGGACACCACTTGTCACTGATGTCCATCAGGACACTGAGCTGTTGACCACCACCCTCAGGATGTGATTGTCCAACCACTTTCTTGTCCTTCTAACACTCCACCCATCAAATCCATCTCTCTCCAGTTTAGAGAAAAGGATGTGTGGAGCACCATGTCAAAGGATTTACAGAAGACCAGATAAATTACATCTGTAGCCCTTCCTTTGTCCACTGATGTAGGATCACATGTAGAATCATGTAGGATCACATGTAGAGTGTTAGTTGGTCCCTCAGCCTGAAAATAAAAATAACCTTTTGTTGAAATAGCATTGACACTGCCCCAGTTCAAATGCAAGGTTTTGATCATGCATGCTTATGTACCACAGTGTTTTGCTATATTGAGGATATCAGTCCAAGAAATAGGTCCTTGTCATTTGAGGATAACGCTCTTGGATCCTTTCCACAACTCTTGGTGGCTTGCATGCTATTACAAAATGCCTGATGTCATTATATTTCCTATGCTCTGTATCTTTTGCTGGTTATTATTTTCCATGGCAGCCTGGTATTTTGCCATATCTTTCTGTCTTATAAAATGTTCCCACTCTAATTATGTGCTGGGTTGTTTTTTGAGGTTTTTTTGTTTGTTTGTTTGATTTGGTTTTTGTTTCTTTTGTTTTTGTTTTTCTTTGTTTGGGGTTTTCTGTTTGTTTTTTTTTGGGGGGGTGGTGGTTGGTTTTTGTTTGGAGTTTTTTTGTTTGTTTGGGTTTGGTTTGTTTTGGTTTTTTCCCTGGTGAATGTAGTCCCTTGAATTCTTTCACTTACGCATCTTCCTGTATTCTGTATGCTGCTGGCATTCAAGGGCACAGTTTTGTAACACACTGAAGGCCATCTCAGCTGCTGCCAACGGCATTTCTTTCCTTGGCTGGCATCATTTTTCACAGGAATTATGGCCATTTTAGCCTCGCCAGGAACCAAGGAACTAAATCAACTGAAAAATAACATTACAAGTAGAGGAATAGCTTACTGCTGGCATAGCAGCCTGTGCTGGCTGGGATCAGCTGGGCATTGGTGACAGTACAGAGAAGGGGAGGCTAGTGTGTGACTGCAGCAGGAAGCCAGGCTGCTGTTAGCCCTCCTGTAGATTGACTTAGCTAATCAGCAATGGTGGGACACCCCTCACCTAACCTTACATACCTGCAAGGCTGAACTAGTGATACTGGGCAAGGAATAGGTACCTCCAGAGTCAATTACCTGTTCTGTTCTGTATTGGGATGAAACGAATCCCTGTGCCAAGGTGCCTTTCTCTGACTTTGTTATACAGGGTGCTCAGGGTGATTTTCTCAGACTGACCACCTAAGCCAGAACAGTTAAATCCCACTCAAGGGTCTGTTTAAAACTAACCTCTGCTAGCTTGAGGTCTGGATCTAATCAGAGTTGTCCTGATAAATAGGCATCTAGTAATGGCAGCTGTGCTCTGTCTTGTGGTTCACTTTTTGAGGTGTCATACTTGCAGCATTGGGAAGAACTGGGCGGCAGTCAAGTGGCTTCCCTTTTTTTCTTAGAACCTCCTTAAAATGTAGCTGTCACTTATCTAATGTGTGAGAAAATGGGGTCAAAAGCTGTTTGTGCTCTTTCTTGTTTTTTCTCCTCAGTGAGGAGTAGGATACTGTGTCAACCAAAAGCAAACCTTTTTCCTGTCCACTTGCCCTCTGGGATGGTGCCATTGCTCCTCTGTCCTTTCTCTGCTACTGTCCCCTGGTCAGACCTCTGGTTTTTCACTTTCACTGTTGTATCCACTAGTAGTCTACATCCTACACCTTGTCTCTTGTCTTTATTCTTCTTCTAACCTCATAAACGGCTTTGCTTAGATTTTGTCTTCTGCCTGGATATTCCTGACCTGTCCCAGTGTTTATACATGACTCAATTGTGGGATGTAAAAACGGAAAGCAGGGAAGGGAGAACACTCATTTTACCCAGTTTTAGTCTAGTGTCCTACCACTAGGCTTGAGCTGGCTTCATCATCAGGCTTCTTCTCTGCTTCCTTTCATCCTTTAATGTGGCATGCCTGAGTGTAGTCTAATTTCACCTGTTGTGTCCATCCAGTGTGAACAATCACTCTCTTGGGGAACTGGAGCTGTGGGTTTCAATCCTTTTAAGTTAAGGACGTTCCATAGTTCTTACTTCACACCTTTTGGATCAATACTTGAGTGGCATTGCTGTAGTGCAAAAGGCAGGTGCCACTGCTGGCATGGCTGGGATGATTGGACGGGGCCTTGATAGACTTTTCTGCCCCTTCTCTACACCTCTGAGGATGTAGCCGCAGGACTGGGACAACCCCCTCCCAGGGTGAGTTTGCCTTTTGAGCCTGTCCAGTGCCCTCAAGAAGACGACTGTCAGGCCCACCTAGGAAAACTTCCGAACACCTGAAGAGTGAGAGAACATGTTGCAAAGTGTAAGTTGGTTGAGTGGGCATAACATTGCACAGATATCCCAGCTTCTGAAGCTAGTCCTAAGCCTCCGTGGATGGGAAGGGCTGAAAAGCAATGCATTAAAGCTTCATAAATAAAATTACAAATGCATATGTTCATATTATGTATTTATTCATGTAAAGAAGTGTTCCCTGCAGCATTCTCCACATCATTCACTGATTCTTGGTTTTTTATTTGGTATCCTTGGTTTTTTTTTTTCCTGCAGATGGCTGTGTGGGCATAGCATGAGGGTCTCATGTGAATGCTTTATAGGAGTGGGAATGAACTGCGACATTTTAGACACAGGTTTTAGAAGAATTGATACCTACATTAGAACCCTTTTCTCTTTTTTTTTTTTTTTTGGTGGTGGTTAAGAACACTGAAAATTTGATCTGACATATGATGTCAGATCGTTGACATATGACATATGATCACTGTCATAACAATGATGGCATCCAAAATCACAAACTATTTCTGTAAAATGTAGCTGAAAGCAGAAGAGTTCTTGTAATCTAGTAGGGACTTTGATCAAAACATAGCATGAGAAATTCTGTTTAGTATTTCTAGTTGCCTCTGACCACCGATTTACATAAGGATAAAAATCTACTTGAATGTTATTTTCTACTGTCTAAAAATCCATGGAGAACTATTGTGAAAGATTTGGCACTCCCATCTCCCTCTAGTTAAAAGTTTCGAAAACAAACTTGCCCCTTTCTGGCACTACTTTCATCTCACTCTTGCTGAAGCCTCGTTTTTATATTTTCAGCACAGATGACAGTAAGTCAATTCTAACATGAATTCATTGACTTCAGCAGAACAACATCAGGAAGAAATTTGTCCCAATTTTTAAAAACATTCTTCTTGATGAAAAGTGGGACTACTATATCTACATCTGATAAGGGTGTCTATGTTGATGAACTAATAGTACCTTACACCTCACAAACATTGGCTGAGGAAATGGCTCTGTTGTGCCATAATTGAGTGTACTTTGGGGAGTAACCAAGGACTTCCTATCAGTTTGGGTTTTAGGTAATGCTAGCTTCCCATCAGCTTAGACTCACTCTTTTGTCCTCTACAGCAAACCTCACTGTTCTTCAGCATCATCAGGAGCTGAAATGTATTATGTCTCTGCTTTATGCTACTCCATGCTCCATAGATTTCACAGAGACTTGGTAACCACAGCAGTTATGGTCCTCATTTTTGCAATTCTACAATATTAATATTGAGGGATTTTTTTCAGTCTTTCAAGTCCATTGCTTTAACCTTTAAATCAACACGTAGAATTTAACTTGAGAGCATTGCAATGTTATGATAATGATCACCCAATGTTTAAGCAGCTTTGTAATTGATTCTGATTTTTATAGTCTAGCTAAACAGCAAACGTTTGACTACCCAAGGTAATGTGCAAGGGAGCTGAGAGGACAAATGAGAAAATGCTTAGATAAAGTAAAAGCATAGCTACACAAAACATCTGTAGGTTAGGAAGATTAGTAAGGCTGTAATGGAGAAAGATGAGGTCAGTGACACAGGTTTCATCTCCAATGTGAAAGGCATCTTCCCTAGGGAATAATCCACATCCATTGGGCCAAGGGGTGAAAAGCAGCTCGTGACAACAGTGCCGGAGGCTTGTCCTTTCTGCCTCTCCCTGCTTCCCCCAAAAACATATCCCTGGTCTGTGCTAGGCACTGGTGGTAACTCTGGGACTTAATTTATTTTTTTTCGGTCTTTTATCCATTCAAAATATTTGAAATAGCATGAGGTCTGTGTCACAGCCTGCTATTTTGTGGGCATGATTTTGTGGGCATGTGTTGCATTTCCTAGAATTCAGCTTAGGCCCTGCAGGGTGCTTGAGGATACATGAGCTGCCGGAGAGTTCTGCCAGGGAGGTAGAAGATGTAGATGATGAAGACTTGAAAAGAAAGGGGTGTGAAAACTGTTGAAAGTTATTGCTGTGTCTGTAGTGCTGACTCAAAATGGCTTGGGAAAGTCGCTCACCAAATGTGGCTGTGGCTCTGCAGATTTGTGTGTCTGTACCAGAAGCATACTCAGTTCAGAATATAGATAATTCAGCTCAGATACCTGAGAATGAAGTACAGTTTTAAAAAAATAATAGCAAAAAAAAATTGTAGTAAGCTTGAAAACTACTCAGTGAAATAAAAACAGCTCAAAGATGAGCCCTATAGGATTATACAGAGGATTACAATTACTCTGTAGCTGGTGGCTGCCTGAGCATTAATGCCAGTGAGCATCATTTGTCTTCTGCATTTTTCATCCATTTGGTTTCAGCTTGGCAGATCATCTGTGTTGTTTCTTCTAGGTCCAAAATAACAGCATGGAATTAGCCACTGGCACTTGTGGAACAGCCACTGGCAGATAGACTTCACGCACGAGGCATTAGCTGCCTCAAGTGATCTCCAAGCTTTCCATCCAGACTTGGGGGGAAATTGTGGGAACTCAGTGAGTGCCAACTGGCCTGGCTGGTCCTGCAGCAGTTTTGAGAGAGCCTGTGGGGCCTTTTGGGATTCTCCAGTGACCTCTCAAGGACTTGTCATAGGAAGCTTGGCTTTAGAAACCTCTTCTCTCTTGGCAACTGAGGCAGATTTCCTAAAGCTGAGAGGTCTCAAAAGTTGTTTTGAAATTATTGTGTTGGTTGCATTGATATGTTTTCATTTTTAATGGAAATAGAAATGTTACACTTAAATAATTTTTATTTTTTATGTAAGTGCTGCCTTTTCCTTCTCATTTTTTTCAATACTTTCAGCTTTCACTGATTTAATGACCACTGTTAATGGCCACAGATTTAACTTTTGACCCCTGCATAGGCAGTGAGAAAATATTCATACTTTTACGAGTGCTGAACATCTCTAGGTTTCTCTCTGGCATTGGTTTTACCAATGCTGAAGATACTCCAAATACCAGGGCCAAAGTTGTGTTTGAAAAAACAGGCTGGCACCTTTATCTGAGGACCAGTTTCAGTGGGATTAGTTTTCTTAAATGACTTTATGCATCTAGGTCTGAAAGGGCTTGAAAGTAGGTCAGAAAGGCAAGAAATTTTCTAGGGTTTTAAAGTGAAAGGTACTGCTGCAGCACATACCTGGAGATCAAACTCTTATTTAAATCATAGAAAGCAATTTTAGATGCAGAAGAGGTTTCTTTTGAAAGCAGGGAAAGATGGAGAAGGTGATATCCAAAGTGCTTTTGGTTTGATTTCTACTACTAATGTATCCCTTTTCTGTGGCCACAGATTCTATAGAGTATTTAATCTGCAACCTCTTCAGAGGTTCCTTCTGGTAGTGGCTCTTCTCAGACCAAGGTAATTTTCCTGAGTATTCTTATGGATCTGGTATTGTTACCTGAATGACATTAAAGAAGCTCCTTTTATAAGAACAAGTCCATTTTCTCTGTGAGTTGAGCTGACGTGCAGTAGGGTGGGGTTGTATCCCCTCTGTCTCTGAGACATGTAAGCCCAACAGCAGGGAATGTGCTGAAGCTTTGTTGGAGCTTTTGTTTTCCCCAGAAAATCCTTCATATGTGGCTGCTGAGCAGAGCCAAGAAGCAGCCTTGACAGTTCTCTGCTGCTGTCTGTCTCATCTCTGAGCTGTGTAGGAGTTTGCAAAGGCAGATTAATATTTAACATACCTGGAGTCTTTGATCTTTTAGTTGGAGTCTGGATACATCTGAATCCTCATAAAATGCAGACAGAGGAGATGCTGCTGCCTTTTATTCACTAATGCAGAGACTAGAGCACCCTCCTAATTTCAATTTCTTCTTCCATCTCAGGCCATTTCATTCTGCTCTCCAATTTGTCTGTCAAGAATCCTTATCACCAGTCTGCCAGGTGCTCATGCTGAAACTGCCTAATTTTCAGGCTTTCAGCTGTGTATCTGAACCTCTTGGCTTGAAAGCCTCTTTGTCTGATCTTCTGAATCCTGAAGTGTTTCCACTACAAAAAAAGGTGTGATATCCTGCCAAGGATGTCCTGCAGACTGGTGACCAGGTGTTCTCCTGGGCTGTAGGGTGAGTCCTGCAAACTAAGGCAGGTAGGACCCACATCCTCTTTTGCTCAGCCTGCAAACCCTGTCCCTCAAGGGTGGCTGCTGCTGAGCATGTCTGAAAGAGATTTCCAGGCATGTCCTTGTTGTGATCCAGAAGGTTCTTAGAAATGCTTCTGCCTGAATTAAGGTGCAAACAAGACCATACGTCAGTGACAATAGTAAGGGTTTTATTTGATGATAGAGAGAGAGAGAGAGGAAAAAAGGAAAGTAGAAAATAGGTGGGGATACAGAAAGGATGACAGGGTCAGAAGAAGGAAAATATCACCACTCCGTGGATCCCAGTGATGCTCCGTTGATCCTCTCTAGCTGGTCTTCTTGGTGGTGAAGGTCCCCCCAAAAGGCATAGAGTCCGATGGGTTTATATAGCCTGGAGCCAGGTAGCAATGTCCAGGCATGTCCCTCTGGGGGAGGGGGGCAGTCTCTCACAGCAGACTCTGGGTCTGTTGCATCACGTGCAGTCCTGTGGTGCAAAGCCTCTCATGTGGAAGGCCCGTGGATGTTGCCGGTGGGGTTGGGGGTTCCACAGCTGGGCCGGTTTGTGTAACAGAGGATGGGTGTTCAGTGCCTCTGACCAGAGTTTACGCTACATGTCTGAAACCTCCTCCCTCCCCTCCTTGGCTGGGGGGGGTGGTCTGTATAAACCTGGCTTCTGTGAGCTGTGCTCTCCCCTCACCCCAAACTCAGCCGGGGATGATTGAGCAATGGGTTTCCCTTTATCTTATCAGCAGTCCAAAGTCCCAGTCTTCAGGGAAGCTTCTTTGGTTGTAGCTTCTTTATAATGAGTAAAAACTTCGTATCAATGTTTGAGGCATGAACTATTTTCTGTCTCTGACAGTCCTCCTGGCTGGCTGAGGCAACCCCAACTGCTTTCCCCCATAAGGGGGTGCTGGTCCCTCATTTGGCATTGCAAATCATGTTCCTGCCAGGGACCCCTTCATTTTGCAGTCAACCAGCATTGACTATTTGAATGCCAAGACTGGCCTTAGAAACTTTTGAAGATCTGGAAAAACACTCTTTTACTCAACCTTTCTTATTGGCTCGTTTTTGTTGCTCGCTCTTGCTTGCTGAGTGTTGTGAATCAGAGACAGGAAAAAGAGGCAGGCCTATCCACTGTGGACAGGTGCCTTGTACCCTGGGGTTAGGAATCTCCTTCTGGGGAGAGGTAGCCAGGTTCAAGCTTAATGTTTCTGAAGCAATTTTAGTATGCACATGAGGATATTTTGGAGAAAAGTGCTCTCACAGAGATCAATACTTCAAAACTATCTCAAGACTGTGGTCAAATAGTTTGCATAACCTTAGAAAAGGGCTGTAAAGTGGCCAGTGACTTGACCTGGTTTCTAGTACTTGTGGCTGGCCCTGTGCATAGGCAAGGGAGTCCATAGCCCAGAAAAGCAGAGTTCAGCAACACAGCAAATGTTTTCCTGCTGGTTTTCTCTGTCAGAGCCCTGGGGATCTGGCCTGGTTGCTGCTTCTCCATGGCAAATTTCCGTAACTTTTCCTTTTCCTCTCCGACTATTGCGGTTCTCTATGCTCACCTTTATCACAGAATCATAGAAAGGCTTGGGTTGGAAGGGACCTTGAAGATCTTCAATTCCAACCCCCCTACCTTGGACAGGGTGTCTTCTACTAGACCAGATTGCTCAGGGTCCTGTGCAATCTGCTTTGAACACTTCCAGGGGTGGGTCATCCATAACTTCTCTGGGCAACATGTTCTATCTAATCTAAATATCTCCTCTTTCAGTTAAAAGCCATTCTCCCTTATCCTATCAGTGTCTGTCTGTGTAAAACGTTGCTCTCCCTCTGTTTTTTAAGCCCATTTTAAGTACCGGAAGGCCCCAGTGATGTTTCCCCTAAGACTTCTTTTCTCCACACAGAGCAGCCACAACTCTCTCAGCCTGTCTTTGTGGGAGAGGTGGTCCAGCCCTCTGATTATCTTTGTGACCCTCCTCTGGACACATTCTAACAGGTCCATGCATGGCTTTAGATGTACCTTCTCTAGCTCTTGTTCCTCATCCTTGGATGACAAAAGTCAATTTTGCCCTGTACCCTTGAGAAGCCTCGAGTGATAATTGCTGCAATTGTGACAAAACTTATCATGGCCTAAATATTTGGGCAGCAGTTCCACATTCTCCTAGGTATTCTTTCTGGTTGGCAAAGTTTGTCTATGAAGTAGTTTATGCCTGACCCATTATAGGAATGCATGACAGGTTGTGGAAATCCTCAAATAGTCCCTGTTCCTCCCTTGCCCCATGGGAGGATTACCCAGCATTACCCAGGATTACCTTTTCCCTAGGGTTTCCTGCCCCATTAGACTATGACTGTATTGAGATCGCTTGACCCAAGATCTCTTCCCAGGTCTAAGCATAGACACCACATTTTAAGGCACGGTCCTCCAGCTGCAGGTCTCTCTCCTTTGGAAAGAAATCTGGGGAAAAGATTTGGGTCAAAAGGGCCTCATAGCATATACAAGTCTTTGCACCAGATCTGGATGATCAGTAAGAACTTAGAGGTGTATTGTGGCTTGTCCTGCAGTATGGATATAGCAACAGCTGGTGTAGCAAGGTGGTTGTGAGGCAGAGCACCCTGGCCTGTAACTCATGCAATACCCTCCACACATGAGGAAGGAGACAAAATCTGGTCCCATCAGATCCTCTTACTCTTGTTTCCTAGGGGATAATGGAAGCACAAATTGGACAGTAATTCAGAGGGACAATTTATTCCCCCAACTCCAAAGTCATCTACTTGGCCTTGCTACTAAGACATCTGTTATGCCAGTTAACACCTTCAGGCCATCCCAAAAATAACAGTTCCACTCTCCTAGATCCCCAATATATTGAGGCATACAGACCCACATACTGATCATACACCTGTGCCTAATCCTACTTGACTTATTTTTGAAGGGATTCAGGGAGTGGAAATTAATATAGCCCTATCTTCTTGCTCTAGATGTAAAATGCACATGTCTTTATGGTGGCTATAAAAGATGATAAAAAATCTGTTATGACTTTTAGCTTATTTGTGTAGTACAGAGCTCTGGTTAAAGACAGACTGGAAAAACATATCAGAAATACATACATAACACTTTTGTCAAAGTATTTTTACAGGCTCCCTAAATACTGCATTTTGACTGTCCTTTCACACAAACTCCATTTCTGTTCAGTTGTTTTCTGAGACATCTCTTCACAGCCTAATTTCAGGCAAAGCATTTCAGTTGTCAGCTTAGACTAGGATATATTTCAAAGGTGATTCTCTTCAGGAGTTATTGAAGACTGTGATGCAACTTTATTGAATGATACAGTGAAATATTACCTGCCTTCCACCCTCAATGACTTACATGAGGGCAATTGTATCAGACAATTTGCCTGGGCACAATTCCAGTGCTCAGGTAGATGGGAAGTGAAGTTTCAGGCCTTTGAGTTGGTCTCATCTGTTACTGAATTGTCTCTTTAGAGCAGTATCCCCTCTTTCTAAGTGGGAACTTAATACTAACAACTTTCAGTGCAAGGCCAGCTGGCCAACAAGGCCAATGGCATCCTGGCCTATATCAGCAACAGTGTGGCCAGCAGGACCAGGGCAGTGATTGTCCCCCTGCACTCGGCACTGGTGAGGTTACACCTCAAATCCTGTGCCCAGTTCTGGGACCCTCACTGCAAGAAGGACATGGTGCTGCAGCATGTCCAGAGAAGGGCAACAGAGCTGGTAAAGGGTCTGGACTACAAGTCCTGTGAGGAGTGGCTGAGAGAACTGGGGTTTAGCGTGGCGAAAAGGAGGCACACGGGAGACCTTATCACTCTTTACAATTACTTGAAAGGAGGTTGTAGCCAGGGAGGAGATGGTCTTTTTTTCCCAGATTACAACAAATAGGACGAGAGGAAATGGCCTCAAGTTGTGCCAGAGGGAGTTTAGATTGAATATTAGGAAAAAATACTTCATGGAAAGGGTTGTCAAGCACTGGAACGGGCTTCCCATGGAAGTGGTTGAGTCACCATCCCTGGACATATTTCAAAGATATGTAGATGTGGCACCTGGGGACATGGCTTAGTGGTGGACTTGGCAGTCCTGGGTTAATGGTTGGTTGATGATCTTAGAGGTCTTTTCCAGCCCAAGCAAATCTATGATACTAAGCCTGCATGTTGTATTTTCTCCTTTCACCTTTCCAGATTGCTGCCTCCAATGCGAAATCGTGAACACAGAATTGCCTATTATTGGCATTGCTTTATCTCCTTCTTGTTTAATTAAATTTCTCCTGAGCTTTATCTCATCCAGTTCAACAGCAAAAAAACCTGCTAAATATGCTGCTGCCTGTTTCATGTGTGTCTGAGGAACATATACCCTGCTTGGAGGAGCTGCACATGTGTTTCTCATGCTGCGTGGGTTATGGCACACAAATATATATTGTGTTTGTAGTGGGATGTTGCATGTGTTCAGAAACTGTTGAAAGCCTTTGGAATTCTTATAACTGTTTATTCATTCTTTTGTTTAGGAGTCAGTGACCTGTAAGTGCTCATTATGAAGAGAGATCTGGTTTTCTTGGTGACTCTAATTAGCCTTGCCTTCCTGTCACTTCTAAGATCTGGATATCCTCAACACATTGCAGAGGAGTCCTGCTCTGTTCAGATTCTTGTTCCAGGCCTCAAAGGTAATGTGAAAGCCTACTCCATTATTCAAATATTAATCTTTTTGTTCTAACAGGCTCATTTGCATCACTGACGGTTTCTAACACAAACAAAGAAGGTTCCTCTCAATTGTCCTCTTATTTGCCCCTGTTTGTAGCCTCCTTAAAAATGGAGTTTTAAGGTCAATAAGATGACATTAAATAGTTCAGAGAAGGCATGCCAGTTTCCCAGATTTAATCCTGATCAGTAGTGCTTGTTATTCTTATACATTGCCTGGTTGCTCTCTCTGTGTTTATACTGAGCAGTGGTACACATACCCAAAGACTGTAAAATCAGACCCTACTTTATACCTGGAGAGGTTTTTACTTCCATTTTGCAATATAATAGGAATTATTTTGTTTTCTTGTCTTTTGTTTGTCTTCTTTTGATTTTTTAAAAGCTCAAATACCTCTTAGAAGAAATAAAACACTGGTTAGATTTTTGGCATTTCTATAGTTTTTGTGGAAAAAGGCAACATTTTTACAGAATATGCCCCCAAACTGTTGCCCAAAGAAGACAGCGTGATAAATTATTGATCTTTTCATAGGAAAAAAATATACCTTGCATAAAAAATCAACCACTGGGAAGCATTAGCATTTTAAAGCAACAGAATCCATTATGGTTGTTGAAATCCCAGCCCTGTTTAGTCAATAACAATAATTCCCCTTGTGGAGGTTATGACATTTCTGTTGAAATATAACACTTTTGAACATGGGGAAATACTTTTTAACAAAAGGACCAAAAAAACCCCCATGAAAACCACCAGTTAATCATCAACAATAAAAAAAAGACATTGTTTAAGAAACAAACAACAAACCATTCAGTTTTTCTTATAATTACACCTTGTAGTGTCACAAAACTCACCTAACCAGAGTCGGTGCCATTAATCTTATCGGTACAAACCTGGGCTTTCCCCAGTTGCCTGAGGGCCATACTATGGACTGCAGGCACTGTCTGTTCTGGTTAACTCATTGGGAAGGGTAAAGCTCAGTTCTGTTCTGCAGTTGTTCGCACAGCTAAATTGTGAGCCCAGCTTGGCCACAGGTTTGGCTGTGGTGCAAACTGCCCTCTCCAGACATTGCCCAATTTGTGTGTGGCTGCCCTGTGCTTGAGGCAAGAGAACTGGGCTACGGGGATACGGGCTGTGCTTGGCCAATTGGCTTTAAGAATATGTTTATTTTTTAATATTTATTATTGTTTTGTCTATTATTATTATAGATGCAGCTTTGGATGCCTGAAGTCAACCAAAAGCTGTTTTTTTCTATTTACCTCAATAAGTGGCCTTTGATCTTAATAATGTTTAGACCTTCTGCAGATGTTCTAGTTAGAAAGAGCAACATTTTATCTAGGCCTTCTGAGGCTTGACTAAGGCTTGAGTAAAGTTATTTAATTCGTTTGATATGTATACTGTGTAAAAGGCATAAGATAGTGCTGTTAATGTGACTTACAGAGGAGAACACAACCAAGTTAAATATACGTTGTCCAAATTTGCATGAAAGATTAGTCAAAGGGCCGGACTCCACAGCCCTAAGCTTTGAAAATACGTTTCATATCAAAGAAGTTGACAGGACAAGTTTTGTCACTTCTTTGCTTCTGTTTCCTTATTTTTGTAATCAGTCAAAATTAGCATCTATGATTACCATTTTAATGCAAGGATCATTACTATTATTATTATATGCAGCAGAGGTTTTTAAAGTGTGTAAACTGTGCAAGACCCTTTGGCAGAAGACAATTCTGAGCCTGGAAACCAGAGAAAGGCCTGAAAACCACTGTGTGTTAATGATTTCACTCTGTTTCATAAGATGTAAGCCTTGCAAAATTGAAAGAGATTGATGTACAAATTCAGTGAAGCACAAAATGACCCGAGACAGACGTAGTTAATGTGAAATCCCTAAAAAGCTTTCAATGCTCCAACTACGCTGCCAGGGGGACTGGCTCAGAGCAGTGGCGATGAGATACTGCTGTCCCCCACTGGCACAACTCCAACCCATTTTGCTGGCCAAGGCTTCCTTTGAACTGAGCACACGTGTGGCCAAATTTCAGCTCCCATGAAGAGGGATTTGCTCACTGCAGCTTTTAGATCTGCTCCAACTCTTCCTCTGCTGAGCTGCCAGCAACGTCGCCAGTGGTGGAGGAATAGAGTCCCACACTGCTGCTGGGCATGGCTCTGTCAGAATTTGGGAAAAACAGTCACAGGGAAGAAATGAGGGAGACAATGGGATATGTGAGTGGCAGAGGATAGACACTTAAGAGGTGGTGCAAAAAGTGGAGCCCAAATGGGGTGGTGAAGGAGGAAGTCATCAGGGAAAAGTACCCAAAAGTGGGGGAGGGTAATGGAGGAATTTTACAAGAACAGAAAGAGATAAAAGGGAAAAAACAAAAAAAGAAGAGCTCAAAGAATGAGACTGAGTGGAGAGACAGGAAACGAAATAAACATAAAATGACACAAAATCAATTAAGACCCCACAGAATAAAAGAGGAAATCAGAAGGGGCATGAAATGAGAATGGAGGTGGAAATGGATGAAGAAGAAAGCCAGTAAAGACACCAAGAATAGAAAAATCACAAATGAGATTAAGGTTAGCAGTATAGGTCTTAGGGACTGGTTTTGGTGGTTTGAGGGGGGGTTATATTTGTATATTTGGGGTTTTTTTGTTTTGGTTTGGTTTTTTGTGGATTTTTTTCTTGCCTCTTTTTTTTTTTGTAGTTGTTTTGGTGGGGTTTTTTTTGGGGGGGGGGTGTTGGTGGATTGGTTATTTTTTAAATTCCAGTATAAAGGAGTAAGATGAAAAGTGTAAGGGCAAAACCATGGATCTGAGAATGCAGAAAGCAGACTGAACCATGTTTTAGAAAGCCGGCAATATTTATAATAAGAAAAGTGTGCTGTGTGTGAAAAAGCAATGGATGATGAAACCTCACTACACAGCTCACTCATATTCTTCCTAAAGTCCAGTTTCTTTTGATAGGTGCATGAAATTGAAGTTACTACTATTGTGGAGAAAAAAGTAATGTAGAACAATCCTTCAAAGCTTAAATTCTCAGTTTGCCATGTTGTTTTGTCTCCCTGCTGGAGTCTAAAGCAGGAGTTGTCTTAATAGTCTCAATGATGTTTGATACATAAAAATGTTGATGCTACATTAAAAAACCCAATTTTTTTTACACCTACACTTGATGCATCTACTCACGCAGGGAATATGAGTAATGGAAGGCAGTTATCACAAGCCAGGAATGCTTAATAGCTCACATAGTTAATATTTGGTGTGCTGTTTTCATTGCACATTGTAGATGATACAGTTTATGGTAGGAAGTCGCAGACATAAGCATAGACAAATCCTGTCCCAAAGAATTCCCAAAAGGAGGCAAATCAACAGTAATTGTAAGATGTATCATCTGAATTAAGGAAGATCTCTCCCAGAGCTGATGTAGGAAGAACTTGTAGTAGTGTCAGGGCCTGATACCCATGATCCTACTGCAGCTCAGGCTAAGGGCAGGGCTAAATTTATTTTGGGAGTATGGGGCATCTCCACACTGTGGAGCACTACGAACCACATCTGGCCCTTTCTCTGCTGCATAGGCAATGCTGCATGGTGCTGACAAAGAATGTACTGATTCCTGCAGTGGGGCTGGAGCAAATATCCAGGAAGGGGTGGAGAGGAGACTGAGCAAGAGGTACAACTGCTGAGGGACTGTGGCTGATGGAAGAGGCCACAACAGATCAGTCAGGTAGGGACCATGATGCACAGATCCCAACCTCCTGCTCTGAAAGGACTTTGTTGTAGACCAAGGGGCTGAAGACCAGAAAGGAGGCACAGGGGTGTCTTTCTCTAATTCATGAATCAAGAAGTTAAACAGTATTGTTAATCGGTGAAAAATTAAATTGATTGAAATTTCTTGAGAGAGAACTGTTTTGTTGCCCGTGACGCCTGCACAGGCTTTACTTCCTCAATTTGCACAATGCTCAGGGTACAAACAGCAAAAATAGGGTTTTACACACG
The DNA here is from genome assembly GCA_013397865.1 of Struthidea cinerea. Lineage (NCBI taxonomy): Eukaryota > Metazoa > Chordata > Aves > Passeriformes > Corcoracidae > Struthidea > Struthidea cinerea. The sequence continues at coordinate 435,062 of VZTI01000165.1, read as the reverse complement.
GCAAAGCTGGGCTGGGGCACTGATCAGTCCCTCTTGGCCAAGGTCTTGCTCCTTAAAACAGCTGATAAGAAAAAAATGTAGACTGGTCTGTAGTTGGGCCTGTAATGGAGTAATCTCCTCCTGGAGAAAGTTTTTAAACCACCCACACTAAGGAATGCGGTGTCATCGTATTATAGGAATAAATGCAGGCAAGTGTAATGGCCTGAAGCAAGAGTGATCTATTTTATTGATCCCTAATGCACAGCTTTCACTCTGAAGAACGTGTAAAGCAATAGGCTGTAATAGCCTGCTCTCAGCCTCCAGAGAGCAAGGAAAAGTCATTGTCAGGATTTATCTTTGGGAAGCAAAGAACTCATAACCAGCCCTGAGGGGTGAAAGGCAATCATACAAAGCCTATTGGTTACCTGATAATAAAAATGTGACGTTCCCAAATGTGCCAAATTATAGCCTGTTTCATACTAACAATATTATTCACTGGGGATTATGTGAAGTTTGTCCTCATTAAGGTCAGAGAATGGCCTATTTTTGCATGTCTGAAGGCAGGGAAGATGGTCTGGAGCAGCCTGAAGAATGAAAATATAACAGATGGAGGGCTGAGTTCAGCTCACAGCCACCTAGGTCCACAATACAAAGAGAGATGGAAAGAGAGCTGGAGGCTGCGTATTTGAAATGTGCCATGGTGTGGCATGTTTTTACATGTCATCTCTGTGACCCCTCTCTTAACCACGGCTGCCAGCTATGAAGAGAGCTGGGCTTGTGGGGTGCATGATAACCATTGGCTTTCCTACTGTGGTGCTCCCATCAGCTTCCTGGAGAGCAGCTAATGCTCACTCTCCTCCATAGAAATACAGTGTTGGGACATCACATGTGCTGTGCTGACTCTGGATTTTACATACCAGTATTTTATTTTCTGTGGAAGTCATAGAACTTTCTTCTCCTTCATCATACAAATCTTGTGTTGTCAGGGTGGCTGTAGAAATCGTTCTTGAAACTTCTGTTTGTCAAACAGGTTTTAATTTTATGTCAATGGCAAACTACAGTAGTAATACAGTAGTAGGGCGCAAAACAAGCTAAACATCCCCAAATTTTAAATGAAAGGCACCAGGGAGGCAAATGTTTGCAGAAAATGGTGTTTAAATATGCTGAATATAATGATTCACCATGAACTATGTGCGTGTAAGCACACTGCATAGTGGTTCATACCTCAGAGATTAAAAGGCACAGTATATAACTGAGGATATGGAGTAGGGAGTTAACTCTTGCATGCTTAAAAATGGTCCTCCAATGATGGATGTAACAATGCCTTCTTATAGGTCTCAAAAATGGCACTTTTTTTCTTTTAATTTGAGGTCATAGTTAAGCCGTTTTCACTTGAGACTTAAGCAGTGTCTCGGAAAGACAATGTCCTTAGCAGTGGCTCGGAAAGAGTTTGGTGAACACAGAAGTTTATGTGCTAAGTTGGGATCTAATTCTGAAGCTTCTGTTTAAGTGAATTGTGCTGTTGGCTTTTTGGAGGTCAATGATATAAGTAACATCCACAAAACTAGACCTGTTGTATAAGACTTCAGTAATGTATTGACTTAGGGTTTGCCAGTGTCTACATAAATTGAAGAAAAATCTGTTTTCCATCCATCAAGTAAAGCTGTTAGATCACATTCACATCTGCTTCTATTTTTTTCACTGGAGAGAATGGTATTCTTGTCACTGCTGCTAATAGAAAATAGTCCTGTTTTAATATGATTCTTCTTTTCATTTACTTTTGTATCAACAGGGGAGGCTGGAGAAAAAGGGGAGAAAGGTGCTCCAGGTCGTCCAGGCAGAGTTGGGCCTCCAGGAGAAAAAGGTAACTTTGTTAAAGATGTTTTGAAAGTGATTCCTAAGAAAATTCTGCTTTTTCTTGTGAGATGATGATGATGGGATCCTCTTTCCCTTTGCTGGGTGACTAAATCACCCATGGCCATTTCTGTTTACTGTTGTCGTGGTTTAACCCCAGACAGCAGCTCAGCCCCATGTAGCCACTCACTCACTTCCCCCGGTTTGGGTGGGGGAGAGAATCGGAAGGGTAAAAGTGAGAAAACCCATGGACTGAGATAAAGACAGTTTAATAGGTAAAGCAAAGGCCATATGCACACAAGCAAAGCATAACAAGGAATTGATTCAGTGCTTCCCACGGACAGACAGGTGTTCAGTCATCCCCAGGAGAGCAGGGCCCATACGTAACAGTGACTTGGGAAGACGAATGCCATCACTCCAAACATCCCCCTGCTCCTTCTTCTTCCCCCAGCTTTAAATACTGAGCACAATGCCATATAGTAGAGAATTTCCCTTGGGTCAGCTGGGGTCAGCTGTCCTGGCTGTGTCCCCTCCCAGCTTCTTGTGCACTCCCAGCATTCTCGCTGGTGGGGTGGGGTGATGAGCAGAAAATGCCTTAATCCTGTGCAAGCACTGCTCAGCAATAACGAACATGTTTCTGTGTTATCAACATTGCTTTGGTCACAAATCCCAAATATAGCACCCCCCAAGCTACAATGATAAAAATTAACTTTATTAACTTTACCCTAGCCAAAACCACTACAACTTAATGCACTCATTTGTAGACTAGGTATTACTTTCTGGTCAAAAAGATATATTTTGGCAATAAAAACAGTCTTGTTTTTTTAGAAAGGTCTCTGTGAAGAAAAAGCATCATAATGTCTTCTTCATAATTTGCCTTCTGCAAATGAAAACCTCATATTAGATCAAAGGGAAAAAATTCACAAGACTCGATTTTCTTGTTTCTTTTTTTTTGTGAATTTGAACACTCACAACATCTTAATTAAAACTATTGAGGGAAGGCAGTAAGCCATAATAAGCAGAGATGAACATGAGTGTTCCCAGATTTTTTGAATATGGTAAGAGGGTGATAAATTTGTTTGCATTGTAGTTCAAAAATATTTTGAGCTCTTGAAAGGAATGGTGCTCAACAGTGTTCAATTATACAGCTGAGAGAAACATAGCATTTCTGTCTTTTCACATTTGTTTTCCTCCTGAAGTAAGGAGGAAATTTGACCTTCATAAGTTTTCCAGGAGGTGTGTGTTCTGAAAGGTTCAAATTAGGAGTAGTCAAACCCTTTTATCTCAATATTGAAATTAAAGATTGACATTCCTGTCATGAGAAGGTTGGAGTTAGTTTTTACTGAACTGAGTTTATAGTCTTTCTTTCAAAGGAATCGTAGAGATAATTTATACTTCCTTATGATGATGCACGATCCCTTATGTTGTTTTTTTAGGCAGTTATGGAAGTCTGATACTGATTATCCTGGGACCAAAATCCATAGCTAGAGCTCTTCCTCCTACAATGCATTGAAAAATTTATAACTTTCATGAGGTGTGTGTGTGTTCAGTCGGTGTATTTCCCTTATGTAGATATACTTTCAAGGACGAATCTTAGAAAAAAACATTGGAAACTAAAATTTCAGCTCTTGCAAGGCAACGCAGCATGAAGTGAAGTATGACAGAATAATTTATGTTAAAAGGTTGTAAAGAGCTCATCTCGTCCAATCTCTGCTTTAAACAGGGCAGATTTCAATATCAGAGCAGGTTGCTCAGGGCCTCGTCCAGTAGACTTATTAAAATCTCCAAGGATGGAGATTCCACATACTTTTTAATCAGCCTGTTTTGCTGTTGTCATCGTGAAAGACGTGTTGTAGCTTGTAATCGTTGCATCTTGCCCTTTCTCTGTGTGTCTCTGAGAAGAGAAGGCTGCATCTTCTCTAGAAACTGCTTGTAAGTAGTGGAAGACTGTAATTAACTTCTCCTTACCTTTCTGTATTCCAAGCTAAATAAAACCATCTTCCTCAGCTGGACTTCGGTTTGCTTCTCATGTATGAGGGCCCAAAATTCTCTGCGTCCTTTTATGCAAAGGAGTTTTTTTACCCATTGGCCAGACTTCATCAATGCATCACAGGTGAGGAACTTAGGATCTGGCTGAACCCATGATATTCCTGTCAGCACATTTCTGCAGCTTGTCGAGCTCCTCCTGACTGGCAGGGCTGTCCTCCAGTGCACCAACCGTTCCTGCCAGCATGGAGCATTTTCTACTTCTTCCTCCCTTTCAGCGGTGAAGGACTGGTTCCTGAGGAATGTCACTGATTAGCAGCTGCTCATTAGACTTTGGCAGCCTTGCAGCAGCACCAGCTAGCCCTCTCAGCATCCTTGAATGCCTTGTGGGCGGGACCATGGGCTTGTGTACATCCAGGTGAAGTAGTCCCTCGCTCAGTTGTCCGCTGCCATGAGCAGCTTGTCCTCCCCAGATCTTTGCTACCAGACATGCAGAACTGGGAGGCAGAGAGCAGACCTTTCCAGCAGAGACAAAGGCAAAGAGAGCACTCAGTGCCTCAGCCTTCTCTGTGTCCTTTGGCATGAGGTTGTCTTGACAGCTTCTTGAGAACCTCTCTCATCACGCTGTCTTGCATGTTTCTCTATCTTTGCATTTTGTCATGTCACTTCAAAGTGCTTTGGACCATGTGAGATATGGAAGTACTCTTTGTCATTCAGGCAAGTCCATGATGTAGCATTTCATTTATTTATTTTATACTGTAAATTGCATTTGTTTAAAAAATATTTCTCATAAGGTATGCTTGATTAATGCTAATAACAGTGATTATTTTCTATTTTTCCATACCTCCAAAAATCCAAAATTCTGATGAAACTGAAAGAAGAAACACTGAAGTGGAAACACGCTGCAAGAAAACATACATGGAACAGAAAAGAGATTAAAGAAAATTGAATATTAATACATACTATATAGGTATTTTGCCAGGTAGTACTTTCAACTAAACACAGGCAAAATTTCTTACTACTTCTGTAGCAACACATTTTTTCTGCTTTTCTTTTTGCATCCAGAAATTTCTACAAAAAAACTCTTGTTTAAAATAAATTCTAACTAACTAGTCTTTTCATTAATGCTGTACATTTTGTAGATATTTGTCTTCATAACTCCTTTCCACAAATGCTTCATCCAAGAAAAAAAAATAGTTACCTTAAAATGAATTTGGATTATATGGCACCATATTTCATCATGGTACTATATCCAGTATACTTTGAATGTCACAGTGTTGACTCGATAAGCAAACAGACTTCACAGATGTAATTTCTAGTCTGTAGAAAGGACACAGCAGAATATGCAACTTTGACCTGGAAAGACCTTTCAGTCTCTGGTTAACCTCCACAGACTATGTAGGGTGCAGACCTGTAGCTAAGTTCATGCATAAATACTTTTCTAGACTCTCAAGCTGCATCTCTTCCAGCAGACCCAGGATTTTCCCGTTTCTTATCCAGAAGATGGAATGTTGAGGCAAAAATAAAATATAACAATATGCTTGGCAAAAATAATTGTTCCTTCACTTTGCATTTGCCCCTAAAAACACCCATGGATAGTCACAGCAGCCCTGCTTCTATGCAGTAGTCTGTTAAATTTCAGTCAGTGTGTTAGCATGTATTTGACCACTTGTATTTCTCTTGAAGCCTGATGATTTTTGTCCTGGTCTAATATTTGGCTCCTTCTGTTGATGCAAGCTGCTAAATTTCATTTTATTTCTCTCCTCTTTGAGTAAGTGATTATATACATGAGGGAGAAACTGTAATCCTTCTGCTGCATTTGTAGAGTTTTCTACTTTTGGTCTTAATTTACTAATCACACTAATCTTTTTTCTTTTATTTATTTTTCTTTCCCCTTTCTTTGTTTAATTTCTCTAGCAAGTCCATCTAAGAAAATGTGTTTAGTTTATTTGAACTCCATAAGTACATAATAACCATAAGATAACTTTCAAAAGAAGCTATCTTCTTATGGCATATTTGACCTGAAATGAATGGCTCAAGATAAGACAGTGCAGCAAATGTTTTTATCATGTCCTTTCCTCATGATATTTTCAGATTTGGGTAACTCAGAAACTGATAAACATTAAAAGTTTCTCGTGCTTACCTGAAATAAATCCCATTCTGGCTGTCCTGATGCTTCAGGGTGACATCAGACATACTGATGTCTTTGGGTGCTGATTAAGGTTAAATTCCACTTACTTTCCTCATTGCTTTTAATTAATTGTATAGGTCAATTATGATGCATAGCATGTCAGCAGAATATGAAGCTGTGTTGGCCTTATGTAAAGTATGGAGCATGGGTCGAGTACAATGGCTGTTTCAGATGAAAGCAGTGTGTGCTGCAGTGCAAGTTTTGGAGTGTGAAGTTCACAGAATTAACTTTCTGCACTTGCCCTGATGGCTGTGCTATGCTCTCCCACGTTGGGAGTAAACTCAGTTATTTAACTGAGTCATGGTGCAGTCTGTGAGGCCGTAACTTCCATGTATTCAAATTCCACACGGATTCAGTAACAGTACAGTCCTGTGAATATTCCCAGAGTACCTTACAGCAATCCAAATAAGGAGGGGAAGGTGAATTTACACTTGGAATGTGACATCAAAGGAAGACCACATTAAAAATATGTTCTTCAAGATATTTCAATTTTCTTAGAGCCATAACCATTTAAAATATATATTATTTTAGTATTTTAATTTCAGCCTTTATACATTGTACTTAATTTAAGTACAACTATAAAGGTATGTGAAGCAGCGTCACATACTGTTCTTGAGCTTGGAGCTCAACTGTCTCTACCTTTGCAGTGTGAGCGCAGTGATTTTGGCTGTTGCCAGCTAACACTTTCCCAGGCAATTCCTGGGCATATTTTGGGAGCTAACACAAATGAGCAGCTTGCAAGATTATTCTGGCTTGAAGAGTACAACAGTTTAGTATCATGGAGTGTACCATTCTTGGCCACCTGTTTCCCAGTTCCAGGGAACAGTCCCAGGCATTTAGTTTACTAATACAGGCACAGCCTCTTAAGTAGAAGAGAAGACTCATTAATTTAACTGGATTGGAGCCAGAGTGCTCAGTCATTTGTATAATCAAATTCTAAAAAGAGGTAATAATATCTTAATTTATATTTTATTATTACTGATTGCTCATTAATATGTAATCAATCAATCCTTTGCATTTCTGAGTCGATTTCTACATGAATTTATTGCTCGCTAAGGAGTGCTGCAGGCAGTATTCCATATAAAAGTCCTGACATTGACAGTTGTTAATTCACAAAGTGGGTATCTGGTTCAAAACTGTCTTTCAGTTCCACCTGAACTCAATAGAATTTTGAGAAAATCCTGCTAAACTGAGTGGGCAAAGAGATGGCAGATGGGCTTCAGTGTAAATAAATATATTGTCTAGGGACATTAGGGATGCATGATTTAATCCATACTTAAATGATGCCAAAACCCAAAACTGTCACTTAAAACTCAAGGACTGCTCTGAAGTCATTAGCAAGAGTCCCAAGGCCAACAGAACACTGCCCGTCATCACAAAAGGATGACAAAAGAACAAAGAACGAAACAGGAAGCTTCTTTTTCCAGCTGATTTTGTTCTGTACAAAAGTCTGACATGCACTGTCTCAAGTAATTAATGTGCTTCTGGTCTCTGTCTCTCAAGAAGGACTTGAGAGGTTAGAGACGGGCACCAAAAATGTGAGAAAGAGGAGCTGGCTCATAAGGAGAAACTGGACAGGCTGAGACTCTTGCATCTGTACAGAGTAGTCTGAGGAGGTTATAATCAAGAATCACCAGAATGCCATAATACCTGAACTAGGAGGCACTCTCTGAAGCTGCTGGGGACAGATCCTGCAATTCCATCTGCAAAGGACTGCAGATAGTGGCTGGAGTTGTGGGATCTTCCAGTACTGCCCCTTCTGCTGCCACCACAGGAAACAAAGTCTTGGGCTGGAGGGGCCACTGCTGTGAAGAAGCTTGGTATTATGTTGTTAACATAATTCTAGCAAGACAGTGTTTCATGAGGGCAGTTACTTGGCTTTGTTTGCCTCTGAATAGAAACCTCCATTCAGGAACGTACCGTACTATTTTGATTTTTGTTTTGAATGTACTTTTAAATCCTTTAAACTTTTCTACTGCCTCCCTAGACTGGATTTTTTTCTCACTATCTTTAGTTTCCTTTGCAAATTTTCTAACTATTCTGATTTCTAGTCAGTATAGATTGATAATAGTTTACTCTTCCTTTTTCCTCCTGTTTTTTATGCAAAGCTTTTAAAGTTTCACTTTGTCATTATGATACCCGTCTAACATGAGTGGGATGGATCACTACTGAGAGGTGCTTATTTTTCCATTGCCCACTATGGGAGTTTAGATAAATATCTTAGACTAAAAACCCTAACTTTAAGGTGGCTAATGCTGGGTGAAATTGATTTGCCCCAACTATATAAAATGCCACCTGTGATTATGCACTGTTCATGTTAGAATGTCTGTTTAACATTGTTGGTGATACAGACAGTGGGATCGAGGGCACCCTCAGCGAGTTTGCCAGCACCACCAAACTGTGTGGCATGGTCAACATGCTGGAGGGAAGGAATGCCACCCAGAGGGATCTGGACAGGCTGGAGGTGGGCCTGTGAAGCTCAAGAAGACCAAGTGCAAGGTCCTGCACCTGGGTTGGGGCAATCGCAAGCACAGATACAGACTGGGCAGAGAATGGATTGAGAGCAGCCTGGAGGCAATGAACTTGGGGGTGTTGGTTGAAGAGAAGCTCAACATGAGCCGGCCATGTGCCCTTGCAGCCCAGAAATCCGACCACACCTTGGGCTGCATCAACAGCAGCGTGGACAGCAGGTTGAGGGAAGCGATTATCCCACTCTACTCTGCTCTCATGAGAACCCCAGCTGGAGTGCTGCAATCCAGCTCTGGGACCCCCAACATAAAATGGACATGGACCTGCTGGAGCAAGTCTGCAGGAGGGCTACAAAGATGATTGGAGGGATGGGACACCTCTGCCTTGAAGACAGGCTGAGAGAGTTGGGCTTCTTCAACATGCAGAAGAGAAGGCTCCAGGGAGAGCTTAGAGCACCTTCCAGTAAAGGGGACCTACAAGAAAGCTGGAAAGGGATTTTTTACAAGGGCATGTAATAATAGGACAGGGAAGAATTGCTTTAAACTGAAAGAGGGCAGGTTTAGATTAGATATAAGAAATTAGATATTTGAAATTCTTTACTGTGAGGATGGTGAGACACTGGAACAAGTTTCCCAGAGAAGCTATGGATGCTCCATCCTTCAAAGAGTGTTCAAGGGTATGTTGGTTGGGACCCTGAATAACCTGGTCTAGCGGAAGGTGTCCCTGCCCATGGAAGGGGGTTGGTACTAGATGATATCTGTAACTTATTGTAGCCACTGTTCCCTCACCAATTGCTGACCTTCATTGGTGTGGATAATTCCGATTTTTCAGCATAAAGCAGTTCTGTAGCCTGTTGACATATTTGGAATTTTCTGATTTCCAGCTGCCAATAGTTTTTTAAAAATGAAGTGTCCTGAATGTAGATTACTACTATAGCATCATTATATCCTTTAAAAAGATCATTCTCATTCAAGTCAGGCTAGCTAGTTGCATTGGGAATGCTGACTGCTGCAAGACACTTGAGGTACACTGGGGGAAAGACTTTCTAATCTTCATCTATATCTTATGTTCTTTTTCTAAGTATCCTCTGCAGATTGCTGTCAAAGATGGCACTAGATTCAAGAGGCCTTTGGTGTGTTTTGGCACACTTCTACTTTCCTTGTTAGGTAGGTGTCTGTGATGTCCTGTATGTCAAATCATGAATTTGATTTGATTTGTCTTAAAATCCTTAAGTTTGGGAAGAAAACTACTGCTCTCTCCTTTTTAACATGATTTAATTAAATTTGTCTGTGACACGGTGAATTTGCATTTCTGCTAGTTTTGTCCTGTTGATGCCTTTTTCTAGGTAGTTTTGTACCTTCTTGTCTGTTTCAACTAATCCTGAAGAGATTGCCCATACATATGACCCCCATTTATAGTATTGCACAGAGTCAAACCCCTCATTTTTTCACTTGTTTTGCAGCCCACCATTCATCTCTGGAATTTTATTTCTTCTCTTGTTTGTGGGCCTGAAAAAGCCATCAAGAAGATCGCTTAGAATTTCCTTCTCTTCAGTTCCTTCTCAAATACTTTAAATCTTGTATAATTGGTTCCAATGTATGCCACCTTCATCTGAGAGATGACAGATGACTTTCTTCAGTTCTCTATAAACTTTGTGTTTGATTTCCTACTTTTGGTCTATGGAGACTTAATTTCTTTTATTGTCCCCATTTCTTTCCAGCTATCGCTTCCTGATTTCATTAAGACTCCTCAGACTGCATTTTTGACAACCATAGGGCCAGTAAAAAGGGCTTTACAAAAGGTATTAAAACTTTTGAAACCCTGAAGGCAGATGGGTCTCTCTTGAAACTTTGTGATTTATTCTGCAGAAGAAGCAGAATAAGCAAGCCCCTGGAGTGGAAGCAGGGGTTAGTCACTGTAAGAGAAACCCATATGTGAACAGTTCTTTTAATGAGCAAAGGAGGTTTAATGTATGTCTTCATTGCTTGAGATAACACACTTTCCTTTTACTTCTGAGCAGAGCACATAGGTTTTGCTGGCCGTGACTGAGAAGCAGTTCATTTTCTGGGCAGTTTTTGGGAGAAAGAAAGTGAAATAATTTTATGTATTTTATTTTATTTATGCATTAGATCTACGAGTTTATTTAATTTCAGCCTGAAATCTGAAAGGTGTATCAGCCTGAAAAGAGAAAGCATTCAAACACCTGATAATCTGTAATGGTAATCCCAATTCATTAATATGCAAAGCAAGAGACATCATTTTCAGAGCAACTCGATGAACTGATTACAAGCTGGTACTTCCAGTAGGAATAGATAAGAGAAAAATATTTTTGGTTTCTGGTGAAAGCTTGTGTCCGCTAGTGTCTGATTTTGATACTTATTAGAAACAAAGGAAAATCATTGACTGTAGGACTTGCCAATAATTAATTAGACCCACAAACCACACACATTTGGCTTCTCTCAGTTCAGAGGAAATTGTTTCTTTCTGGCTCATGCCATCAAGTGACAAGAGTTGCTTGAGACTTCATGGAGTAATAGAGATGACATCTCTTAGCCCAGCAGTGATCAGTTTATATTCTGAAACTTGTTGTTGATTTCACTTTTAAGTTAATGACAAAATGGGTCATGAAATTATCCAGCTTTCAAAAATACGTATGTCTGTCCAGCTGCAGTAGCAACAGGGGGCAACAGATCTTCGGTTTTCATAGACCCACAGCTGAGGCTGAGCTATGACAATTTGCACAAGTCCAGTTGCTGGATCCCTATGGCAGATTTTCCTCCTAGCTTGTCTCATTGTTTCCTTGCACCTGTGTAGTCGAACAGTGCATAGCAGATGTTGCTTTGAGCAAAGAAGCAATCTTTTCAACAATCATTGAAAACAATATTTCCTAAAGCAGTCTTGGTCTCGGACTTCTGCAGGATGGGAGCCTCAGAAGGCATTCGTCCCTGTAGTCCCTCCATACCCACTCTGTGACAGTGGGAAACCTATCTCATATGACAGTATTTATATTGTATAAATCAGTCATTAGGCCAAAGCCAGCCCTCAGTTACAGTAGATTCACTGTCTGAGATGAAATGTCAGATGTGCTTGGATCCTTTAGGTCTTCTCAACTCCATGACAGTTTTAATCTGCTGATCCTTGTCTGAATGCAACATCCCCTCCTCTGCATTTTCAACATAATTCTGTCATGATCAGTTGAAAGAAGTTTGCAAAAGCTTTTCCAGTGGTTTTCAGCCAAGGGCTGTTGGCAATTAAACCTTCATGCCTTGTTAGTGTCAATTGTTTAGCAAAGATAAAATCCCTGTCTAGGTTGCTATACATAAATTCTCCACGAGGATTGAGCTGGACCTCAGGAGTACAATGAATATTTGGGATATAGCATGGCTTTTTTCATTGTAAAAACTGATATTGCAAACATAGTAGAATCTGAATGAATCAGCCTACATTGCTACCTTGTGCCTTTCATCTTTCTGTTATGTGTAGGAGAAATGGGGGACAAAGGACAGAAAGGCAGCATAGGACGGCATGGAAAAATTGGTCCTATTGGTTCAAAAGGTATGTTTAATTCACTTGTTTCTCCATTTGTGTTTCAGGTGAAAAATGTGTGATCATTTATGTTTGAATAAAAGTTTAGGGGCTTGAAAAAGGTCTAACAAGTCTCAGCGTTTGCCTTAGTAGGAATTTTCTCACACTGCAGTCAGCCAGGTCACTGAGATCTCTCCACCAGTTACCTTTTGTTGTGACAGCAGTATATGTAGTCTTAAAGCACCGTGAGTATCCTGGTTTGAGGGTAAATAAAGAACTTTGCACTGTCACACAAGTGTGGACGGTTAAGAAAGCAGATGGGAAGATGTGCTGTACTTTGGCAGACTTTCAAGAGCCAGAAGATGTGTTTTCTTATGTTGATTACTCCATAGGCTTCCTATGTGACTTTGGTTAAGTCATTTGAGCCAGTGTTTACCTAAGCATCTAGATTATGACTCGAAATTTAGGCATATCCAGCCCTTTTCCCTCTACAGTGTCTGAATTTACTGGTTCTGTGAAGTTTATGAATGTGAAGAAGTGAATGTTAGTAGGGATTATTTGCGTTCAAGTTTCATAGCTTTGGCTGGCCTTTATTGTGGAATGACTAGGACAGAAAAATCTTTATTTTTGCTTGGGCATATTTCTACTTTCCACATTTGAATTTTACCAGAGAAAAAATAAATAAGTGCTAAATGAACTATTGACAGAAAAGGCTGCATTAACATTATATTATTTTTCATGTCTTCAGGTGAAAAAGGAGATAATGGTGACATAGGACCACCAGGTCCTAATGGTGACCCAGGTAATCCATAACACACCTTGTTTATGTGAAAGACTTCATCACCAAAAATACATCTGTTTACATACTGGGGGAAATAATGAATGATTTTTGCGTAGGTACTGTAATATTTCACTGTGATATTTTCAAATGACTTAAAATCCTTAAAGTTGCCGTAGTTGCTGGACTTGTAGCATATGTGCTAAAACAGTATCTCACACCTTCTCAGAGGAGAAATCTCTCCAGAAACCTGGTGGGAACTGAAGTGCAGGCTGTCAGTATCATTCATCACCAGTGCAAAGGGACTTCTCTGCATATCTCACTTGGTCTTCCAGTCAACACAAAGGAGCAGGCTGGATGCTCCTGCCCCTCCACGGATTATTGATATAGGAGCAGATTGTCAGGAATATAGATCACAGAATCACAGAATGGGTCAGGTTGGAAGGGACCATGGAGGATCATTTAGTCCAACCTCTGCTCAAGCAGGGTAATCCCAGAGCACATTGCACAGGATTGTGTCCAGACAGTTCTTGAATATCTCCAGTGAGGGAGACTCCACAGCCTCTCTGGGCAATCTGTTCCAGTGCTCAGTCACCCACACAGTAAAGAAGTTCTTCCTCATGTTCAGGTGGAGCTTCCTGTGCATCAGTTTCTGGCCATTGCCTCCTATTTCTTGGCACCAGCAAGCACAGACTGGCTCCATCTTCCTGTCACCCCCTCTCTAGATTCTTATATGGAGGTATATGGATCTTCCAGGGGTATATAGATGTTCTAGAGAAACAGCCTAGCATAAGAAGTGTAAGCCTTGCAAGAGTGGCAGGTTCAGATTTTACTGAATTCATCCCTTCCTGGCAGAGTGCATTGGAGATGCACGGATTAGATTTCTCATGAGAACAAAATTTGTCACTCTAATTCTTGAGCCAGCGTGCCATGCACCTGGCCAGCCTGCACAGTTTTGCAGGGCAAGTACCCTGTGCTTATACTGACTTGGACAACTGAGCTGAGTAATTGGGCAGTCCAATGCAGATTTTAATAATTACATACAGAACTGCAAACTGTAATAAATGCAAACTGTAATTGATCCTCATTTTGAGGTTTGTGGTCATAGATATAACAATTACCCTTTTAGTATTCACATTCAGATTATCTTTGTCAAACCTCTACCAATTTGGGTTACTAGATGATTTTCTATTGTCTAATTTTATTGTCAGAAGTATTGCAAATTCTGTCATTTCAAAAACACAGAACTGCATTTTGCAGGTAATTATGTGCATTATGTGGTTGGAGTTTTGGATCTGCTGTGTTATGTTCCTTGTGAAGAACTCACAAGATTTTTGCTGTGAAAGAAGTCTTTGAGAAAACTAAAGACAATAATTTTACTGAAAATGGGAATTTTTGGTAAATGTTTTTAGTTAAAAGATATTGTGGTTTTTTTGCTGAGAATACCTATCTCTGTTTAGGTTAGTGCTAATTATTCAGGGCTGAAGATTTGTTGAAAGTGAACTGAGCTGTTCTGCACAGGCCCAGACACCCCTGAGAATCATATAATGGTGCAGGATAGAGAAGGCTCTAATTTTCTGTCTGTTACTTGCAAGACACCTTTCTCCAGGGCTGCCACGCTGAGCCTTTTCATAAAATTGTTGAGATAATTGTTGAAATTAGGTAGCTTTTTGATTTGGGTGTATCTGTATCATTTCACAGGCATCCCTTGTGAGTGCAGTCAGCTAAGGAAGGCTATTGGTGAAATGGATATTCAAGTAGCCCAGCTGACGACAGAACTAAAATTCATAAAAAATGGTAGGTTAATTTTATATAACTGTTTTCCTTTCTTGTTGCCTCATTTTATCGGTGCAATCACTCGTAGAGAGTGTCACCGTCCCACATCTGATTTGTGAAGCTATTTTGGGGTGTGCAGTGACTTGGTTTATAGAAATGCGAGTGCTCACTTTTCAGCACTGCCCTCCCCCGCAGCTGTCGCCGGCGTGCGTGAGACAGATAATAAGATCTATCTGCTGGTGAAGGAGGAGAAGAGGTACAAGGAAGCCCAGCTGTACTGCCACGGAAGAGGAGGGACGCTGAGCATGCCCAAGGATGAGACTGCCAACAACCTGATTGCCTCGTACATCAACCAAGCTGGGCTCACCAGGGTCTTCATTGGGATTAACGACCTGGAGAAAGAGGGGAATTTCGTCTATTCTGACCGGTCACCCATGCAGACCTTCAACAAATGGCGCAGCGGGGAGCCCAACAATGCTTACGACGAGGAGGACTGTGTGGAGATGGTAGCATCCGGGGGCTGGAATGATGTTGCGTGTCACATTACCATGTATTTTGTGTGCGAGTTTGACAAAGAAAATGTCTAAGCTGCTCCGCTCTTTCTTTATTTTAAGAAAAATGTGTAAGACGATTTTACAAGTTCCTCCATGTTTATAGAGTACAAGTGAAATTTTGCAAGCATGCGGCATCAGTGTTGTACAGCTGTAAATACAGTTTAGGTATTTCAAATATCAGTATTTACCCTTCAGAAGGGAAGAGCAGTAATAAGACATAGCTTGGTTGGGGTTTTTTAATGTAGGAAAATATATCTACTTAGATAAAAATGTGCTTTGGGGCTAAATTTTGCCCTTACAACAGTTAACAAATGTGATTCCATGACTGTAAGGGAACAGAATTTGGCCTCTAGTTGTTAGAATGATTAGAATTATATTCCTGATATTCTTTTATCTTAGTAAAAATTGTAGTTATAAATGCTAATTACTTGTAGTGCTACAGGGATATTTTGGCAACAAGAGAACTATTTTGTATACTCCAGTTAATAAGTACAAATATTACTGTAGATTTTTTGAATGTTACACTTTTAAAAAAAAACCAAACTGGCTAAAGCAAACCAACAAATCGGGATTCCTACCAATTTTGTAATGTTTCTTTATTAAACTGTTCACAGATGTATGAACAAAAAGCATTTAAGTAAACTGAATTTTAATGGTGAGGGAGGACAAAGTCTAGTGAAAGGTGTCCCTGCCCACGGCAGAGGGTTGGAACTAAGTAATCTTTAAGGTCTCTTCCAACTCGAACTGTTCTATGACTCCATGATTCTATGATAGGAAATTTCTCATAATTTAGTACATAAAGAGAGTTTCCATCCAGATGGTGTTTTGGGGTTGGCTAGAGGTAAAAGTAAGAATTCGATTTTCTGCATTCCTTAGTTGAAAATGGTTCAGTGCATGAAGTATTTCAGACTGCAGATAATTCCCTAAAGTAAACATTTCACATTTTTATAAGATAATCTTAGTGCATCTTGTTACAAAACAAGCAAAATACCAGCCCTCCACAATTTAAGGCAGACTTAATATATATGCAATTAAGCTCATGAAAACACGTTAGCTATCAGTTCCTTTTGATAAGAAAACAGCTTACATGTTTACACAGACTGTAATCCCCTGAAAAGCAGAGAAGTTTCTGAAATTTTTCTGATTATGTATATAGCAGTAATAAATAACTTTGCACAAATAATTTATGTACCAAATTTACAATTGCATGTGATGGAAAATGTGATGTATATTTAAAAAAAACCCTCAGCACAATTTCACAAACAAAAAGATGAATTACGTCAGATCTTCCCAGGAGCCCGTTGCATGCCTCCTGATCTCACTGTTAGGCATAGAAAAATCGACAACATTTGCAAAATATCTGGCTGTGTTTCTTTAGGAATACCTTGCACAGTGTTTTAAGATGATTTTTTAAGGATAAATGATCCTTGCATAACATTCTGATCAAAATGGATATCTCATCATAATGGGAGATTGGTCTATAGGATATCCACAGTGGATATGGCATGTGGTCCCAGAGATTTCCTTACAACAAGGCAAAACCAACTCGTATCCCCCCTGCTGTGCTGTGGCATGTAAACAATCAATGACCATACAATGCTGTTCATATCCACAGACTCTGACATTATTTGATTTATATCCCTAAGAGAACAAACCGTTTTGCTTGCTATATTTACTCTGTAAATCTCAATCCTTTATATATATATATATGTTTGCTATTAATTTTGAAGATCACTAGCAGTACTATAGTATCTTACAGTATTTGTTTATCAGTCCAGCTCCAGAGCAATTGCTTGAAATGAATGGGTCCTTTGATGGCTTTACTTTCTTTTAATAAAGATAGGTATGATACCTGTGTGTTAGTCATTCTTCCAACTGCATATTGAAATATATTAAATAATGTGAGTCTGTTTCTACACTAATATTCAAAGACTCTGCAGAATTTGCAGGGAGCTAACAATTCCAGTAGAGCAATTTGTTTGGAATGGTGCCTTTTGAATATCATGATTGTTTCCTGCCTGCTATAGAAATCCTCAGAAACCGTTTAAATCTCCAACATACTTTTGTCAAATCATTGTAGCTATATCAAAACAGTCCAAACCTGAGATACAGATATCTGAAGCTCCCTCATTATGTGTGCTGAAGTTGCTGTTTATTTTCCACCTAGGTTTTGAAAGTCTCTGTTGTATTGTTCAGTTTCCTCAGAAAGATGAAAAGAGGCCTTTTAGGGAGATGGGAAGCTTTTTGAGATGCCAAATGCTCCTATTTTAGCTGGAAGTCACACCATGTTTTAAAGATTGCCTTGATGTGTGGAGCATTTAAACAGTCTCAATTTCTATTAAAATTTAAAATAAAAAAATAAAGGCAATGGAAAAAAATTTAGCTTTCCTAGTTTCATGTTCTTCAGTACATTTTTTTTGCAGTGCTCAAATGCTCAATGCATATGTGAGGTAGAAACTAAATTTCATTGTCAGATACCTGTACACTGGCTGCAGCAGTCCTGCTTTCACCATTTGAGCAAAGGGAGCAAGGCTAGTGTGTAAGGTCTCTAGCTGTCCTGCAACAGGCAACAACAGCACATCTGATATTTACCCCTTTGAGGAACTGGGTGAGAAATGATGGAGGCATTGGAAATGAATGAGCCCTTTGTAATTTCTTTCACTCTCTAGTTGCTGATGCCTGTAGGTAGACCTTTGCTGGAGGCAGAGATCAATGTTGCACGTAGTGCTCAGCCTGCATGAAGCCTGCTGACATGCTTGGTAAGGTTTCCATTACCCTCCCTGGAATTTGGAACTGTTGTTTTTTTAAAAAATGAAATGAGTGATAAGTTAGTTTTACTTGGGGTGTTTTCCATGTGCATTAAAACAATTGTGCTATAATTGTGATATAATTATTCATTTTGTGTAGCTCTGCAGAAGCCTTTGGAACATGTCTGTCTGGCAAGCACAGGTGTTTCTCAGACTATTCTTATATGGTCTATTTTTGATGGATAATTTTTCCTCATAAATATATACCCATAGCCCTTATTTATTTCATTCTTGAATAAAGGGCATTCTGTGGCATTTTAAAAAGGCAACAATAGCAGTTGTTTTTTTCAATGAACTCACCTGTTCATGTTCTTGAATGACTTCTTCACATAAAATGTGGATTTCGTTTAACTATATTCTGCACCTTTAGCTGCTAAGGCTGTATGTTGTAGTATTGATGTCAGGGCCAGACGTGCACCCCCCTTCTAGGAGGGTACTTGGTAAAGCATTTAACTGGCTGGGTCCAAGGGAGCTCCACTGCCTGTGAGAGCTCTGACTCACTGTGGACATCTTCGGAGAGCACTGGATGATGTCTGATCCTGATCACCATCCAGATTTGCCACTCCACAACCTTGCTCCTTGGTAGAGGGTGCTGCTCCCACTTGCCTTGTTGATCTGCTCAGCTCCTGGCTCACTATCCCTCGTGAACCAGCTGCTCCTCACTGTGCTCTGACAGCTGACATGATTATCCCTGGAAATACGGGTTTGTTAGCACCAGAACTTCTCCCTGACTGTGAGTTTTAACCATTCTTATATCACAGAGAAGAACTGTAAAAAAATTAATATTCATATGTGGGATATAGAGCATTCTTATTCATGTAAGTAAAATGGAGCGCTTCATTTTTAATAAGCTCGGGAAATGCCAGTTCAAACACGCTTTACAGAACAGCAGCTGGTTGGACTTTTTTTGGTTACGGTTCTTGATGAAAAGCGAAAGAGGATGATATTAAAATAATTTTAATTGTAAAATATGATGAAGGTTCACAATGAAGGAAGAATTTTGAAGTAGACATTTTTCAAGATGTTGACTTTCAGAATTTTTCAGAATTTAATTTCCAAGTCCTAAAGCTTTATTTTGACCCATAAAGGGATTTGATTTTTGTATTATTGTCAATATGTTTTACGCCATGTCAGTAACAGTGATCTGTATACTGCTTGAAATATTTTACTTTACTCTTTAGGTCTTGATTTCCAAAGGTAACAAGTTATCTTTTTGAGACTTCTGTTTGCTATACCTAAAGAGTGTGACATTGGAATTGTTTTTTCCTCCTGGGCCTGCTATGACACTGTAAATGCTTTGAATACAAAACAATAGATAGTTCAACCTACATTACATAGAAGATATTCTTACTGATAATGAAAATTATTCATTTAAGTATTATGCCATGTAACTAGTAGTTTATGCACTATTCCAAATGTCCGAACCAATCATTGGATAAGATAAACACAAGCCTTTTGAAACCTGAAAATGTTACAAATATACTTTCATCCTGAATTAAAACAAAAATTTGTCAAAGTAACCAAATTTACAGTAAAGCAGAAATTCAGGGTTTCCCCTAGGTCTACATCCAGATCTAGTTTTTGTGGGAAATTCAGTGACTTGTGATGGTCATGGCTGAGTCAAATCCTCGAGTAGAGAATTAGCCAACAATGCAATGATGTGCGACTTTACGCTTTGTGCTTTCTGAAGTGCTTCCCCTTAGCCTTTATTGGTCCAAGGGTCAGTGTCTTTTCACTGGAGATTCTGGTTTTCAATTTTTGGCTTGCCTGTGGTGCCAACAGGTTCATCACTCTACATGTCTGCCACAGATTATAGACGAAGAAATGGGATTTTGTCCACAGTGGGGACCTGAAAATGCTTGTAAAACCGGCTGTGATGGGAAAAGTATTGTGCAAAACTGGAGCTGGCCACTGACCCATTCCTTGGGGTGCATATTCCTTGTCAGGGAGAGGCAGTCCAGCCTACCAAGAGAAAAACTGACCTTGTTATTGTGCATAAAAAGAAATCAGAGTTTTAAGATTTACCTAGGGGAAAAAATGTGCAGTGAAGGGTTTTGACTATTTACTTTACAGAGTAGCTGTGAGAAAGAACAGTTTGGTTTTAATTTTGCTGTGATAGGAGAGTACAAGCTATGTGAAATGGGAGAGAAAGGGTTTGTGGAGAGGACGGCAGTTGCGTGCTCAAGGTGTTTTTCCGGATGTGAGTCTCCTCCTAGCCCAGAGCTTTTCTATTGGATGAGGAGGGGAGTCCTCTCAAGAGGGCAAGCACAAAATGGAAGAGGTGGAAGAAGCAGCGAGTGGATGTGCAGTGAGTGGGATGCCCATGAGGCAGAATGTAAATGTTACCTCCAGCCATTCTCCTGTTTCCTGCCAGGGAAATGTAATTATCTTGCCCTTTCTATCAAAATGTCTCACTATAGCTCTGGATGGGTAACTCACAAAAATAGAGTGAGGTGACCAATTTAGCGTAATATCTGTGCCTAAATAAAACCCAGTTTGGGTCTATGGACAAATAATAGCACACACCACACTCTGGGTGTATTAATGCATGAAATCACGGGGGATATAATTAAGCACTGCTATTCAAAGGCTAGCTATGTAGTATTGATGAGCTTCTGGATATTCTTTACATATAAAAGTGTGAATGCTGCCAGGAATTCAGCAACAGAAGGTCTGGTACGCAGCTGAACAATACAGGTGTTACCATACTGTCATCTAGTGGCAGTAAGAGGCAAAATGAAGGAGCCGAGTGATATTTTGCTTCTGCTTGCATCAGTTGCCGTGTTGCAATCACTGATGCTGTATTGAACAACTGACTTACCAGCTCTGAAGTCTTTAGTCAGTTTCTTCTTCATTTTTTTTTTCCTTTGTGAAAAGATTATTTTGAATTATTACAAAGAGACGTGCACTGATTTTAAGTCCAATTCTCAAGTGGGAGATTTGACAAAGAAGTGAGAAGCATGCCCAAATGAGCTCAATTATTGTTCCTTGGAGTGAAGAAAAAGAAAACAAGTCAAGCTGTGCTCTGCAGGCCAGCATCTAAATTGCAGGTGCAGATCTTCACCTGGCATCAATCAACTCCAGTGAAGCCAAATTGATTTATACCTGCTGAGGATTTGAGACAGTATCATCATCAATTCTAGATCTATGCTTATTTTGGAAAGAAAGAGAGAGAAGTATTTTGATGTTTATAATTTATTCTGAGCACTTCGAATGTTATTCAAAGTCTGAGCCACTGTAATGGGTGCATCTCCCATGAAGATTTCTGGGCAATAATCAGTTTTGAGACAAATACTGAACGTAAAATAGTTGAAGTAGGTCTATGGTGAGGAACTTTATCCTTGCAGGTACACAAGAGGTATGATGTAGAACAGAAAAGTCACAGTAAAAGCATTCAACGCAAAGAATAAGTCCTCTATCATTTTATATTCTTCCGTGAAAAAGAAACCTTTGCTTTTTGTCGTGTTCAACATTTATCCATAGGAGAAGACAGGATGCCATCTAGTGAAGAAAGAAGATTTGTTGCATATCTAAAGAACTGCAAATCCAACTTTGTTCCTGCTTTATTCTTTAGTATGAAAGGAATGATACAGACATTCTGCAAGAGGGAAAGTGCGCACTATGTTAAGTCCACGGTGTTTGTAGAACAAAGAAATAAAAGAAGGTATAAAAATGCAAAATACTAATTTCTTTATTACACAATGGCCTCCACATATACATGTAATCTTGTTTTACTTAATCCAATTCCCTGCTTCTTCCCCAGCATTACTACCCTTCTGCTCTACATAAATAAATCTAATATGGTAACTTGTGACATATTTAGGTAAAGTTCACTACCTTTTCTAAATATCCCCAGCTGGATTAGTGGGAAACTTATAGTTGACATTGATGTAAGGAATTTCTGGTTTTTGTCTACAGCTTCTGAAAGTGGAAAATAAATGCTGTATCCCTTAACCTTGAGTTGCAGAAGTATAAATGCACTACAGCTGATGTGTTGACATCGTGCTTAACACTCAGTGGTTACATCTTTCTTAAAAAAATACTCTTTGAGACTACTGTCCTGGTTTACACAGTGCCCCCAGTTTTCTTCTTAAAGTTTATCTTCCTTTTGCATCTGGTCAGACCCAAAGTGAAGTTAATTATGTACGTTGATTATATGTTCCATACTGTAGTTTCTGGGGAATTAAATTGCCAGTGCAGTTGTTTTGAATAGTAAGAAACTTAAAATGGATTCTTTGAAAATATGGTTTAAATTGTTAAAAAAGGCAAATCTCCTTTCAGTCTAGATATTTTTTGATTTAGAATAAATAGAATATCCACAAATCTAACCCATGAGCCAAATCTGCTTTATGGTTTTAAGTGAAACCGAAATCGGCTGGTTTCTAACAGATGAGAAGTCAGAGACTTTGTGGTCTGAGGCTTTGTGGGCCAGTTTTGCATAGGCCGAAATCTCTGGTTTTAGTGCCACTTGCAGATCATTATCAAGCACTGCCTGCCTCCGGTGCTGGCTGCTCCTTTGGTCAGCTGTGTTAACCTGGTTTTTGAAGAACAGAGCTAATGTGATTGCATGGTGTATTTCCTTCAAATAACTTCTGAACCTTTTAGCCATTGTCAACCAGGTGTGACATAAGGTCTCTGGGATCTGCAGTTTTTAAACACTTTATGTAAAAATGTAAATGGGTTTCCAAAGGTTTTCCTTCTCAGAAGATGGCTGCAATGGGAACTCACCCGTTGTTAAACACCAGAGAGCCATCTGGGAAACAGACTACACAAAATCCTAACCACAGGAAAAGACCTGATGAGAAATTGTCCTTTCTAGGTGCTGAAGACTTGAACTACTATTGATGGATACTGTAGGAAACCAGCCTTTCTGCTGGATTGCCCACAGAACAACTCACCTGCTCTGTGATGTCCAGTTGATGTTATGCTGGCTGCAGGGAAAAGGGACCATTAGATCACCTCTCACCCTGTAAGAGAACATTTTCCTCCATGTCATTTCGAATCAGCTTTGCTGTGATTTGAGTGTAAATTATATTTGATCATATTTTTACTTAATCCCACACTGATCCTATGCCTTTCCCCTCCCTCGTTGAGATCACTAACCAGGGATAAAGAAAGAATTTTCAAAACTACTCAGCATTGTCCTGACTGTCCTGGGAGCAAGAAAGGGTAAGACAGAGCTTGGCAATAGAGTCCTGTGCATCCCACTTTTTCTGCTGGTGATGCCATGATGCATTTCTGCGGGTAATGTAGAGTAGAGTAGAGACTAGACAAGGTAGAGTTTTGTTAGTCTCTAAAAGGGGGGAAATGATGCCATGATGATTTTTTGCCTTTTCTTTTATACCCCTTTTATACCTTTTTACAACTTCTGTATTCTTAGTGGTTTTTTTAGCCTACATTCTTGGACTTGTTTGTCAAGCTAGGAGATTAAACATTTTAGAAACTTCGTAGGTAGGGGTTGGTGTGCCCCAGACCCCAAGGTTCTCTCCAGGACACATTTTGTAAACTAAGATAGAACCATCCAGGGGAAGGTTCCTTGGGGAGGGGGGGCTTACTCAAGCCTCTCATTGGGGAAACTTTGATAGATATGCTAATTAGTAAGACCTATAATGTTATACCAGATCTTTGGTGGGGTGTGCATTGCGGTGTGCATCGAGGTGCCTTTGACCCGGATGTGGTGCACCTAAGGATCCTTAAAATAAATACAAAGGTAAAATCCCTTTTCCCCTTCTGACCGTGTTTGACTATTGATTTTAAGACCAGGAAAAGGCATCACTGGATGAGTACTGCATGCTTTATGTTTGCATTTATACAATGTTTAATGCCTTTTCTCACTGTATTTTCCTTCCCTTACTCTTTACTTGTTTATATGGAGATGGGATATAGGAAGGAAAAAAAGCCTTCTCTGTTGTTTAAACAAGTAATGTATATGTGTGACTGGAGACTACAGATAAGTGCATTCACAGAAATCCATTTTTAATAGTGATCAGGCAGGGAAACATCATTTGTCGTAAGATTACAGAGAGGAATATTTAAACCTGTTATGAAATTTTTAAAGGTCTTAAGGAGTATGATAATGACTATGCAGACTAGGTTTATTGCTAGGTATGTAGCAAAAATGAAAAGAAATCAAAAAACCCCACAGTGGAAATCAATATTAACTAAGGTATTATGTATGAAATTAGTCTTGAAAATAAGAAAGTAATATTACATTTTAAAAAGGATTAAAGGGAAGCAATCATGGAACATAATCAACTGGGCTGTTCCTTACTATTGAGGGTTTTGGTGAGCCTATTTTACCTTTAATTGCCCTGATCTGTTTTGTTTTTTTTTTTTTTTTTTAGTGTTTCTTCAAACTAGGTACTTGTTTCTTGGCTTATTCTTACATGTTGCTTTGCATGATCTCTATCCCTGCTTCATTACCGATCTCGTGACAGAGGATGTTCACCTGCTGTGACAGTGGGTAGGGTTTACTATACTGGGAGCAGCACTGCAGTGGGCAACCTGACCTGGTAGTTCGCTTAACTGAGGTCAAATTTTGCATCCCTTGGGCAGAGGCCAGTGGATAAATTTGCTGAATGTCTTAGATGTCCTAGGGTGCCTAACAGAGCACTGGTCACCTCTGTATGAGGCAGCTGAATTGAGCCCATCACAATCATGTGTTCAGCCTTCTGGGATTACCAGGATCCTTGGCTGAGGTCTGGTGGTTGGGAGTTGTCTCCTCCAGTTTTAAACATCAGCACTGTCGATATTCGCATCTGAGCTAGTCACACTGTCTCTCTAGTCTGCGGGGAGAAATAAGTGCATTCAGGATATGATTCATCTGTCTTATTTTAGATGTCTAAATCGGGATGGGAATGTTCCTTGTTCTGACTCCTCATTTCTTTCATTTGCCCTGAGGTGAGACCAAGGTGACAAGCTAAAATGCAGACATTTTTGACTGATCAGATGAATCCTACCCATCAAATCTCATGAGCTTCCACCACAAAATCCCCATTATATGGAACTGCCACTCAGATGTTTCTTTTGCTGACCAGTGGTGCTTATCATGTAAGGTTATGAGAGGTTGTACAAGGTTTTGAAGGAGGTGTGACCTCCACTAGAAGAGCATGACCTGCGACGGGTGACGTTTTGTCACACGGTGGATCCGGATGCCCCTTCTATCACGCAGCCCAGTGTGGTACAGACTCATGAGTCACACTCAGGAAAAAAATCAATGCTCTGCTTGCAGAAAATAACTCTCCTTTCTTCCCTTCTCAAACTGGCAGTTATGATCACTGTGTGAGAGGCAAGCTGAATTTGTTCTTACTTCTCTTTCTTGCATGAGAGACAGAGACAATAATGGTTGCCTGGCATTGTTTCTTTCTTCCCTGCAAACAGTGATGTTTGCCTTTCCTTGTCTGTGCTGCAAAGCAATAAATAGCACCTCCAGGAGAGGCAATGAACACCAGAAAGAAGAAACCACAGGCACAGACATGGCAGAGACCATTTCCGTGACTTCCATGCACAGAGGTTCTCATTTGACTAGTTTCAGTAGCAAAAACTCAACAGAGAAGCACGGTGTGTGTGTGTTCCATAGCCCAGATGGGAACTTGCCATATTGAATGTTTTAAAAAGATTACTCATTTCCTGCTTGTAAATGTAAAATCAAACAATTGTTCCTGATCTGGGGAACAGCATTTGAATGTCCTCAATCATACACTGTGTGTGGTATCTCTGTCCTTTTAAGTGTGTGTCGGGGTAAAATGCCATTGGGGAAGAGTGTGAGATATCCTGTGCTCCTGTCACAACAGTCAGTGCTGATCAGCAGAGAGCGGGCCAGGCCTGCAAATCCAGCAGCATCATTGGGGAACACAACTGTATTTTAACTACTGAGAGGACAAATGTCTAGTGATGCGTCATGAAAATGCTTTACTGAGGTGCTGGTATTATATAGACAACATATTTCTTTTTAATTTGACGGAAGAAGATTTTGTCTGCTGTGATGACATAGGAAAGGCTGAAAGATTCACTCTCTCAAGGTTAATTGCAATCAGATATTTGATGCAATTAATTTTAACAGGGGAAGAGAATCACAGGTCAGAAGAGAGAAAGGGCAGGTTAAATATTTAGATGAATTAGAAACGTTCTAGTCAGCAGGGTCAGGTGAAATCTGGTTGAAGGTTGCCAAAGCAATTGCTGAACTATTAGTGACTGTCTTTGGATGTTTGTGGAGGACCAAGAGGTCTCAGAGCCCTAGAGAAGCCTCCAGATAGTACCTGTATTTAAAGAAAAAGAAATATAAAGTAACTCATCAGGCAGATAAACTGGGATGTCAGAGCGAATGTCTAAACAAATAAGTGAAAGCACCAAGTAGATCATAAAGTGATGGAGTTAATAATTGTGGATTTGTCAAGAACAAATCACGTCAAATCCACCTTTATATATTTGGCTTCTTTGCTGAGCTGGTAGATGTAGAAAAACAGTGAGAGGTTGTATTCTTAATGCTCACATGCCAAATGGGGTATAGCTTTGAGTCATTGCCATAAAGTGAGAGCACTGCTTAAAAAAACCTGCTAAGAGATATTATCAGTGCTTTGGGGTAAAAATGAGAGGACATTTGAAGTTAGAGTTCTGTGAGGTTTATCCTGAACACAATTCTACTCAGTATTTGTGTTGCTGTTTTCAGTGACATAATAAAAGACTAAGGAGGACTACAAGAATTGTGGGAGACAGTATCATGTTAAAAATTGATTTTTACTGTATGTAAAATTGCCAGATATCAATGAATGAAATGCAATAACAGAAAGGGAAAAGTATTGTACATAAGGAAAAGTGACCAGATGCCTCAGAATATGTGAAAGACCAAGGAGGCTGGGAGGCTTAGGGTTAATGTCAGTGCTAAACTGCAAAAGATTTAAAGATTTTTTTTGTTTATCAAGATATTTCAGTCTGGGATGTACTCATAAGGACATGGAAGGAAGTGAATTTCTTTTCCATTGTATGGTTGGGGTCTCAGCTGGAATAATGGGCTCACTTCCAAGGAGTGGATACAGACAAAGTGTAGGGAATCCAAAGGTGAAACAATAAAACTGATGAACAGCTGTCAAATGTGACCTGTGAAATAAGCTCCATTTGATCTAGAGAAGACTTAAGTAAGGAAGTGCATGATGCAAGGGTATGATGGCGAAGAGTAAAGACTCTTTATAATGATGATAACTGATTATTTCCAATGTCTGCTCATGATGTGGCATGAAAAAATAAGTTAATTGTGAAGCCAACAGGATATTTTGGATACCGGAAAAGATCTAACAAAAGGGACACTTAACCTCTAAAACAGTTTTTTTAGTGAATCAGTGCTATCTAGCTGTTGTTGTTATTATTGCTATCACACTTCTGTGGTCTTCATGGAAGTATTGCCACTTTATTTGCAAAAAAGTCTTCTTTCCTTATTTTAAAGGCAAGATAAGACAAATCTGGTTCCTTCCAGGCCCATATGTCCAGTGCCATGATGCTATGGCTTCTTTCACTGGCAGAGCGTAGTGTGGCAATGCTTGATAATGAGTGCAAAGCGGAACCTGTGCAAAAGGGATTTTGAGCCTTCTCAGCCAGCTGTATGCTGATCTGGCTGCCTACCTGTGCCTGCCTAGCATCAAGGATGCACAATTATGCTGACTTCCAGTAGCCGTGAGAAATTTGTTGATTTTCCTATCCAAATCCCTTGAGTTTGTAGCTCAGGCTCCTTTGGGCCAGCTCAGCACCAGGGGCAAATCAAGTAATAAGAGCCTGAGCTCCTGTGGCTGGTAATGCTGTGCTGTGCTCCTGGCACGGTGCAACACAGGCCAAAGACAGCCAGGAGAAGGTGCCCCAGATGAAATCCTCCTGTAAGCGTGTTAGGCTAACTTCTGCAATGGTAAGATATAAATAGCCATATGTGTTTACACTGCAAAAAGAATTACACCCACGCGCATACAATATCACTCCAAAATAAGGAAACATAAACTTAATGTTTGGCCTCTTAGAATCAAGATTAAGTCCAGGGATTGTCTGCTGCTCAGAGGTATAGCTTTCCTTTGGGATCTGCATAGTATTTTCTAGACTTTGATCTCTCAGCTGACAGTCTCTAGCAGATACCAGAGTGGCAACAGGCATAAAGTAATTATTATTTTAAGCTTTCTAAGTAATATTTTTGAGAGGCTAAAAAGTAATATTTTCGAGAGGCTAAATTGCGTTTCATAGAAATATAAGGGTAGTTCTACTAGAATTAATGGTTCAACTTAAGTATTTGTTTTCTCAAGTAATGTCAAAGAACCCTTGTAGATGTTTCAAGTAGAGCTTCACAACATTTGCTTTTGCTGAGGGTGACTCCAACTAACTTTATCCTATACCTTTTGGTACTTGTGTGGGAAGAGCCCATGAAAAGATGGTCCTTTCCATACTGTGGGTGCTTCTCACAAATCCACAGACCTCTACTGTAACTCATCCCTCTTCCTGCTCTATTCAGATGTTGCTTCCCTGTTCCAGGACTGTATGGCCCTATCACTTCTTCCTCTGACACTGTGCTGCTCCTTTCCCCACACTATCACGTGTCTTCCTGCTCAGGAAGTAAGTGGTGCATGGCATCAACTGTTGGAGTTAGCCAAAAGAAGAGGCAGAGTTAATACAGGGTATGTTTTTCTTAGAAGATTTCAGTGGGCTTCCCAATCTCCATATGGATTGCCCTGTGGTCATCAATTTAGTTTATGTTCTCCAAAATGCTGTTCTGACAACTGATGATCAAAACACTGGAAGAAAATTACTAAGTCTCTCACTGAAAAAATATCACAGCATTTCCCTAAATTTATTGCTTGAGTCTCTGATGCAGACAATGTCCTACACCAGCACAAAAACCTTTCCTAGGATAAAGCTGGGCCATCCTAAAGTCTAAGGTATGCAGGCCATGGATCGAGACCCTCTTTTGCCCTGTGGCTCTAACACAGTCCTTCCTATCTGCTCAAGGGCTCTGGGAATCACCACTAATAGTAAAAATTTTGATTGTGGTAAGTATATATTTTGATTATATGACTCTGCAATAAAAACATGATTATTTATCAACCTTGCATGCTTGAAGGAAATATCACTCTTAAAAACTTAAATTCTACAATTCTGTCACCTAATACATGCCTCTTCTGTTTTTCAGTATTTGCTTATTGTAAAACACGTAGATAGTAAAGCAGTATCTTGAGTAGATGTGTAAGTGCTTTTTGAAACTAACAACTAATTCCAGTCATATCAGTTTTCTTGGCTGCTGAAAGGGAAGAGAAAAAATTGCAGACATGCAAAACAAGTGATCTTTTACAGTGGTCGTCACAAAGCAGAAAAACTCAGTATTTACTTGACTTCCTATATGTGAAAAAAGATACAAAATAAGAGTAAACTTCATTTTCTAGGTGAAGATCAAAAAGTGTTTTATAGACTGTAAAAATTAAGGTTCTCAACATCCCTGTGCATTAGGTAATGATCTAATTTTTCATGTGGGAGAAACTAAGGCACAAAGGAATCATCAGATTTATGAACCATATCATTGCAAGCCTGTGATAAAAATCAGAATAAGCTCTGAAAATCTTCAGCATAGTCTTTTGCTTTAATTAAACCTGTTTCCTAAAATAAGTGGTTCTCAGCAATTTTAGTAGATGTACAGGTTGAAATTCTGCCAATATAACTCATTGAAATTTATACTAAATATTTTAAAACTTGGGAATTAGGCTCTTGTCTTATGAGGATGGGCACGAACAGCCTATAGCAGAGCTCATAAAAAGAAAGTTCATTTTTGTTTGGCAAAATCTCTCCTCCCTATGCTTTAACATAAACTATAGGTCACTAGCATAATTCCCCTTTTTTTTGTGTGCCTTTGAAGTAAGTGGAATTATGTACTATAAGAGAGAGATTGTTAATGAAAAGATGAAAAAATATCCTGCTGAATTGCTTTGTATATGAAATCTCATGCTTGTATCCATGAAAGAAGAGAGATTTTATTCTTTAAAATTATTCGTAATTAAAAGATTGTTTTTATGGTGCATTACTGAATCATTAAAAATCAAAAGGGGGAGAAATCAAATTAGCCGGTAGAGAAGTGGCAGGTGGCTGCTGTTATTGGCAGATGTGTATCTTGGAACTGAACTCTTTGCAAGTGTCATGTGAAATAATTGAATTTATTAGAAGTAGGAATTGCGCACACAGAAGCTGATGACCCTGAGAAAATATGCAGGCAGCTTTGGGACTGCAGGCTAGAAACTACCCTTCCTATCTATATTCAAGTCCTGTGAAAACACTCTAATAGATTTCGCTGCAGCAATTTCAAACGTTGCTTCTCCTGCCTGCCCTGTTTCTCCGACAGATCTTGCCTCTACCGAGCAGAAGAGGCAATATGGGACAGGTTGTGCCCACTCCCGGCCACACCTTGCATATTGACACAGTTCTCTCTTCACAGTGGATGGGGTTAAAACACTGAAATGGGGCGACCGAAGTGAAATACAAATCCAGTTCTTATGTCAGGATAATGACAGCAGTTTCTGTCAGAAAGTGGGGGAAGAGCTTGATTAGTAATGTCCTCACCAGCAGGAGACAAGGGGCCATTTCACTGCCCTGCTCCTGCAGTGGCCCCATTTCACAAGCTACCTGGCAGGCTGCTTTTGCAATGATAGACATGTTTGTGCTGCCTTGCCCTCCCTGAATTGCAGAGGAGGCTGGACAGACTTCTGGAGGTCACCTGGTCCAAGCTCCTGCTCCAAGCATGGCTAACTTCACACATGGCATGTGCGCTGGCAGACATTAATATTTAATCTGTAAACTAATTTAATGGAGCTTTTCTTTTTCATGGGATCTTCAGGACTAGTTCACTTTTAAAGAGTAGGAACACAGGGCACAAAAAGGTGATTTTTTTTTTGAAGTGAAAAGTGATTGGTCATAAATGAAAGCTGATGTGTAGGTGCTTTTTGTTTATTTGTTTTACTTACAAGTTTTCACAATGTATTAAATTTCTGATTTCTTTTTTTTCATGATAAACATTGTTTACTTCAGGTGAGATTTTTCCTTCATCAGGAGAACTATTAAAGGTACAGCAGACTGATGCTCAGTTTGCCCAGGAGGAGAGAGTTTGCATATTATTAAAAAAAAAAAAAAAGGGGGGGGCAAGACAAGAAATAATCATGATGTGCATAAAGAGGTAGTTCGAGTGTCTAGTTTTATGTTGGTATTGCACAGAAATTGTCAACTCTACAATAAATGTTAGGATTTTTACTCATGTCCTTTTACCTCTGATGTTTGCTGTTCTTGGATCTCAGCTTTCTAGGTGAGGCAGGTTGAACTTTTCATATTCACTATAAGCAGAGGTAAGATAAGCTGCCGACCTCTCCTGAAGATTATGTGTGGTCCTGGAGCTCCGCTGCAAGCTTGAAACCTCTGGATGCCATCCAACATGGCAAGAAACAAAAGTTCCACAAAGAAAAGTGGAACAATTAAGTACATAAAGGAGGAAGGATTCTAGAGGGTGGATCAATAAGATACAAAAATGATGACCAATGTGACAATCAAGATTTTGAAATTGTAGATGGAGTGAAAATTTATGAGCATTTAGCTTACATTCCTCAACTGCTCACTTCAACTGTCAAATGAAGCAGACTGTGGTGAGCAAACTTCAGCAGAGCATGTGCTAATTATTTGAACCCTCTTGGCGTTCTTGCTCCAACAGGCCCTTTCCTTTTTGATAATGACAATATTTCAGCAGCATTCTTATTCTTTGGACAAGAAAAACAGGTCAGTATATTTTGGAGTGTCAGCAAACCTTTCAGAATTGCAGGTGAAAATTGAGAGAAACAATGAAATTTGACAATTGTCAAGATCAAAGCCAACCTCCAGTTAGCCAGAGGACCAGCAGGCTCTTGCAAAAACTTTTTTTTCTTTTTCAGTTAAAAATCTGACACAAGACAAAATTTCAGGAGCACAACAATTAGTATGAGGCATAATTTATCGAAGACAAAAACGGTAAAATTAAAATACATTTTTCAAATTTTTATTCATCTTGTAGAAGAGCGTCTGTAACAGTATTGCCAGGAAGATGAAGAGCTGAGAAAGGAAGCTACTGGGTATGTCTGGAGAGCAGAGTTACTAAGGAACTCGTTCCCCGTGTGGCTCAGAGAGCTTGGGAAGCTGCTGAGGTAGGATGTTTGGTGTTGTCTGCGGCATGTGGAGCCAGCTGGCTGCAGAGTAAGGCAGTAGCTCCAGAGAGTTCATCTTTGTTGTATTTCCAGCTGTCCAGGGAATTAACTGCTAAACCTTACCAGCTCCTTTACGAGCTTGGATGGTGGCTGAGAACTCTGCCAACCAGACTGTTTATAAAAACCCCACAGAGCTCAAGAGATTAAGCAGCCAGGAGTTGGCTGGAGAAAGGACTTTAGCAGCCAAGCACCCAGGAGTTGGGCAGTGGGCAGAGTGACCACAAATGAGTGGATTTTCCTCTCTCAAGGGTTGCAACTGAATTGGCATATCCCCACAGAATGCTTTGATCCTGTCAAATCCATTATTTTCTGATGACTGTGGGGAAATTTCTGAAAAGTTCCAAATCTAAAAAAAGTACCCAGTAAAAATCTTCACATTTATGTTCTTATTTTTTTTACATAATGCAGTGATAAGATATATAGGCAGATTTTTTTTCATCCACTGAAAACGCAGAGCTTCAGCTTTTATACACTCTCCTGTTTAACCAGTAGGTAAAATGAATCTGTGTTGGACTGTGAAGAGTTTTGTGTATATCTGAGTACTTGTGGTGCCACAAGTCTATTCTACAATGGTCCCTATAGCCAGGAAACATTAATTTTTTCCTACTTTGCACTGAAATATATTAACTCTGAGAATTTTCCTAAGCTTGACAGTGGCCATAGTGGTTATCTCAAAATACAGGAGCATTCAAACTGAAGGTCTGCAACTGAATAATTTTACTACCCAAATTTAGATTTTGGTACGATGTTCAAAATGGTACTTTTAATAAAATAAACTGATCCAAAAGTCCAGATAAAACCAACCAAATCTTCAACTTCCTTCCTTCACGGATCTGGATCCCCATGAAGACATTTCTCTGTTTTTTTTTTTTTTTTTTTTTAATGCTTACTATGTATACTTAATCTCTGTTTTAAACTGTGCATATCTACATTTTCAGCTAGTCACACACTTTTTTCTCAAGAGCTTTTCAATTAAACTTCTCCTTTCATATCTAAAGGTAAAGAAAGTTTGACCATTTCCCTTTTCCCTAGTCTAGTGGTTTTCTGGAAGCCAAATTAGTAAGTGAATGCTATCCCTAAGCAATAAATAAATCTAATATAAATATTTTCACAAGGTTTTGATTACATACAAATTCTTTGAAAGAAAATTGGGATGTATTATGGGGTTTTTGATTGCTTTGCAGAGGTAATTTGATTTTTGTTTCACAACCTGCATTTGTAAATAGTTCTCAATGTTGCCACATTTTCATGTGCTAAAAATATTACCTGCATTTAAGTTTAGAGACTGTGCATATCTCTTTATCTTAATTACAAACAAAAGAAAAAGAAAATTTATATTCTCTACCTGTTTCCATTAACAGGCGTGAGCACTTGGCCTTATCTGTTGTTGTGAGTTAAACCTTTTTCTGTTGGAAACTGTGTTCCTCTTATACCAGTTCAAGCAGCACGCTTGGAGCAACACCAAAGACTAGTTTTGAAATAAGGTAAAATACTAGTTTGTGAAAAGTTGCTAGACTTCATAGAGAAAGAGTTATTGGATCATTACATTGCATAGTTAAGGCCACAGGTATTCTATTTTAGGAGGAGTTGGATTTCAGAGTTCATAGTTGGTGTAAGTAATTCCTTAAAACCTGACGTTTGGATAAAAATAGTGTTGCAATAGCTATGTCTTATCAAGGACAAAATGGCAGTGGGAATGAAGAGGGAAGAAACAGCAGCTGATTTCATTGCTTTTTAACACATATATTTTATGCAGGGTTTGCCATTAGTAGGTGTTTTGCAGATCACATCTTCTGGCTGTAAGAAGAAAAATCCTTCATATGGGATACAAGGCCAGCAACCAGCAGCCATACAGAGAATCATTTTCCTTACAGGATTCCTGAGCTGCATCCATAGGAGCAAATGAAGAACCACTCTCAGAAGAAGACAGCGGAATGAGTGCAGGACAGATCTGCCTGTGTGCCTCTACCTCTTTTGTCCTCTAATGGCTGAGATATAACAGCTCGAACACAGCCTGGGCCACACAGGTGTCGGGTACCACCGTGGCTTTCCTTCAACACTTTCTCTGAGATCTTCATCTTGCCTGGCAGATCTACTCCAGCTTCACTGCCAAGGAGTGCTTTGTGCTTGGCAAAAGGAACTTAATTTTTAAGAAAATATAAAACCAAAGAACTCAGGTGCTTTGAAATAAAGCTAAGTTTTTTTCCATTAGAGGTAATACCTCAGACGGACCTTCATATGCAATGTTACTATGTAATTTTCTGTTTTGACCATTCAGATGAGATGCAGTATCACTTCTTTAGTCATGTGATAACTATGGAATGCAAGTTCTTTATTGTGTTTACACTATTTTGAACCAGCATCCCCTTAAAAAATGGTGCTCACTTCTTTTGCTGTAAAATGCAATGTAACATAGGACATTGTGTTTTCCAAACTTGCATTTTAAATAGCACTAGGCTATGAAGATTATAACCACTGAAGGTATATTGTGAATTGTTTATTATATGGAGATTTAAAAAACCCCAAAACATCACTGAAGAATTAGCCATTTTATACGTTTAAAAATTAATCCTGAATAATGCTGGTTTGCTATCTAGTTTGATTGGTTCTATGCATGTATATGGCAGCATAAATTGTGACACAAAGTATGACTCCTACAGTTTGCTTTTTTACATACATAAGAATATTTATATAAAAATACTAACTTTGGATTATGTAACCATGTAAATAAAAACAATACAATATTAAAGTAGTGACATGGCCCTCATGTGTAATGTATTTCTGCTCAGAATACTTTGTGTGACAGATAAGTGCCAGAATATCTATCTTGTCCAGAGAAATAAGATAGAAACAAGGTGGTATAGAGACAGTAAACAGGACGTCTGTAGAAAATACAATATTTGATCCCACATCTTCCAAGCCAGGTCAGCATTAGGACTTTTATTCCTTCCCAATAATCACAGATATTTAGTATCTCATGCTAGAAATTACCTGGTTTTCACTGGTTTTCATAGCTGTTCTTCTGTGCCTTTCTGTTTCGTGCTACAATCTGTGTGTGTGCCACACCGAGTAATGCTATCATGAAAAGTATTTCTTTTGGTTTATTGCATTTCCATTTTCTTTGTTTCTATTTAATCATATGCTTCTTCACTGATTATAAAATAAGAATAACATTTTTGTTTGTGTAAGGACAAACTTTGTAAGTCACTGTTTGTTTTACTAGTCCAAATGGCACTTTTTAGATATTGTCTTTCATGTAAGGACTTTTGGTCCTTAGGGCCCTTTCCTGTGCTGACTGTCCAGTTGGAAAGGAGTAAAACTGTTGAGGAAATCTAGATAAATAAGAAGCTCGTCATGAGTGACATTCTATAGTTGCACGAAAGGGAAGGGAAAGGCACCTCCACACAATCCCCAGCTGAACTCCTCGGTTCTTCACTGTCTCTTCAGATCCAGGAAGCTGGCTGCCCTCTTCGGTACACCATAGGCACTTCAGCATCTGTTAGAGGAAAAGCCAGGAAACAGAAACATGGAATAGGAGAAAGAAATGGCTTGTGCAGAGAAACAAAAGCCTTATATTTCAGGGAGTTCTTATCAATTTTAAAAGCTTATTTTCTGTTAACTGCAAAACAGTCTGTAACATCCACCCCAGAACCTGGTGTTTTTCAGGACATTTGACATGGTCAACGATTAACCCCAGGAGGTTTTAGTATTCCCACCACCTTTGTGTGTCTGACCCTGGCAGCCCACACAGGCATGCCACCCAGCATGTCCAGCTCCTCGGGGTGGAGCAGGCGGGATGGGCAGCTGGGCAGCAGGAGGCAGGAAGGCATTGTCTGGCTCCTGACTGCCCCAGCTGTACCCCGACGGGAGGGATGGGGCTGTCTGGTCCCCACCCTGGGCTTACTGGGGTCATAAGGGGCCATCACAGTGCTTGCAGTGAGATAGGGGAGAAATCCTTCATGAAACATGCCAGCAACTGCTCTTTCCAGGCCTTTGTCCTTGACCAGTTAAGCTGTCTCTGTTGATGGGCTGCCCTGGCCCGTGGATTTATAAACTGCCTTAGCATTGCCAGGGTTTTGTCATTGTGAATTACTGTGGACCAACTAAAATCTGCTTGGAAATGCAAAAAGGACAGGAAAGAGGAGGAGGAGGAGGAGGAGGAGGAGGAGGAGGTGATATGAAAATACTCTTCCCTACTGTGTGTTACAGTGAAAAGGCAAATTGGCTGCTTGAGAAGACACATAAGTTTTATTCAGCCAAGCTGCTCCTCTGGGAAATAGTGACGATCAAAGTTTTTTTTCTTTCTTTAATGCAGCAATTAATTTGTCACCCCGCAAAGCTTTTCAGAGCTGATCTTAGAACTGTCTGCTCTCATGTGGAGTGCTGTAACAGAGTTCAGCTGTTCCTGTTCTGAGAAGGCAACAACAGGGCTGTCAGTAGCAGCAAGATAAAACTGATTTTTTCACCAGTGAGAGTGATGGTTCTCACAGCAGGCAGTGAATTTGAGCAAGAGCTTTTAGGATTTTTATCCTGAAATTCTGTGCAAATAATGAATGATCTTCCTAAATGTATATACAACTCGATTAGGTCTCTGTTTTGTCAAGCATGTCAAAACAGTGAGGTTTCTTCCATTTTACTGTTGCTCTGAAGAACCTCAGAGTACAGCAAAAATAGTCAAGAGCCTCATAATCTTCATGCATGCTTTGCTGCTACTGCCTTAGGGAGAAACAAAAACATCCAGTGGCCTTTTTCTTTGTTTTTTTTTGAGCAGTGCTAGACCTAACGGACTGCTCCAAACAAAACTCAGCCATTTGAATTCGAATTCTGAATGACCAATAAGCCACAATTGTGTGGAATCAATCACTTCCCTGTGAAATTAAGGAATTCCTTTTTTCATTAAAAAGATTAGCTAGCTGGCAGATCTGAACTTGAGTAAAATTAGTTTAACTAGTTTAGATATCCAGCATGAGCTGTTGCTTAGCTCAATGGAATAGTGCACAGAAATTTTGGTCAGATTTCATTGAAAAAGAATCCTGCAGAAATAAAGTCTGGCATATGCACAATGGTGCTTATCTTCTGTTATACACATAGTATCTCCATGGATCAGCCTCTTTAGACAGCAAAACCTGTTTCAAAAAACATGTTTTAATTGATCATTTACAGAAATCTCTTCTGGAACTGAATAAATCTGGCCATGAAACTCCCACTCTATATACCTACATATATACATAAATGCAATGTATCAGAGTAGACATCAAAAAAATGACTGTAGACTAGAACTTAAACCACAGTGATCTAGTACAAGTGTGTTAGTCCTTGTGCTGCTGTGTTGGAGATGGCTGGTGCTGTCACTAGCTACAGCCATGAGAAGATACACAGCAGTCTTCAGGGAGAGTTTCGACTCAGGGCTGAGAGCTGGCAGAGGGCATCTCCCTCCTTGTCTCAGTAAATTAGTTTGTGCAACCGTGTTTCATATACTGTTATATGTGGCTGGTATCTCTTGCTGTCTATCTGCAGGCAATTCCTGGCAAAGTGGGATTTCTGAGCAGCCCTTTGGAAGTGTCTTAAAGACTCTAAATGTGTGGAGCCCTGTGCCTGTTGGGATTTTGGATTCTGTGGTGGTGACAATGTATTACATTTAGTTTCCAGTTCTGGTAAGTTGAAGTGATGTTACCCATATCCTTTTTTTGTGTCTCAATCCTTAGATAAGGATTTCACAGTGAGCCAAAGTATTTTTAGTTTGCCTATTTAATTTGGATACAAATGGACATACTTTATCTACTGTGTCTTTTTTTTCCTCTGCAATTACATTGAAATAGGAATTAAAAAGCCTGAGGGGAAAAAGAAAGAAATGATACTAAGTGTTTAATTATGAATACTGCCCGTTTAAATTACTATGAAAAAAATACCCATTCATTACTTTGTACTTGTATAATTTATGTTGAACTGTTAATGTATGCTATTTCAGTATGATACGATAATAATATCAATTTACCTGAGATTCATTATGTAAAATTTTGGATACAAAGATAATGTTACTCTGGCCTAACTTTCCTTTGTCCTTACTGTGTAACTATTTAAACATCAGTTGACTGCCAATAAATGTTTTCAGGAATTAAGAGTAATTATTACTCTCCAACATTCTTTGCCATAGAGCATAAAAGTAGAAGTTCAGGCAGTGTAAACTATAGATAACATTTAGTGATTAATCACAGCATCCTGACATTGTTGAGGTTGGAGGGGACCTCTGGAGGTCATCCAGTCCAAACCCCTACTCACTCAGGTGACAGCTAAAGCAGGTTGCTCAGTGCCATGTCCATTTAAGTTCTAAATGTATCCAAGGACAGAGACTCTGCAATCTGTCTGGGCAACCAGCCAATGTTTGACCACCCTCACTGAAACAAAGAGTTTTTCTTTCTTATCTGATCTTGCATGGTCTTCATCTCAGCTGAAACTGATGCCAGATAAGTAAGATTTTCTCATATTTTTGCCTACGTGGAATCAGAGACTGACTAAGTCACATAGGGGTTAAGTTAGTTTATTTGGATTTAAACTGCTATGGAGGATAAGAAACATTCAAAATTAGAGTGTAAGTATTATAGATCATAAACCTAAATCTATATGACTTGGTCACACAGAATAATAGTTGTTTTTCTAACAGTTTATTATTCAAACAGATAAATTTTAGTTATGTGTAATTCATCTCGTATGGGTTGCAGGGAGTTTTTATGACAGCATTGATACAGATAATGCAGTGTTAAACTATGCATCCTTTCGCAGTAATTTTTGGCAGTCTGACCTAACGCGTGTACATTTGCATTGTGCTGTCTCTGCTGTATTTATCATTATAATAGCTTGTTACAGCCAGGGACATAACAGACAATATGGGAGGCTGGCACTACTGAAGTACCATTTATATCCTCCGACTGTATTCTAAGTGGTTCAAGTTGGCTTATGTTGGAATTTAAGCAAACCAAATGGTGGGCTATTTTAAGATTGCAGGAAGCCCTGAGTACTGTGTGTGCATGTGGGGTAAATCTGTTTCATACATCAAGGAATTAACTAGGTTGGGAAAGCCTTTTGAGATCATCAAGCCCAACCTATGTACAATGAGTCTAATCTGTTCTTTGTTCTGCCTTCTCCCTCTGAAGAGAAGGCAGAGTCCAGGTGACTGGATATGTGTCCCATCTCACTGAATATATGATTTTGAGTCCACAGTTGCTACACATACGCTGTATAGTGCAGCCTCACTCAATGTGATATAGGTTGCACTACATACAGAGTTCCTTTGGGCAGGCTTATCCAGCCAGCTTGTCATTATTATTCTGAACAGGATCTTGTCATTCTGCCATGTGGCACTGGAGGCAAACAGGATTGGATTCATAACGGCTAAAAGGGAAAGGCCTTTGATAAATTTCTACATTCTGAATTATAACTGGATTTTGATTTGAAATAGAGATTTACAGTAGTTATTTTCTCCCTCTGTCATTGCTCTGATAGCAAAATATAGTGAAAATGAACTGGGCTAGGCTGCTGGCTTCACTGAAACAGTACCATTCTTACTGAGAACAAACAAATAAATAAATAAATAAAGTTAACAGTAAAGTTAACAAATGAAGTTAATCCCACTCAATTTCTTAAATAAATAAGAAATATATTTCTTGGAACCTATGTTATTGCTTTGATACCTACGTTATACAAATTATTAAACTACAGGTTTGTAAAATGCCATAGTAACTCTTATTTAAATTAATATTTTAATTACTGCAAATAAAAAACTAACAGTAAAATTATATTCTTGCACTTGAATTTTAAAAGCTACTTTAATGAAACAAACATCTGGGTCTAATTTGAACAGTAATATATCTTTTTGTGCAGCTCTTTATGACGTACCTTATAAGACTGCATTGTGAATAGGGAGGATTTACAAAATATCAGTCTGGAAGTGACACAATATATTTTATTATTTTCTCTCCATTGAATTGTATTTAGAGCCAAATTCTGTTTGTTCATGGAAATAGACTGAAAGGCAGGAAGACCAGATCTAAGTGATTATGGAGTGGATGAGTATCTGGGAACACCAGCTCTTGGGCTGGGGTGGTCACTGCAGCTGTGTCTTGTCTGTATGTCATGATGTGACCTCGGTGTTTATTTTCTCCCCTCCTTGTACTTTCTCTTCCATTGAAAAGGTACCAGGAACATGGTCAGAAAGAGACCTCTAGGCAACAGCTATAATACACAGTGCCACAGTCTGTTTGCCTCTGGCTGCATCTTTATTAGTACATTAAACTGTCTCCTAGAAGGTGTTGGGATACCAGAACTCAATTATTTGTACTGTGACATGCTCATGCATGGCATGAGCTTGTGCCAGCTCATACCGCAATTCCCAGTCTAGAAGTTAGGATGGACCAAACACCATTCTCAATAGGCATGAACTTTATTTTGGAGACTAACCGAGATAATGTTATGGATTAGACAGATGATGCTATGTGGTTTCAGGACTGGGGAATAGGTATGGTCACTATTTCGTTCAGTAGTGTAAATGTAGCAAGTTCTGCGTGGATATCCTGAGGGACTAGGATTTTGTTGTAAATTCTCCTGCAATAGTTTTACACTTTAGGAGCTTTGTTGTACGCCACAAATATCCTTTAAAGCTCGTAAAAGGGTAGCTGTAATGGAAATTAAAGGACTAAAAGGTAAACCTAAACCACACCATTGCCAACCAATTAACATATGCTCCATCTAGAACTGTAACAGCACTCAGTGTCCACCTTCATACTGTATGGACAGGGCCAAGGCATGATTCTAAGGACTGGCAAGGGATAGAATGAAATCTCCAATCTGCTAGTGTAGTCCCTGACACATTTTGGGTGAATGTCAGTTGGCACTCTTTCAAATAATGTCCTTGGTTTGAGATTCATAATTCCAATGGAGACAATTGAATATCCTCTGAGGAGTGTTTAGGTGTGGATATGAGCATAGAATACTGTGTTTTGTGCCATCCCGTCCCCAGTTATTTGTATAGATACAGCTAGTGAGGTCGACTCCAGGCTAAAGACAGTGGGGGTGTTGAAAGAGAGAACAGAGATTTTTATGTCTAACCAATTCCTTGCCTTATACATTTGCTGATAGAATCCTATCAGTATAGAACTCTGTCTCATTGATTATTAACACTGTGGTTTTTTTTTTTTTTTTTTTTTTTTTCTTTTTGCATTTTAGCTTTTTCTNNNTTCTCATGTAGCACTTGCAGCTTTTGCATCTAAAGACAGATTTTATGCTGGAGAGAAGATTTATGCTTTCCTACATTTGCCATTACACTAGCAACCTATCTTTGTTTCTACTGGGTCCTCATCAATAAACACAAATTAATTTGAATGAACAGATTGAAATTACAAAGAAATCCACAATCACTGCAGTACCATTAATGACACCAGGGCTTTATATAGCATAAACTAAAGGAAAACAGTGCCTGCAATGTCTTTTTCAGCAGGTGAGGAAAGCAGGTTTTAGAGTTACTGGCCTACCACTATAAATATTTAACTAGATTTTTTTTTCTTCTGGTTTGAACTCCCGTGTGGGAAATCCTTTTCAATTCCAAGCCTCAATTTTTTACTTCTTGGCATAGCAGATAGTGGAAAAGCTGTGGTGGCAGCTTATTTTCTCAGGGGAGAGAGTGTATCAGGCCGCTTGACAGTGACTTCTCTGGTTGATTAAATTGTGTCAGCCACTTCCA
Organism: Struthidea cinerea; assembly: GCA_013397865.1. Classification (NCBI taxonomy): domain Eukaryota; kingdom Metazoa; phylum Chordata; class Aves; order Passeriformes; family Corcoracidae; genus Struthidea; species Struthidea cinerea. The sequence continues at coordinate 393,176 of VZTI01000165.1, read as the reverse complement.
AACTGAAAAGTCTTTTGGACAAATGGTGAAAGAATATGACACAGGTTTTTGAGGGTAGGAGACATGACACAGCAAAAGCCTTGGAATTACTCAAATATGACAGATTTTCTAAAATACTGACAAGTAACATATTGCATTGAACAAAGATAGTATTTGAAAGTGGGACTAGTATTTATATTTAAGGAATGCTTCTGAGAAGAAAATATTTTAAACATCTTGTATCAGCTAATGATGTATGATTTATTTCTTCTGCACATTAAATCAATAATTCACAGTACTATCTGTGGGCCTTCCAGATGGCAATTTATCTGTAATAAGTCACATTATATCAAGTAAATATGTTATGAATCAGACTGTTTTCTTGATTTTAAGATTTCTACTCTAACATATACAAACTTCCAAATGTCTAGGTTCAGTTATAGACTGAAGGTTTGTAGTGAAACTCTGTTAGGTGGGATTTGGAATGGTCAATTTCTTGATTTAGATACCATGAATTAAAGTTAAATGAGTATGGTATGATAGTAGGTTTATTTTTTCCAAAGGGTTCCTAAGGAAGGAAATAAGTTGAGAGTGACAATATACTGAAATGCATAGTTATGTTAGTGAAATTTAAAGAAAAGCCATTATATAATATTTAGAAAATTTATAGAATACAATGTTTAAACGTCATAGGTAATATAAAAGGACCCTTAATCCAAGGGTTATTTAGAAAAAAATCTCATAATCACAACAGCAGTGTGTTACAAATAGAGAATTTGAGAAATGAATTCTGTGAACTGCTAATAAAACCTAATTTCCCGTAGATTTCTGTCTGATATTACATAATCTTTCTATATATTATAATATTATTCTAATAATAAAACAGAATAATGGTTCACATTTATCTTCCACATGTCTTTTATCACCCTGCCTAGGTGTACAAAGGGGCATATTATGGCTACGGCCCTTAACATCAGCCCCCTTACTCAAGTAATGTGTATAAAATTCAAGCAAAGCCACCTTCTTTGGATTCTTCCCATGCAGCAAGTCCATAAAAGTTCAGCTGTGCAAGAAAGGGGTAGTAATGAAGCAGAAAAGATAATAATATCTTGTTTTCCAATTCTTCATGTTAAGACTTAAGAGAGAAACTATTATTTGAAGTGATGAGCATTAAAAATGATATAACCAGGGAAAGGACTATTAGAAGTTTATAAAACTTGCTTATCTAATATTTAATTTGATTTCAACCTAACTCCTAATAATTCAAGCCATTGTTGTGACATTTGTGAACATTTAGGTAATTCTAGCAAGTTACAAATACAGAGAGATCAAAAATCGCTGCAGATTTTGCAGTGTCATTCTATAACTAATGTGGTTTTTATGACCTTTTCTATTATGTCCACCTAAAAACTTGTCTATTATGTGAAGGAAAACCAAATATGTTCTCATCATTAACTGAAAAACAGTAGACTTGGACTCTGAAAACTGCAGCATTTGTTCTATCCTTGAAGACAACACTGATGATGGAGTGTATTCCCTCTGTATAAGGGTACATTGATAACCCCCAATCTTTGTATGATCTTATCTGAAACTCTCTTGATGAGATAGTTGAAATAATCATGATAAATTCTATACAGAGGTTTGCACACTAAAGCAAGTAAAGTTTAAATTATATGCAGAAATGAATACAAAACTGAGGTAATTCTCAGTGTGCAGATGTGATGTAGGAAATTTTGCCATGAGGCTAATGTTGAAAGATTTAACTTTTCTGTAATCAAGCAATCACACATGATTCCAATGCCAAAATCAAGAGCTAATTTAAAAAGCATAAATTGAAGAATATGTCTGACATATGATGTGAATTGCTTCTTCAAGGAAAGGAAGTGTGTGTTTATTAAATGGAATAATTCTTGATCATTGTATATCTTCCACTGCCAAATTAAAACAACAGAATTTTAAGATAAAGAAAATAATTTAGGTCTTTTATTTAATTCCTGTAGCTTCCGTGCCTTACACTATGCAGTACACTTTCCTTGTTACTCTGGATTTATATATTTCTAGGGACGATGTTTCTAAATCAACCCTCAGAGCATTCTGCAGGTTTGAACTTTTATATTAAGGGTAAGTTCTTTGTATAGATATTTTTTTCTTAAACTTGAATAACAAAAGTTTTGTTAAGTTACATAATGTATGTGGGGAAAAACTGCTAACAATGAAGCACATTTAGCAAGAGTCTCTCCCTTTTCTGCCAAACTGACTGCATTTCGTGTCCATGATCCCCGGGTTTTGCCTGACTTCACCCCGGTTCCACTAGATGGCCCCAAACGTCTTCTGAATGCAGCTTTATTGCTTCAAGACGTTTTAATGTGGCACGCAGACATAAATATTTGCTCTTGGCTGAAACTTGACACACTGTGGTAGGAGTGCTAGGACTTGCCCCAGGCAGCTTTATTTATTTATAACCAAAAAAAAAAAAAAAGAAAGGAAAGGAAAGGAAAGGAAAGGAAAGGAAAAGAAAAGAAAAGAAAAGAAAAGAAAAGAAAAGAAAAGAAAAGAAAAGAAAAGAAAAGAAAAGAAAAGAAAAGAAAAGAAAAGAAAAGAAAAGAAAAGAAAAGAAAAGAAAAGAAAAGAAAAAAAAGACATGTGTTCCTGGTAAGCGTTTTTCTTGCCACGGTATACTTACCTACATAGAAAGTTATATTTTGTAATTTGCAAGATAAACAGATCACTAACATATATTTTCTTAGTCTTAGAACAACAGAGTACATTATAATATTGCACACAAAAAAAAGAAAAGCAGGGAAGAGAGCTGTTGGATATAAAGTATTTAGATCCCAGTAGTATAAAAAATTGGTAAATTATTAATTACTCTCTATGCCATCTAAATTATGTTAGATTCCTTATGTTACATACAAGAAGCTTCAGCTTCCTTTTTGATATACATAGACAATTTATTAGAGGTTATTCTGTCATGGAAGAAGACAGAAGGTACTTTCTAAAGCATTTTAGAGCAGGTTTGCAGTACTGCCAATGTGAAATGGCTGATTTAAGCCTGGAGTACAAAACCCCTTTAAAGAAGAGGTGTTTTTCAGCCATAAATTTTTAAATGCTGTTTTCTGTTCAATCCCTTTTTCATATTACAAGACAAGGCAATCTGCGTGCAAAATACTGGACTCATACTAGAAGATCAGTTACTTTTTGCATATGTTCTTCTAAGTCTGATCAGGTTCTAAGATTCATCATTGTTCTGGGTGAGAGACTAGACATAAGACTCTTGATAACAATTATGAATGGTACAAAGTAGATAATAAACCTGTTATGTCATTTATACATTCAAAATAGAAAAGCTTATTAGGAAATTATTTTTTGGTAAGAATGTAATGGCTGAAACTAAAAGGAATTCTCAGTTGGGCTTCAATATCAAAAAAGAAAAAATATTTAATGAATGAAAGTTAATGAAAAATAAGTGAAAATTAAGTATTAAAATTACTGTCATGAGTGACGTAGGAGAGGGAAGGAAGTATTTTAATGTTTGAATGGGTTATGACTTATGGATAATCTTCAGAAGGTCCAAAAGAAACTTACACTTGTGGAATAATAGGAAAAAGAGGAGTTTCATGGAAGTGATAGGAAGTAATAGGAAGAAGGAAGTAATAGGAAGAGGAGTTTCAAGGAAAATGGATATGTAATTCTAGGGGCTGAGGAAGGTAGCTTATCATAATTATTTATTTTTTTAATTAGAAAACACAGACTTTGGAAAGGAGATTGTAGTATCTGACACAGAATATGAAAAAATCCAAGTATTTTTCTATTGATTTAGTTTAATCTGTATTTAGGAGAACAGTGTATGTTGAAAGGGAAAGAAAGAAGAGAAGAAATGAGTTTTGAGAACCTGCCATTGATATAAAATCACATAGAATCGGAATTGTTAAAAATGGAGGGCCCTTTTGGAGGTCATCCAAACCCCTATTCAGATAGGTCAACTAGAGCAGGTTGCCCAGCACCTTACCCAGTCAGGCTCTGAATATCTCCAAGCATGGAGATGTTGCAATCTCTCTGGGCAACCAGTACCAGAGTTTGACCAGCCTCACTGTAAAAAAGGTTTTTTCTTATGCTTAAGAGGAATTTCGTATCTTTCAGCTTGTACCCATTGTCCTGTAGCCAGATACCACCACTGCAAAGAGTCTGCTTACTTTGCTCACTCCGTCAGGAATTTATACACATTGGTAAGATCCCCCTGAGCCTTCACATCACACATAGCAGTTATCTTGGCTTCTCCTCATAATCAAATACCTGCTCCAAGGCCTTCCTTGTCTTTGTGGCCTTGCTCCGGTAAGCCCACATCTCTGTTGGGCTGAGGAGCCCAGAACTGGACACAACATCTAATATGGACCTCAACGCACAAAACTATTGTCTTGCTACTGTTTTAATGAGCTTACCTTGCTTCCGCTAGGAATCATGGTAACTTTGTTGAATAACACAAAGAGAACATAGCTGAAGTCTGGAGGACAATGTATTTCACTGTTGACTCATCTGTCATGTCAGAAAGGCATTAAGGATATGATCCCACTTTTTTTTTGATGTATTTTAAAATTTGATGAAATACACTAGGGTTAAAATGAACTATTGAAATTTAAAATTATATTTGAATAGATAGATGATTTAAGCCAGCTTTCTCCTTGAATCAACTGTTTCTCCTTGTTATTGTTTGGTTTTGATCTTGTTCAGTTTGTAAATAAAAAGTAGAGTAAGCCACCTGGTGAGCTTATAGTGTATCACTAGAGAAATAAAGTAAAATGAAAGAAAAGAGTTCTATTTATTAGGCAAAGCTCTTAATTTCCCAGGATGTTAATGGAAATTTATTTAAGTCAGAGATAATAAAATATCTTTTTCTTTATGTTTAGCGTACTTCCTCTAATTATTAAATTATCAGAATCCTTACATTTTGAGATCTTTGGGAAAGCCTTTATAATACAAAAATCTTGAAGAGAGAAGAAAAAAATATTCTCACCTCTTCTGACTTCAACATGACTTAATGATTCTTTGTCAGTCTTTCTAAGCAACTGTTTTTCTCAGATCTATCCATATGTTGAAAGTGTTTGTCTGGCAGCAGCAATGTTCCTAAAAGCTACAAAAAAACCCCAAGACATTACACTGGAATTTGTTATGCTGTTCTGCCATATATCTCTCAGGGCCTATGTTTCTTGAGAAGTTGTCATGTTTTTTGCTTTCATACTGATAACAATATTTCAAGAGTTCAGATTTTCAGACTGCAAACCAGCACATTACCACAGAAAATTTTACTTTCCCATTCGCAGAGACTATTGTATAATTTTAGCATGTTAAGTATGTCTTTAAATATGGTGCTCCCTTTCTCTTACTTTACACTGAACCTACCATTCAAGGCCTTACAGACTGAGAAGGCTTACCTGTTAAATTAATTCTTTAGTTTGGAACCTGATTTTTACAACCCTGTTAACATATCCCTTTTGGTTTTTTGAACCACAATTTTGTGAAACATTGAAAAACCACCAATGCTTGTGCTACACTAACTACTATATGTCTCAGACAATTTATTTCTCTTTTGAGAGAAAGTACATAATTGCAACTTTTGGAGCTTTTAGCTGTGGAGACATATTTCTTCTTCATCTCTTCCATATGTTACACATGTAGTGTAAAAACGAAGCATCTCAGTTCCCCTCATTTATTTTTAACATCATAGCTGGGTCACAGTGATATTTTCTGTGGCTTGTGTTGAGTTCGTGGTCCAGCTAAGACAATTCCTCAAGGTGCCTTTTGTCAGCCATCCACCACCCCTCTTAGATGTAAGCAGTTGTAGTACCTCCACTTTTCTTGTCATGATTTCCTTGTACACAGACAATGGAGAATGAAGTTTCAGCATTCCCCAAGCGTTTCTCCTGTTCTGGGATTAATGCTACTATAAAGGAGACATAGCTTACACATCCCTTTCAGTTCCCCTCAGTCAGCTGGCTGAATCAAGCTGTTTTTCTGTGTTTTCTGCTGTGTAAAACTTTCATATTTATTTCTTCGCTACTGAGATATTTTTTCACATCTTGAATATTTTATCAGAACAGTTTGTTGTTGCTGACAGTATAGATATCTGAGTGTGGAGGGCTATGAGCCCTTGGCAATCCCTTGGAGGAGACAAGCGTGAGGGCAAAAGGACTTACACCAGAGATAAGCAACCTACCTCAGGTTATGGTGACCAAGTGAACACCCCCAGCATGCCTTGCTTCTTTAGGGTAATACCTTGTACCCAGCTGGCTAACTGGTTCCTACCCCACCCCTGCCTTTTCCATAAAGAGGCCCCTGTTTCCCCCCAGTGGAGGGTTTTTGCCTCTGGCTTTCTATTCCTGGAGGCTGCTGAACAATAACAGCTACCTCTGTGGAATTGCTATACAAGGCTTCTGCCTGTCTGTCCCCGAGTTCTGCCAGGGTAATTTCACAAAGAGCTGAATCACAAGAGCTGGAATCACTTGTAGCTGAGAAATCGCTACACTTGCTGAAATCACCTGTCGCTCAGGGAAGTTGCTAAAGCCCCTAGAAAAGCCTTTCCCTGGCGGGACACTTTCCCTAAGAAGGCTGCAACACACCGGGTTGTCCGCCCCCGGCTCCCTGAAAGCAACATCTGAGAGGAGATTCATATAGACATCCACTGCTGTTTGAAATCCTCTGGTTTATGCTACCTGACATCCAGCTGCTGCTCCAGAGTGACACAAGGCTCCAGAAGTCATGCAGCCCACCTGTTGTGTGTCTCAGATTCCATAGGTATCTGAAAGTGTGCTAGGCACAACGATTAAGCAGCTGAAACCTGTGTTTGTGATTGTAGGTAACTTCTGGAATTTCTTTGGAGATCTTCTGAGCCAGAACAACCTGTTACAAACATTGTACGCTTTCAAAATCCTCTTTGCCTCTTATTGTGGTATTTTTGTCTCCCATAGATGGAATCCAGACTACTGCAAGTCCACCAGATGAGTAGATCAAAAAGATCTAATTCTGGAGGAAGTTTCTAGAACTGATTTTACAGGAAGCATGTTGTACTACAGTTACTTGCTGGATATGGAAAAATCAAACTTGGAGTCCCATTCTGTATTTTAGAAACCTACATGCTTTTCAAAACAAGGTGTCTTCTTAAGAGAAATTAGCTTATATATGCAGACTTTCAAGAGGCTTCTCATCATGTTTCTGTCAGATGTTTCCCTTTAACTGTCTACAATGAAAGAGGACTTGGGAGTTAAGCACTGGGCATCCTTACAGAAGTATACCACAGCTCTTTAATCCCACCTTGCAGCCATTAGAATCAATAGAAACTTGCCCTACCTTTGAAGACAGTGATTTTTTTAGAAGTTGTATAATGTGAACAGGTTTCAACATTGAAATCTCAGTTCTTTTCATATCATGGCTTGGATGTTTGATGGCTTTGAGAGCTAAAAGAAGATGGATCTTCTATGATTAGATGCATCTTTACAAGCGACAGCATTCAATCTAAATAGTCAAGGTTCATAGCATTTCTTATGACACAGCGATTAACTTGTCTGCCTGTCGTGCTACATTATTTATTGAATCTGGACTTTTTTATTAGTCAGAATTAATCTGATGGTTATTTTACTTTTTTGTGGTCACATATTCTGCAACTGGTAGGTTTATGAAAAATATTACAAGAATTTTCCTGCTAGATAAAAAATCTGGTGCCATATTAGGACTTAAATTGAATGTTAATTTTCCTAATGGAAAAACCATAGACAATGTGTTCCTCCTGGTTGAAAAAGAATTTAATAATTTTATTCTTTTCCTGTGTTTAGTATACTGCCTTCTATTTCTCATCTTACATACTATATCACTGACATTAATTTTATCAAAAAGTTCCTGTCTTTGATTATAATTTAACTTCTGTTGTTCTTTCTTTGTTGCCATTGTAAGCATTATTTTTTCTAATTTGTGGTGACTGACTGTTTCTGTGTCTTAGAAGCTACTGTAATTAACACTCATGATGAAGTCTTGCTACTGTGTGCTGTTGAGTAGTCTAAACTGATTCCATTACGAAAATATATCTGCAGCATTGGATAGATAGTATTTGTGTATTTTCAAAATGCATATTGCTTTGTTCGTGTTGAATTTTGGTTGTGGTGGGAAGAAAACAAAAGTATCAACATTTTTAATGTATATTATAGGACTGTTTAAATTACATTGGGCAAAATGTCCCTTTTCCTTCTAGCCTCCTTTATTTTTTCAGCTTACTTTTAACTTTCATACTTGGCACACAGTTCCGCGATTATTATTTTTAATGGCTAATTAACCGAAAGTGCATGACTTCTGATTGCTCATTTAAATTAACTAATGAGCATGAAAAACTTCATGTAGCTTAGATACAGGAAAAGATGTTTTCAGTTGGTATGTTCATATCAAACTTCCTCTCAGTAATACGTAAGTGACAAATTTAAGTGTCAGAAGAAAACCTGTTAGGGTGTGCTACTTTGTAATGTGTTCAATTTTTTAATGTGAAGAAATAAGCACAGGTACAACAGTACAAGTGGCAGAACAAGAACAATAGTACAAGTTCTGTGCAAGTGACAGAACAATTTATATTTATTTTTTGTTTTACAATCTGTAGATGAAATTCACTAGTTGTTGATAAGGACAACAAAAGAGTCTACATTACAAAAGTTATTTTGATGTTTAAATTCATCTTAAACCAGATGTCCTTGGGAATTACCATGTTAAACACCATTTTTTTTCTGTTGGAATGGTATCATATTATGGTAGTTGACTGTTCATTTGGAAATATTTAGGACATTTCTGGTTGTCAGCATGATTTTTTTCTTTGTACCCTGCCTTTGTTATCTTAGTAATGTTTTATATTTTGTCAATTGTTTGAGACATCATTATGTCACCATGTTACAGTCTAGTTTTAGGTCTTCATTAGTTTAATGCTAAGCTTTTCTTTAAAATTTTTGTATGTTTTGAAGTATTAGAACTCACAAAATAATAAAATCCTTGGGTTCTGACATTGTGTTTATGAATAGTATACATGTATTTTATTAGTTGATGAACGTCCTGGTTATTTCCTCAGAGGGAAATTATGTAATCAATACTGTAAGCATGTCTCCAAAAATCAGTTAAATGATAAACTAAGGTAATTATAATAAGAAATACACATGTAGAGTGAGTAATATTTATAAGTTGTTCACTTAATGATGGGTAATTTCAATACCACCAAACAGGAGAGTTCCCTCATTCATATGTTTGGTAACTTAAGAGATGGAATTGTCTCAGCATCTCATAATACTAATATTTAGACTCTGATCTAAAAAAAATGTGCTGATTAGTTTGTGGATCTGACTGTAATGTTGGACTTAAATGTAGCAGATAAATGAATACTCTTCTCTCTGCTGGTTTGAAGTTCTATTAGAAATTCTTGGAGCTGCTTGATTTTTATACAAATACTGTAATTGGGTAGTAGTAATGTTAAATTTAGCCTGTGTAAAAGTGCTTATCATCTTGAATTCTCTGGAATTGAATTGCCATGCATTACAGAATAGGGAACTACAGATGTAATATGTTTATCAAAAGATAAGCTGGTATGTTCTGTTCTAGGCAAGGTTTCTGAATGACTGTGGAAAAACTACTGCTTAGGTATTTTACTGGTCTGGCCAGATACATGGATAGTCCTTTAAATACTAGATTTTAAATGAAAATACTCAATATTTTGTCCAATTGAATATATCATAATCATAAGTCTTAATCTTTTCAGAAATACACAAATACTACTTTCTTTAGAATCCTAAACTTGGAAACAATTCTGAAAATTTGTGGTCAGAGGCACTTGTTACGGTGAAGCCATAGTGAAGCAACCTACCCTTGTCAAAATGCCTATTTTTCTTACCCATGCTAAATCCAGTTTCAGTCACATATTTCTTTCAGTACGATACCATGAGTGGAGAGAAATAGTTATATGCTAGTCCAGTAAAACTCTCCTTCAGATCTGCGTATTTCAGTGTTATACACCACCATGTTTAAGAGTTTTCTGCAGTTGCTTTCTTACATATTTTCTGTATATTGAGCAGAAATATCTATTGAGCAAAACTTTTTTATTCCTCCAAAACGTATGAACCATCTGATACTCTTAAGCAAGATGATGCACGGATGTAGCCCAGCTAGGCTTTCTTCTAAAGAACATGTGATTATTGTAGTGGTTCAAACCACTACTTCTAAAACTTAGATTTTCTTGAACTAAACGTATGAAAGTCTTCAGTGACGATATGCTTTTCCTAAAGCAGAAACACTTATGAAAATACTGTTGGAAGGAACATTGCAGTGTACTGGCTTTTCATATCTATTATTAAAAATATTTTCTTAGCAACATAATTATTTAATTCTCAAACTACATAATTCTTTAAGTGTTTTTCATATTTTTAAGATTGAATGAGGTGCATGGACAGAACCAGGAGATATTGCTTTTTCTCTGTGTTAAACAAAACTTTCAAAAATAGACTTAACATCTGAGCAGAAGCAAGTGGGAAGGCATTCAGCTGCTGACTGATGTTGACAAGTGTTACCAGTTCTCTTCTGTCATATAAAACCATGAGATAAGAATCTTTTCTGTGAAATATTCAAGATCCATTTTTAGAGTAATTTTAAGAAATTGCTTTTACTCTGCTCCTTTGATTCCAGATTTTTATTAATTTAGTGTTTAATAACATGATTTTCAGCCTACATTTTGTCATGGATATGCAATACAATTGTTTAGGTGATAATACTATCTTTTAGTTTTAACAGTATTTTTCATTGTTATTTCATGGTTTGGCTCTTTCTTTCTTATTTTATTTAAAATTTTAATAAAAATTTGTAATGGATCAATTGATCAAACTGAATACTATTGCCAAACTGGAATATGAATCCATCAAAATATGCCAAATATTTTTTAAAATTGATTTTGTAACTACTGAATCACTTTTCTTTGTCATAAGCCACTTTTTTATAAATTCCTTGACATAATTTAAATCTAAAGCAATCCTCCACAGTTTGCAGTGTCTTGCTGTGCACCCAATTAATGCATTTCGTTTGCAATTCATATTACTGTGGGGGTGGGGAGCATTACAGTAGCAAGATGGAGAACCAAATCCTAGGTCTTGTTTAAAGAAGCAACCTTTGTCTTCGTTCTGAAGGACAAGACAGTTATTAAGTACGTGATACAAGCTCACTTCTTATGCCTTTTGATTCAACTGCTGTACCAATTTAATAATTTACTGATACAAACTGATACATGATTTCCATTTGAAAAAATGTGTTCTTCTGCTAGTGTTGATTCCTTAGTCGAATTTTGTCAGGGTGAATATTTGTCATAAAATGGGTAATAAATGAACTTTTTTGCTGTTGCACTGACAAGAAATAGGATTTTCACAAATCCCATTGTTCTCATTTGGGTTCATGAGGTAAGGTCAAGGGCATGATTATGAAAGAGTGCTCTCTAAGTAAGCAAATAGATCCTGTTTTGTTCTGATTATCTTTTCTGAGCCTGGGAAGATAGCTTAGTTTATTATGATACTATGATTTGGGAGCTGGATGTCATGATGTGCAAAAACAGACTGTGACAACGGGGTTTGCTCAGCCTTAAAAGACAAAGGCTTAGGGGTGACACCATTGCTTTTCAATTACCTAATAAGGGAGAAGATGGATCCTGGTTGTTAATAGAGATACCTGGTGAAAGGAGAAGAGGCAACAGACACAAATTGCAATATTAGCAATTCTTATAAGATGTTAGGATTTTTTTTCATAATAAAATGGCCAAAAGTTGCACTAGGGGAGGTTCAGATTAGATATTAGGAAATATTTCTTCACTGAAGGGGTGGTCAGGCATTGGAATACGCTGTCCAGGGAAGTAGTGGAGTCATTGACTCCAGAAGTGTTCAAAAAACATGTGGATGTGGCACTTGAGATTATGGTTTAGTGGTTAACATGGTTGTGCTAGGTTAACAATTGAACTTGATGACCTTAGAGGTCTTTTTCAAACTAAATGGTTCTGTGATTACTTTCTTAGTTACAAAATAAGAGAAGATGATAAAGAATGACCTAGTTTTGTTTCAGCATTTAGAGAATGCAATTTATATTTTTCCTGAAAGCACGCATTCTAAAGGAAATAGCAGAGATTCCCTTTTGCAATAATGTAGTTTCAGTGAAGAGCCACCTTAGCACCTTATCAGGATCTATCTGTAGTAGATTCATTGTGAATGCAGTAATTTTTGAGACAGTGAAGGGAGAGGTCCAATATTGGTGATTCCGTTGGCAGGGAATTTACCTGTTGTAAGTATTGGGATGGAAGTAGGCCTGGAACAGACACAGTCTTAGCCTTTGAAAGCTTGTTAATGTGAGATGAGAGAAGGGAGAGAGATTTATACTTGTTGATGTGATAGTATCCTGATTCATTTGTGGTGCAAGTGTCAAAACACCAGATAATTATTTTTTTTTCCTAGAACACTGACCTTTTAGGGTACACAAAATAGTTCAGATTGTTCAGAAACTGTTAGTATCTCATATGTGGGAGGCAGAGAAGTGAAGACAATTACTTGTTTATACAAATCAGGATTTACAAACATCCTTACCTAGCTGCAGCACCTAACATTTACAAACCACTTTCACTCTTCCTCTGAGAAGAACCAAACAATGTTGGCTATTGCAAAATCTGCATCTAGGAGATAGCATGAAAATAGGTGAGCTGAAGTTTTTGGTAGACTGGCTTGAATTTAAAAAATAGTCCAAAGGAACAGAAAGATACCCACTTCCGTGGTTTCTATCCTTGCTTTCATATTGTATACACATATTGGGTATCTACAGGTACAGTCGTGATAGGAGCTAAGACAGATTTGGAGACAGACTGAAGGACCCACTTTCACGCACAGTGCATTGGACTGCCAACAGTGATAGATCCAGTTTGGGAGTCCAAATAAAGAAAAATACGTAACACCAGTCAAACAGGAATGAATCTAATAAAGACATCAGATTTCTTGGATCAGACATATCTACACATAATTGTGGTTTTGGTAGGTCATTACAAGGGAGCTGTCAAGCTGGGCTATCTAGTTGTTATTCAAAAGCATTTAGTTTGGATTTTATATTTACTATTGATATAGTCTATTATGATAGTTTCTGAAAAGATTAAGATTTATGATTATGATATATTGATGATATCACATTACACCTTACCAATACCTTCCTGTTTGAAAGCTTTTTTCAGGCAGTATTTTTATTTTATGAAGAGCAACATGCTTTTACCTTTTGCAATATTATTTTTATTACGTGCATGAGGTGTCATTGCTCCTATAGTGTGAGTTGGCACAATATTGTAATTGCTTTCACAGTTACTGAGAGCAGATATCTTTGTGGGTTGGCATATGTTTTACCTTTAAAGTTTGATTACATTTTTAATTTGATGTGTTTGGCATTTTTACTCAGCCTACTAAACTTTCCATTTGTGAGTAATAATTCTTTTCAGCTCTCCTAATAATTTTCTTTGGAAAGTCAAGTTTGTTTTTACAGTACTCTTTTATCTGTATTGTAATTGGCCATATTGCAAATAGTGAATCCTCTAACAAATAAATTTCTAAATTTGTGAACTCTTTGAATTCATTGAAAAATGACAAATCAGGTGTTCATTCATGAATCTTCCTAGTCTTTCTTAACATACCTCCATCAGCAATTCATGATACTAACACAACATTATATGTTCTTCCTACAACAGCTTCCCAGAAAATATGAGAACTAAGAAAATTAAACACAGATACCTGTGGTATAAAAAAATGGACTGTGCAAACATAATTACCTATTTGTTAGTGCTTACTTGAATAACTGAAAAACATTATGATTTACATTGCTTAGAGTTAGATTTAAAACAGCTTATAAGATAATTGTATTCCTTTGGGTTCAGAACTTATGCATAAATAACCTGATTTTTATTACAACAGTATTTTATTTGACTGTGTTAAGGATCATTTGAGTGTATTTTAAAACTGATGTCTAGTTTATGAGTTTATGAAATGAATTCACATAATTATTGAATATTGGTAATTCAGAACAATTTGTGCTATAGCACTTCAGCCTCTTACTTTTACATAAGGAATGTGAATTTGGACAAGACTTATGGTAGGCAGAAATTACTACCATTTGGAAGTCTTTCAGGGTTCTAAGTCAAGTGACTTGATGGTTTCACACCATTTGCCAGTGTCTAAATACTTTATGAAAATGTTTCACAGCAGTTTGTAGGTACATCAGAAGATACCCTGCTGATTTAATTGAAATTTCTATGATTTCTTCAAAATTTGACTGTAAAAGGCAAAAGTTTCATCATGATGACATGTATTATATTGCCACTACTTGGGTAAAATTATGCTGGTTGTTTTGTGGGAGAATCTTTACTTAAAAAATTATGGTATGTGGAAAAAAATGAGACAAAATGTGTACAGCTGCCTATAGTAACTGCATAAACTATACAATATTCAGGTATAATTCAGATTTAAATGAGTAGGATTTAGGGTTCTAATTGGAGATCTATTTTTTAACTTTATAAACCAATCACTTAGAAGTTATTTAGTATATGCCACTTGCAGGAGGCAATAGCTCATATAGAAGGGAAACCATTAAAGTGCATCTAAAATTTAAGTTCCATGTTAATACAATCCCTTATGATGTTATAAATACTTTCACCTGGTTGAATCTCTTCAATGGGTGGAAGAAAGACTGTATTATCATTTTTACTTTTATTTAAAATTATTTTAAAAAATGGACCTTCATTGTAACATTTGTCATTCACAATTGTCAAATTAGAATCATAGAATCATAGAATGGTTTCAGTTGGAAGGGACCTTACAGATCATCTGGCTCTAAGGCCCTACCATGGGCAGGGACATCTTCCACTAGACCAGGTTGCTCAGAGCCCTTTCCAGCATGACCTTGAGCACTTTCAGGGATGGAGAGTCCACAGCCTCTCTCGGCAACCTGTTCCAGTTCCTCACTACCCTCACAGTAAAGAATTTCTTCCTCATATCTACCCACATACAGTTTAAGGCCATTACCCTTGTTCTATCGCTACAGACCCTTGTGAAAAGTCCCTCTCCAGCTCTCTTGTAGTCCCTTTAGGTATTGGAAGGTGATCTAAGGTTTCCCCAAAGCCTTCTCCTCTCTAGGCTGAGCAGCACCAAGTCTCTCAGCCTGTCTTCATACAAGAGGTGCTCCAGCCATGTGGTTGTCTCTCTTCTGGACTCACTCCAACAGGTCCACGTCTGTCTTGTGTTGGAGGTCCCAGAGCTGATGCAGCACTGCAGGGGGGTCTCACCAGAGCGGAACAGAGGGGCAGAATCCCCTCCCTTGCCCTGCTGCCCACGCTGCTCTGGATGCTGCCCAGGATACAACTGTCCTTCTGGGCTGCCGAGGTGTTGCCAGGCCATGTGGAGTTTTTGTCGTGAATACTCCCAAGTCTTTCTCCCCTGGGCTAGTCTTGATCTATTTTACAATTCCTTATAATTACTAAAAGTGGAGAGTGTTCCAGAAATTACTTATAATTTTAATTTTAGGTATTTATAATTTCCCTTTTAGGATTATTATAAGCAACTTCCAGAGGACCTAAGTTAAAAAAGGCAAGAGGTCGTTAAAAAATGAATTTTAAATACACATTTTAAAGATGTCGCTAGGGTATGTTTCAGGTATTTTATTAATAAAATATATTTTCAGAGCTATGTAATATTATAATATTACAAAAATAGCTGTCAACATAATGAATCTGTCATCAATTGTGCTTGAATTCAGATTATGTGGATTTAATCATTTGCATTTTAAGTAAATAGAATGTAAAAAGTTATGAAAATATAGGTACATGCTTTGAATCTGAAAATAACTGAGTGCATTTTTCATAGTAGTTTTGCATTTATCCTCATCACCAAATTCTCATAGTGCTTAGTTTTCTCATGTTGAATTTATTACTTCTCTGATCTGCACTAGAAAAGTAAGTAATTTAATATTCATGTTTAGGAGATTAAAAAATATATTTCATTCATTTGGGATGTTTCAGGATAAAGGAAAAAACTATTCCACTTTTAAATTTCTTGTTACGCTTGTAAAGAAGTAATGGGTAAAATACACTGATTACAAAGTTTCTAGATTCCTGGTCTCCTGCTTTCTTACAGGTATCATGAGATTTATAGAAAAGACTTCCGGCATAAACTGAGAGACAGAGACACTAAGAGGAAAATCAAGACAGCAAAACAATTTGGGAGCCCACATACTGGAATTAAATTAAAAATTACTTATTGTATTTTCTTTGCTCATTGTGGAGAGTTACACTTGAGATGCCGCATCTAAATACTGGATACATTTTGTGTCTTCATCAGCTGGTTGTCCTCTAAATCAAGTCTGTTCAGTCCCCTTTCATAAGGCAACCAGGGCAAGGTGCGCATGCATTTTTCAGATTACATGTGTCTGGATCATATGGTGGCATGGAGCTGGGACATGGCCAGTGAAGTCATCTGGACCTGGCTTGGAAGCTGTAAGTCACATCTAGGTCAGAGCATTAGTCATTCTCTGTAGCAATGGCACTGAAGAGGCTGCTACCTTGTGCCTGCTCCTGTTGCTGGTTTGTGCTCCTGGACTAGTTACCTTCTTAACTCTACTGGCTGAGTCTTTTTTTCATTCAGAGTGGGCTTGATTAAACTGATTAGACAGTTTTCATCACAGTTTCATTAGAATTGCCTCTTTTTGTAGTGCAGGACTACCCACTGCAACCCGTGCAACTCTTGCTGGAGAAGGACATGTAAGGAAATTTCTGGGCTTTGCATAATGGGACTTACAATAGCTGACACATCATGAAATGCTGCATAAACCAGCTAGAGAATGTTAATAAAAGGAATATATTGGAAATATTGTCACTTTCTTAGAGTTGGGTGCTGACATGAAACCTTGAAATAGTCACCTCTGAGAAATGGAGACTCACAGTCTAATACTTTCTTCAGAGTCTATGTCCCATTCCCATTTGGGTATAGGGGGCTGGACCACTCTCCTGTTTTAGAAAACGCAAGGAAAGCACTCAGAGAGAAGAGAGAAGTATTTTCATAAACTATTTCACTGTCTAAGGCCTTAACTGGAAAATGGGATTCCTGAGTTCCTAATCTTTTTTTAGCTTAATTGGTTTCAAACCCACGGCATGCATTTCAGTGAAAAGTGATGAGGCCATAGAGTACCTGGACCTGAGAGCCATCTTCCTTTCACCTGGGGAGAGCTGAGTATCCATGGAAGGAGCTCAGTACTACCCATAAAGGATTTTTTCCTTTAATGTTGTCAGTCAAACTTTGATTTCTAGGCTGGATTTATCTCATAATTTTTTTAGTTAATAGGTTAATGTAGCCGTGCATAAATGTAATTGTTCTCTAAATGTTAATGAGATATTAGTTTTTTAAACAGTAAGAACTACATGGAAAGTATCTGTCATATAATATATCCATATATCTGTCATATATCTATCCATTTATTTCTATTTATGTTGTAATTTTATTGGTTATTCTGCTATTCCTGAATTAAGATGAATGCCATCTGTGGTTCACTTAATACCTTATAGGCTTTTATTACAATCCTGCTTTTGTTTTTTGTATCATACCTAAATTCATAGCTACATTCTCTAAAATTTCTCTACATGTGAAAGATCACATTATAAAAATAAAGATATAGTTTCATGATGAAAATTAGTTTATATTTTACCTTCAATGGGATTTTTAGATCCATCTTTTCTATTAGTATACAATTGACTTTTTCTCAATTTTTTTTTGCTCTTGTTTTCTGGTAGTATAATATGACAGTTCCGGTTCCATATGTGTTAACCATAATACTAGAAATATCACTGCACTGATATTACACAAGCTTTGGCTACTTGTAATCCATTGGGACACTAAATCTAAATACTGACCTGATGCAATTCTTGCATTGCTAACGACTAACCAGTCTAAATCTAGTCACAGCAAGCCTTGCAGTATCACAGTCACAAAATAAATTATGTTGGAAAAAACCTTTGAGATCATCGAGTCCAACCTATAACCTAACACCACCTTGTGAACCAGACCATGGCACTGGGTGCCACATCCAATCTTCTCTTAAATTAAAAGGAAGTTGTAGGTGTTCAGAATTGTTTACAATCCTGATGTACACTGTTGTGTTCTGTTGTTTACTATTGTGCGAGGACTGAAATAATTTCAGAAATGGGAGCAAGAACCCGGAAGGGGAATAACCCCTCACTGATGAGGTAAATAGGGCCACAACGACAATTTGGGAACATTCTATGTTGTCCTTTTAAACTAGATAATTTCCAACTGAATAGCATGTAAAAATACTATGTGGTCTGTATGTTACCTGCATTTTGAAAGGAGTGATAACAAGCTGTTAATGGATTCTTCTTTGAAATTGAAAGAACAAATAATTTCATACAAAACATAGTTTTTTGTATGAAATGATTTAATTTTTCTTACAAGTACCAAGAATAGTTTAACATTTCTTAATGTGATCTGTGCATTCTACCTGCAGTTAGTGATTTTACACAGTGACTGAAATATGAGAATATAGGCATGAGAGCTGCTTACTTTCTCACTTTTGCAAAGCCAAAATAACTTTAGAAACTAAAGTTAAAAAGATTATGGATGTAATAAATCTGAACATTGCTATTGGCTACACTAAATACAACTGGAAACAAATTATTTTGGCATAATTATCAATATATCAAAACTGTTTAGTCTCTATTTTGACATTTTCTGTTTATGTTTCATTATTCAGCAAAGCCAAGTATCAGGAACCTTCCAGTAGACCTCAAGGAAAATCCATTAAAAATACAAAAATAGCCGTTAAAAAATGAAACCCAGACTTTTATGGAAAAAGGTAACCCAAGATAACATATAGGTGATGACTTAAGGCACTATAAATAAATTCTGAGACGAAGTACCATGGAATTAATATTATTCAGTCTTGTGCTTGTCAGAACTACTCTGTCTTATACAAATATCCAACTATTTGGGATGGCAGAATAAGGTAGAACTATGAATTTTCTTTAGGATAGTGTTAACTACAGTTTAATGAACCTGTGCACGAAATAGTGTTTAAATACGTCGGTAATCTCTTCTAGTGCTAAGCTTTTAATATAGAATTTTTTTTCTGTATATGCTGCACAGCTGGATCTCTACAGATCTCAGAAATAATAGATATAACCTCCATTCTCTTTGTACCTTTATGAAGAGAATATACCTAGTACCACCTAGTGCCACAGTATGGCACAACCACACTTCAAATATCAGAAGTATCTGATGTTATTAGAAGGTAAAGAGCATAAACTTTGTTTTTCATAAGTACATTTAAAAATAATTTTGTCATTCTTAACTTTCCTAAATTTTTATTTATCTTGAAGTACTTATTTTCCTTCTTCCAAGATTTAATGTGTTTTTAGAATGTAAAGAAAAAAAATATTATATTTACAATATCCCATTTGCTATTATCTGTAAAGACTGAATGATATGATGGACTGCTAAGGTCTGCTGAAACTCTTCCATTCTGGGGCATGGAAATACTGGTATGCAAATTTGACAGAAGTCACTTGGCTGATTAACACCAGAGGATCAGCTAACTACATACTGGTGGAGGAGATAAGGTTCCCATAATCTACACTGGAAAGTTGCTGGGAAAGACAGTATGATTTTGCTCCTCCCTGGGGAAAAGCCAGACCAGTATCTTGGATTGTCTTTGTTCAAACAGCCACGTAGGCTAGTTGGCTAATGTGGGGGCATATGCTGAGTCTCTACCAGAGCGATTTATGTTTCCACTACTCCTTTAAACTCTTAATAAAATAGTGGAATGAAACCAGGGCCACTCACCTATGAACTCAT
Organism: Struthidea cinerea; assembly: GCA_013397865.1. Lineage (NCBI taxonomy): Eukaryota > Metazoa > Chordata > Aves > Passeriformes > Corcoracidae > Struthidea > Struthidea cinerea. Next base: position 373,278 of record VZTI01000165.1, on the reverse strand, counting down.
ACAACATTTGTCTTGATTTATTTGGTTTTTGAATGTTAATGTAATGGTAGAGAAAAAGCAGAATTGTATATACCAGACAGATGTTCAAAAGTGAGGCTGAGAGAATACTCAGGTTTTCTTTTGCTTCCTTTCTGGCAGAGTTGGAATGTGTTGCGCTGAATTTTTGTGCTATGCTGAACAGATGTATACATATTTTTAATAGAACTTTGAGCCCTGTCACTAAAAAAAGCTGAACTGATTCTATCTATCCTGGCAAATCAGAAATTATATTAGTGATCATTAAAAGCATATAATTTTCCTCAATAAAAACTTTAATAAACAGGAACATGTAAAGTTTAAAAAGCCAATAGTGAAGACCACATATGAAAAATTACGATTGCAGCTACTGCTAGCTCATGATAATTAAGTCATTAAATTACTAATTCATTAAATTGATTTATTGTATTAATTTTTTCTTATATTTAATTAATTAAATATAAGTTTAATTAATAGGGCTTTTATATGCATGGATATTTTAACATCTTAGATATTTTTGTAATAGTCACAATAAAGAAAGAGCTATTTTATAATTTTATAGCACTATATCCTTGTTGGTTAAAATATCTAAAAAATAGCAATTTTATTTTATATTAAAGATCTCCTTAGTGTTACTATACTTGATAAGCTGCCCAAACATATAAGTCAGAGTAGTAGATACTTTTAAAATAGGGGGAAAAATGGAAAATGTACAAATCAGGATACAGTAGTATTTTATTTTATCTTTACTTATATTTGGAAGGGACTGAGATAAAAGATTACTTTTATGTTTCTTTAAAAAAAAAAATCCAATTAAATATGCTACTGTCTTTCAGTTTCAGCCCAGATGAGAGAAATTACTGAGGGGCAATGAACTATCTTCATCTCTGAAATCTCTCACTCAATTAATCTATCAGGTCAAACCTGTTTTGACAGTGAAATCTTTATTTTTCTATTTTAAAGGGGACTCAAACCTCGGGAAAGGTGCCAGACTGACAGTACAGAAAGGTGAAGTTGTCTGTTTATTCACGGAAGAAATACTGCTCATCAAGTGACATCATCACTGAAGATTTTACTAGAAAGTTCACACAGGCTTTAGCATTAAAGTACAGTTGCTTCATAATTGATTTTGCAGGTCATAATTTTAAAAAACACAGCAAAGTCTAGAAGATAGTTGCCCACTACAACTATCAACAGCACCGGGTTTATCAGTTTTTATAGTTTATTTTCCTACTTTAGTCTTTTGTGTGTATGAAGCTGTTTTCAATCTGTTTATGTCTTCTGTTCGACCACCCATTGTGTAAGGTCAATTGAGATTATGTGCTGCCATTTTATATACATCTAGGTTGCCACTGGTTCTTTTTGAGATGATCTTTACCACAGCAATCTCTTGCAAGATAGAACTGCAAAGCTGGACAGCCGTATATTACACTCGATGGTAAAGTAGGAAAAGATGGATCATAGAAGGAGAGGAAGAATAAGAAAGAAGGGAAGTATAGCAAGCTTATCATTTGGTAAAGCATGGGATAGGCAGATGCAGAATATGGAAATGGAAAAAGAGCTGGAGACATTAGGAGAATTCAGAAATGGAAACAAAGATATTAGACAAAGAAAGAAAAAACAGAAACAAGTAAAACAAAAAGCAGAGAATGTTAAGTATGAATATGAGGGCACAATAAATATTTATGTAAAAATGTGCTCATTTTTAGAGTATACTAGTTATACACAATTATGACGCTCATTTTTCTTCATTACAGCCATGGGGCTATATCAGTATTTTTCTTTGCTTGGAGAACCAATATGCATAAGATCAATCTTTCAGAAAAGCTATTTTTCATTGCTAGGATGTTGCATCTTTTCTTTTAATGACATTTTTCTTGGAATGTATTAAGCTGAGTAGTTTCCAAATATATATTTTATTAATTTAATTAATAAAATTCCTGTACTTTTCTCTAAATATTGCAGCATTCTTCTCAAACAAATCCTTCTAGTTAATTTTTATTTCTGTTCTTCTTATCCTTTTTTAGTGAATGTGTTTGATAAATGTTTGTGTGTAAACCCTTTTTATCAAATCCAACACATTTGCATTTGACTTTGAAAAGTAAAACCTCTGTATTTTCATAGATAAGAGTTTATTACTCTATTCAAAGGGAAATTAAGCATTTGGACAGTGGATCAAAGCCTATGGCTTATTGTCCTCTGTTAGTCAAAATGCAGTTGCAATGACTGCCTGTTAAAGGATATAAACCGAATGTGGCCCAGCATATTTAGCCTATGTGTCAGGAGTGGAGCAAGCAAGAACTATTGATTTTGTTAAAATATTACGAAAATGCAGAAAATGTGTTGTCCGCGTTTTCATTGCTGAAGATGCTTGTTTAAATTCATTTAAATTTTTAAAAGATCGAATATTACATTATGATGCTTTGTTTCTTTAAAATAAGTATTTTCTCAATAATCTTGTAAGATAAATGTTAGTCTTTAGTGGAATAAGGTTATAATGGTTTTAGTATTGTAACTGTGGTACTTTTGTCCCCTATGCTTGTTCTAATTCACTTTCATACACCAACAGTAATTTTGATTTGGCTAAATTATTTATAAGAGCTGAATATCTTTGTGAATATGGAATTAGCATAATTCATTATTTTACTACTTTAAGCCAGATCCTCCAGCTCTTATTAAAGCAAAAACCTTGCTGAAGTGTATACCTATGCCTGAAGCAGAGTTTTGACTTGAATAAGTCCTTCAGATCAGATCTTTTGTTTAATAATGCATATGTAAATAACTTATTTTGTAGATATTTTGATTCGTAACTTTTTACTAGTATTTAATTCTTTGTATGTTACCACTGAATATAATTTAAAATTAAGGAAGAAAGTTAAGGTTAATTTAATGATAAAAGTTAGAGTGAAACTAGAATGAGGAAAGTTTTAATGACTAGTACACAAACTTTTCAAGGAAGAACTAGATTGGCTTTTGTGTATGTAGGTTCCATCTGAGACTGTGCAAGTAGAAATTACAGCACTTACCAGCAGTGCTGTGACTGATGTTAGATTTCCTTGTTTTTTAAATGTGTTTGCGTATTTTAAATGCAAGCTGGATTTTTCATGCAGAATGTAAAGCAGTTTGCGTTTGATTCTGAACATGAAACCATTTAATGTAGTTTTGATTAAGGGGTGGAAGTGTGACTTGCAAGAGGTTTTTTTGTTTAGTTCTGATGTGGCTGAAATTTCAATGAACCATTTACCTAGGATATTGGTATGATTAAATGATGATGGGAGTCCTATAGGATTCAGTAATCAAATTTTTTTGTCATTATTACAGTAGTAACTGATGAAATTCCAACATCATTAAATCAGTTTCAACTGAAAATTTAAATTCATTTGACTTAACTAGTGTATACAAACAACACTCCTTTTTCCTTTTGCAACCAAAAATGAAAATGCAGTACAACCACACAGATTTTCTTGTGAATACTTATGGAAGCAATTGAAATAAGTCTGTTTATGTATGTCCTTTTATCAGAATATATTTATTTTCATTCTGCCTTAAATAGCAATTTGTCATTTACAAACTTGGCTTAGGCATGACTCATTCCTTAACAGTACTGGAAGAGAAAAGGCACCTCTTAGGGGTCATGCGATGAATTCCCTGGCAGAAAATTTGGCTTCACCGAAAATAGTGTGTGCTTTATAATTGACTTCAGTAATTTTAATAAAATTGTACCACATATATGTTTTATGAGATAAAGATTAATCTGAAAAGCAGAACTGCTATGTCAGAATTTCTCTGTCATTAATCATTTGTCTGTGTGTTACTTATGCTTAAAAGAATGCCTACACTGATTCTAGGTACACTTAAGTCAATGAACTGAGGAAAAGAAGCAGGTCTAATTTTTTAGACAGCACTGTCACTGTTTTGACTATGTGAACATGAATATATCTACAGCAAATGAATGTTGAGACTGAAACCTGGGAAGGGCTGGTGCCAATTGATGCTGAGGCGATTTAATAGTTTGCTCAATGATTTGAAAAAATTAATCAGGATACACAAAGAAGATTTATGATCGTAGTATGTACTTTTTAAGCATGGTGTTATTCAGTCACATTTGTAATCTCAACATGGTCACTTAAGCTTCCTGTAGAATGCATGCGGAAAATAGGGAATTTCAGACTGTGATCCACAAAAGCCTGAATTCCAGGTGTGTGTCACCTGAACTGATAAGGGCAAGATGGGTGTTACAAGTCCTGGCCCTCAGTATGAATGGATTTAAACTCAGGCTTTATGACAATATCCTAAGACACTGAGTTGTGGGAGTTGGTCATGAGTCTCTTCCATTTGCTTTTAACTGAAATTTTGTTCTCATTGCATGACTAAGTAAATGCCCAGTGTGGCAGGAAATACAACATAATGGTCCCTCAGACTGGGAACTGACTACTGGACACCAAGACAGTCTTCTCTTTGATGTCTCTTTCCCTGCAGACCACCATGCCTACCACTGTTGCTACAAGCTGAACTTGCTGGGATTGCATTTTCTGTCATGAGAAAAGGCAAAGCCACTTGTGCTATTTCCTTGTACTTAGAAGATAGATTCCAGCAAAGCTTGAGTCTTGATCTCAAACTTGAATCCAAAGATAGAATTTGGCACTCTGTGTTTGTGTGGTATATGCAAAGTGTGCGTATTCATGCACAAATGCAGATATAACCACACATATTTATAGCAAAAATTTCAGATACGATTCAGCATATCAAGACATACATTACTGGCACTTCAGTTGGTGTATTTCTGTAACTCTTAGAAAAAGTGGTAAGAATGGCATAGAAATAATTAAAACCCTTTAAAAAATGTATGAGTTACTTGAAAGATTTGCAATTGCAGTAGTTCCATATGTGAAAGTAAATATTATTTATTCATGCATTTTCAATGTGTAAAATTCCAAGTAAAACCAATGTTGAAAATGCTGTTAATGGGATTTCAATTAAATATTCAGTGGATTAACAGCTATGCAACTTTTGGCATAGGTTGAAGGGGATACTCTGAGGATATTCAGGAAAAGTTTTAATTAAAAACATGACTACTGTTTTTTGAACAGAAGAATTCTGGGCAGCAGGCTAAAAGAAGTACCATAAATTTGGGATAAATAAATGCATCTTTAAATATAAGCATAAGTTCATCTAGAAAAAAGTAGTACAGAAAGTGCTATTACATATCCAGCATAAGTAAACCTGGGCTATTGTTATGAGCATATACTTAGTAAGCAATGCCTTTGGGATACAGTTCTTTCTTACTTTGTAGGCTGTGTATGGGGTGTCGCTGTTACATCCAGACGTATAAAGAAAACGACACAGAGTCCAGGCTTACGAACAAGTGGAAGCTGAAGCTGAAGCGCTTTAATAATTTTTTGGCTACTTTTATAGCATAGATCGCAAAAGTGTGTTGAATGGCAATAGGTAATTGGTTCCTCGGCCATCCACCCCTTGAGAGGATTGGCCAAGTCCTAAGATACTTATTCCAAAATATTTCTAAAGTCAAAGCCATAACAATCTTGCAAAACAGCTTGCAGGTGCAAGAAGTTTATGAAACTGTGACCTTGTTTAAAATAGTTTACATAGGAAAGACAGTCTTCCCACAGAATATTGAGAAAAGGCTGAAGAATTTCTCCGCTTCTAGCTTTTTAGCACCTACATATGGGGGTATTGACATATTTGGAAATTTAAAGCTCCCAACATGTGCATCAGTATGAAAGCCTGCAAGAAATGCCTCTAGAAAGATTTTGAAAATTGCATATGGTGATAGATACAATGTCATACTCATGAAAAATAATATGCAGAGCAATAAGTAGGTTTGGTGGTAATATTTTATGTGAAAAATGGAGAAAATGTATAAGAAAATGTAATGTGACTAAAAATCACACTTTTCTAGTGGAGAGAGTGAGTTTCAACTGACCATTTTTCTTTTTCAATCAGGAATTGGGTCATTTTGGATTCAAACCTTTTTATACCCCTATGAATTTTTCCAATAATTTGATTTTCCTTTTTCAATCAGAACATAAATTAAATTGAAAATACTGAAATTAGTATTGAGACAAAAATTCTTTTCCTAGTTGTATCTAGAAATCAGAAGCTAAAATAATGACATGTTAAAGGAACTGCTGTATTTTTAGGGTGACTTTGAAAATATGGTATCCTTTAATTTTGTTTTTACCATCATTGTCTGAACTCAGGGACAGATTTTCTCATTTTACCTTGTATGAGGTAGATAACGTTGGTGGGAAGAGGCCCTTAGTGAGAGCTTCTGTTGATGATTTATGAGCAATAATCTAATGTGGGTCATTTTTATAGTTGTACTATCTCTGCATTACCAATTAAAATGAAGATAAAATATATTCTCACTTTTAGCAGGTAATAAGCATACCTGGTATGCTTAATAGCTGGTAAAGTAGGGAACTCTATTGGTTAAGACTATGGTAGGTCAGCTTTGCTAGTATATGTCAGACCCATTTCCAACAAGGCCTTCCCGGTTTTTTAGTGACAGGTCGAGGAGCATGCCATTCCTTGTGGGAACCTCCCCTATCCGTGTCAGACAGTTGCCATCAATGCTTTCCAGGATCCTCCTGGGCTTTTTGTGCTTCACTTGTTGCTTCTCCAGCAATGTCAGGGTGAAGTCCCCCACAAGAACCGGGGCCTGTGACCATGGGGCTGCTCCGAGCTGCCTGTGCAAGGTCTCGCCCACTCCCTCCTCCTGACCAGGAGCCTGCAGCAAACACCCACAACAGTGTCAGCCTTGCTGCTCTGCCCTTGTATCCTACTCTGCCCTTTTGTCCTACTCTGCCCTTTTATCCTAACTCATAAGCTCTCATTGCTCATCACCCACCCCAAGACAGCGCCTGATACATTCCAAGTGTTGCCTCACATAGAGGGAAACTCCACCACTGTGCTTTTCCAGCCTGTCTTTCCCAAACAGCTTGCAGCTGTTCATGACAATGTTCCAGCCATGTGAGCTGTCCCACAATGTCTCTGTAATTTCAATGAGATCAAAGCCCTATGACTGCACACCGATCTCTAGTTCCTCCTGTTTGTTCCCCGTACTGTGTGCATTCATGTACACAGACTTTATAGAAGTATTCGTCTGGGTCAATATCCCAGTGAGGATACAAACGGATGCCCCACAGTCCATTCTTGTTGTTATGCCTTTGGGTACTTGTGCTTGTTGGAGGTGTCCCCTCTTTAAGCCTCATTTTGCTACTTGGGTGGTTGCAATAGTTCTCCCCTTCCCACACCTCATGTCTGTCAGGCCTGCCTATGTCCCACTCCCCTTTCAAATCTAGATTAAAGCTCTCTCAATGAGCCCTGCTAAGTCCAGAGCAAAATCTTTTTTCCCTTTGAGACACATGGACCCTGTGTGTTGCCATTAGGCTCAGTGACAGATGACTGACCGATCAGACACTGACCGATGATCAAACCCCCCAAATTCTTCTAATAGCACCAGTCTCAAAGCCAGGTATTAATCTGCATGATTTTCCTATTTCTTGCCCCAACATTCCCTGCAACTGGCAGGACAGAATAGAACACAGCTTGTGCTCCAGATCCCAAGGTCTTGAGGTCCCTCTGACCTGAAGGTCTGCAGCCTTCTTAGGACTCAATCAGTACCCAGTGGGAAAACCAGCAGTGCAAGTTAATGGCTGGACTGTTCCAGGCTGGGACATTTCTTGTATATTCAGGGCATGCAGGTGCCACACGAAGGAAGCTCAGTGCAGTCTGTGATCTTTTCAGAACAGGGTGAATGTTCGGACCAAAGGACCACACACTGCTGACCAGACACCAGGTGTGATTTTTCAGAACATCGAAACCCAAATTTTTTTTATTGTGATCTTTAACTTCAAAGTGAATATTCAGCATCTGCTTATCATCCAAGGGCCAAAAGTTAACCTCAGCAGTTTGGCATATAATACTTTTTCCAGTTGCTCAAGTGATTTTAACTGTCGTCCAGGTCATACATTCAGGTTCTCAGCATCCTGCTACATTAATATTGGAAACTGTCCTCCCTTATCTATGAAAATGTTATTAATGGTTGATGACAACCAACTGGGATCTCAATATATGGGCCATTATTATGTATGCATTGATAGGATTCCACTTGCTGGATTTCAACCTTGCCTGGCTTGTGGCCATAATGCTCTTGCACATCAGCCATCTGAATCAGATCAAATGGGGTAATTTTTCATTTGTGAGTCCCTGCTCCACCTCAAGGTTTTATAGTGGATCTGGCATCATGTGGCAGGGAATTTGAAAGAAATAAGGAATAGCTTTCCCCTAGTTTGTTATCATAGTGATCACCCCCTATATTTCTATCCTATTCTTCAAGGAATATGATTAGCTTTCTAATCTGTACAATGCTGTGTGGATTGGTAGCTCTCTTAAGGGTCCTCTCTACCTTTTCTTCCAGTTACAAGACTAGTGAAAGATACAATTTAGTATAGAGTGAACATGTGGAAGGCTGTACAAAATAAAAAGCTTATGGTTACTAAGAAAAGCCACATAAATATTCCAAAGAAACGCTTTAAGCTCTATCAAGTAAAAAAAATCTAAAATATTTTGGATAAAACACTGCAGACATATACTAGCAAGAAGCTGGCCTATGTTTTTCTCTTGCCTCCAGTGAAGTAATTTGCTTCCCGTTAATAACTTGCACCCCTGCAAAGAGATTTTCATCTTCATTCATTGCATGTACAATATCACTTGGGCAGAACTTGTCTCATGACCATGTTGCTCAACTATCAGAATACATTTTCAGACAAACCAGGCAAATGAAGTGCACCTGCTTGATGTTCTGACTCTAATGAACAGATTGTAAACTGTATCTGAGAAAGCAGTGTTAACAAACCACCACCTGCTAAAACATCACTGTAAGATAAACTACCTTGGATAATTCAGTCCAATTGTAAATCTGATTAATTTCATCCACACAGGTGCACTCTGTCTAAATCAGTACACAAAGAACACAGTTTACACTTTGGTGAGCACTGGCCCTTTTGATAACTAAATTATTCTACTTTCTGGTATGGCATCTGAAGTTTAATCAGCTTCAAGTAAGCTGAACAATCAAGAAACATATTTTATGTATACTTCTTGAGCCATGCATTTTTAAAATAAAATATATTCATAACTAAAAATTTAATTTAATGTAACAAAAAAAGTCAAAGTGTATCTGTATATATAAATGAATTTCTAGTTATCTTCAATACAAAGATAAAAGTTCAGTGAAACCTTGAAAAAATTCTTATTTTATTAGTATTATGGGCTATGGGACTTCAAAAGAGGTCAAAGAGTTCTAGTGTAAACAATACATCTTTCATGTCTGTTGAAATACCTTCTTGGAGGGTTTGCTGCTTAACCATCCCAGGGGCTTAGAGTGAACAGCCTGTAGTTCCTTGAGTCCTCCTGGATGCCCTTTTTGAAGTATAGATGTAGCTCAAGACTCTGGTTCAGGCTGTTACATATTAATGCAATTAGTTGAAGTTGTAGCACTGTAATTTTAATTATTTTCATGTAAGGAAGTAACACAATGGGTGGTATAACTTGAAGACTGATTAAATGATATAGAGAAAGAGAAGTGTTTTACATTCTATTTCTTCAGTTTATAGCTCCTTTCATACAGAAATGCGTAGCACCACATGTTCAATCTAAGTTCTGGTATAAAGTAGTAGATTTTATTAAAAGCCATTAAAAACATAAAACAAAGAATACATAGGTAATTTTGTACATGAGTGCTCCTACCAGTTATTTTTTTGTACAGTAATAGTAGGTGCAGACAGGTTGACGGGGCCCTTTATTCCTCTTTACATTTGCAGATGAGTATTTTTGAAAACGTATCCAATACTCAGTTCTAAGATCACAGGTAGCAGGTTGATAATTCAAAGTGTTGAGGGTTTTAAAATTAACAGCTTGAAACAAGTTTGTATTGTCTGTTCTAGGAAGAGTTGGATGGTATATTTCTTGGTCACAATATTTGTATTAGACACACCCCAATTGTATCAAGGCTTATACAAGCAGAAGTCTATGGTGCTTTTTTTTTATTAGGTGCAATTTATACTGATTTCACAAATTAAGTGAGTTAATATCAATAAAGGGTATTTTGCTGATTTAAATCAGTTACAATAAAACTCTTTTCAGTATCAAAAAATAACTAAAAGTCACATTTTATATGATTTTTCAGACTGACAAAAATATCTCATTTAGACACCAGGAAAAAATGCAATTTGTTTTGAATGCCCTTTCAGATTTAATATAGGTTATCTTCCTAATTGTTGATAATTATTTAAGTAAGTCAGATAGGCATTTGGATGCAACAGATATTGAAAAAATAACTAAGTGATCAGTGAAGATCATGAAAGGACTGATTGCGTTGACATTTCCATTGACTTTTTTGTATTTTGAAAGTTTGAGTTAGCTCTGATGTTATTTAAATACTGTCTGATTTTATAGCCACTTTTGTGGTGCAGGAAAAGACCCCAATTAAGCTAGAATAAATTGTATTTTTCCTTTTTCCTTCTTTTTTCTTGTTACATGGCTGAAAATTACTGCACTTCTACTTTCCTTGCCACTTCTTTCTGGATAGTGTAAATCAGATGAATAGCAGGAATGTACATTTGCTGTGGTGCAATGTAGCTATGAAGTGTGCTGGATGCAGAAGAAATGGTTTTAGTCTTTTCTAAGAGGTTTTGTTGTGCAGAGAAATCAACAGAAGCCTGGGATACCAAGACTGACTAATAATTCCAAATCTATATTAAGGATTTTTATAACTTTTTATAAGACACAATTAATGAAGTATTAATCTTACTCAGAATATGAACTTTATCTACAGGAGTTGTTAATGAGATCAGAATCAGACCCAATGTTGCTCTTCCCAATGTCAAAGTCCTTCATATGCTTTCTATTTTCTTTTTCCAGCACAAAACTCACTAGTGAAAGGTTTAATGTCATCCAGAAAATTTGTTTTTTGCATAGTATATCTATAACTTTCATAGCAGAAACCATATTTCTGTTGTGAACACTTTAGTAAAAGACACAAGGAGATAAATCTCTCATGGGATTGATTCAATCTGGCAAACTCCCATGTGTCTCCTTTGTGTATAGAAGGAGCTGTGCCAAGTAGCTAAGGCTAACTTTCGTAAGTTAGTTTAGGCAGCAGTGTTACTATTTCTTCACTTCTAAAGGGTTCAATCAGGAAGGAATTTGAGCATGGAGCATTAGTTCTTTCATAACTGTGTATTGCACACATTTGCTATACAGTGTAGAACAGCTCCATGATTACGTTTTAGGATATGGGTTGTGATAGCTACATACAGTTTTTATTTTTGATAGCTGCAGCAGGTGATAGGAATTAAATAGTGTCTTTTGTAGTGCTAAATGTGACAGAACTTCATGCTTTTTATTTAATAATTTGTGAGATCTGCATGGCCTTTACTTGTTGAAAGATTTTGGATTACTTTTTTTTACAGTGCTTAAAAACCATTCTGAATCTATAGATTCTGTGGCTATTGTGTTTTTATCTGCAGGATGTGGCTTAATCTTCTCTGGCATTTCCTTTGGGTATGATCCAGTTCTATTACTCTAACCAGTACTAGTGATATTTAAGACCCTTGTTTAACAGTGCAAAACTTGTGCTTGACTCTGTGGTGCTGGAGATGAAATAAATATATTTGAAGTGAATTTCTGAATCATAGCCTGACTTATACATATTTCCAAATACCTACAGCCACATCACATTAGATTTATATCAGTCTTCTAATATTTTGAATATATTCTTTGTAATTCATACTGTAGCAGTGGATGCTGCTTGTTCTTTTCTTGTATGTGCAAATTTATAATAAATTTTGATCTTTTAATGTTAAAAATGCTAATGAAGCATTGAAATGAAGTACAAAAATAATGATTGATATGGAAAATGTTATTAACTGTATTGCATTTTTGTAAATATAATGCGTATTTCCAGTAAATATCTCTTGTTATTCGAAATGCTTGATTCAGTCTCAAATTTATTTACATCATGTGTAAATACACAGATTTTGTACAAAAGTGTTGTGTGCAGGTAGACCTGTGAATAGAAACCACTTTTTTTTGTTTTAACTGTAACTTTTAATGATAGAGAAGTCTAGACTGATTCATGACATATATTTTTACACTGGAAACTATTACTTGTAACATATAATGATTTTTAGAACATTTATACGTTTATTTATGAAGTCAAAAGCTTAAAATTTCCATCATAAGTAAAAATATTATTTTATTTCTTTTGAGAGATAACTTGCTGATTTTTTTTATTTAGCTAATCCCTTCTGTGTGATTTTTCCAACACTGGGATTAATTTTAGCTAATACTATCTAATCAGTATGAGATGAGCCTATACTGCTTTACTGCTTTACTCGTTGTTGGGAATTACTATTTTTGCTGCTTTCGGGGCTGTTAAGGACTTTGCCAAGGAAGATTTGAGCTAATATCTATTTATGAGGGAATGGAGAGTTATGATACATATGTAAACATTTATTTACTACACAGGGCTTAATGATAGATCAGATGGAAATAGGTTATACATATGAGTAAAATATGCATAAGATACATGTTTGCTGCTGTTGATAAACATCTTACCCCTTTTCCAGCTTATGCTTTCAGGCTTATTCCACATTATTCCTCATTGAGTTCTGGTTTATTAAGTCTCCAGAGTTCAATGAAAATATTGTGTATCTTTGTAAAAAAGCCATTACTACTTCTGAGTTGGTACTTATATAATTTTTCTGTAGTTCTCCACAGTACTTTTAGCTACTTGACATAGTTCCTTCGTACATCTCATTTATTTTTAAGTATTGGCAGCCTATGATGGGGAGTTCCACTGCCGCTGTGCTGTTCCTTTGCCATCATCTCCTTCAGAGTCTGAACAGGCCCTCAGTTCAACAGCATATGTACATTCTTGATTTCCATCATTGTTAGTGACCACTTGCAAGATTTTAATATAACCCGGTGTCATGAATTGTTTCTGAGTATATTGTTGTCCTTACTTCTGTGTTGTATCCGCTGGTTACGTGACTTCACCTAGAACAGCAGAATCAAGGCTGTGATGAACCTCAAGATGCCTGAAGACATCTCAGTTTACATAGTGTTCTGAAAGACAAGCTTCTAGGAATCTGACATTTTAGTTCATAATCTAAATGAACGCTTCAGTGTCTTCTAGAGGGCTTTTTGTTTGCTCTCTCTTACAGGGACTTGGAATATACTGGTGGACTTTTCTAATTTATAAACTGTTTGACATGAGTGAAATAATTTCTGCATCTAAGTGATATAATGACTTGGAGACACAGAGCTTTACGCTTGACTTCTGCAAAGGTTTTTGAGCCTCTTTTTGAGTAGCCTAACAGAAACTAATGGACATGTACATGTGTGCATGTATTTACAAGATCAGGCTACAATTTTCTAAAGAATTGTTTGGGACTTTGGTATTCTGTGGGACTGTCACATGGGATGTAAGAAGAGTAATTTTAATACTGTCTTTTAATTTTCTCATTTTAGGACTTTAGTGTTGCAGATTGAGACACAATTTGCAATAAAATACATATTTATACTGCAAGGGGCTGTCTTTTACATAATCTATTAAAATAGTGCTTTGTAAAGAAACAAGCAATAAATTATCCATCATTCTTGCACAATTCAAAATGGAAAACCCTAATGGGTGGTTATATGATCTTTTTTCTTTATTGGCACATATATACATGCCTCCTATTAAGCTTTGGTGGATTTGGAAAGAAGGGATTTAATTATTTATTGGCTGCTGAATATCGTATTTTTACTTCACATGTTGGTGATGATTAATTCTTTTTGTAATTTTCTGATGAATTATTTCTGTTTCTGCCTAATCAGCAGGCATACTGTGAAATATAATTGCACTTGAAAGAAAATTACGATCTCATGAGATAAGTTTGATGATTAAATTACGTAGAATAAAGCAATAACACTCACATACCCAACCAAGATGACATACTCATCCTTTGTTGTGCTTCGATGACCTTCATAAAAACAGAGCATATTTTTAGGAAAAAATTCATATCTTTCAAGTCAGACTATATGATATGAAATTTGAGGGATCCTAAATAAGATATAGTCTTACAGAAAATAAAAAAATTTCACCTTTTGAAATTAAAAAAATATTGGTCCTGGTCTAGGTTCAACATAACGTAAATCACTGAGGTTGGAAAAAGCTCTTAAAATTGATCAAACCCTATACTTACTACTAAAGTTAATTACTGGACTTGATCAGAAATAAATTTACAGGCTGCTGTTCATATCAGCAGGAGGCGGACTTGGAACTAGATGACCTTTAAGGTCCCTTCCAACCAACTGCCCTCCCCTACCCCCAACCGCCCCAGGCATGGATGCTGTAATATTTACAAAATCCCCACATTTTTAAGACAAATAAGGCTTTGCTTTATAAGTAATAGATACTTGAGTATAAGTAGGCCAAACAGCTGTCCAGGTATATGTTATGAAATACCAGTATTAAAAGATGTAAAATTAAGTTTTGCTGGATTTAGTGGAGCTCATTTTGAAAGGTAAACTTCAGCTTTTATGAGAATGGCACCTTAAATTGATTTTGCAGGTTTTCCAATGAATCTGAGCTCTTCAGAGTGCTAATTCTGAGTTACAGCTTCTATTTGACAACTTGCACTCTAGATTGAGCGCAAAATCATGCAAATTGAGCCACAAATGACAAAAAAAAGAGTAGAAAATTAGCCTTTGGCATGCATGGCTGACATTTCACGAGAAATTTCTCAAAAAGTGCTTATAGTATAGATTGTCACCAAGATTGAAGTGCATGGTAGCAAATCCCTCTGGTCCAAGTAGTAATTTTTACCTCAGTTCAGTGATTGCTAAATCTTGGCAGAAGAATTTCAGAAAGAGAACTGTCCTTCCAAAATAAACAATCTATTAGAACAACTCCCTGTGATTTTTAAAATGGAACTTGGAGTTGGAACTTTCTATGACTGGTGATCTTTGATGCTGAGTCTCAGAAAAGGTTTTGTATGATATTTCTGAGGAATGCTGGGGGATGTGAAGGAAAAAACACCCTGAATAAATGGACAGAATTAATATGTTGAGTGCAGTGCAGCTTTGCTTAAAAGAATGATTCAGTAGTCATATTTTAATACAGAATCAAATGTGGATAACCAGAGGTTTAGCCAATGTAAGTCACTGAAGGCATGTTGTCAGGTTATATGTAATTTATATACATTTGTATATATATGAAATAAATACAGGAACCAGTTATTTTATTTCCTGCTTCATTCAGAGCAATGAATTTAATTAAAAATTAGAATTCTCTTCTCTCTTCTCTTCTCTTCTCTTCTCTTCTCTTCTCTTCTCTTCTCTTCTCTTCTCTTCTCTTCTCTTCTCTTCTCTTCTCTTCTCTTCTCTTCTCTCTTCTTTTTCTTTTCTTTTCAATAAAAAGAAAATCAGGTAAAACTTTCAAGGTCTTTGGCATGCAGGTGAATAGATTAAGAATGTTTTGGATGTTCCTTGAGTTTAAGATCCATAAATCCAGAAGATGATGTCTAAACTCTAAACAATTTAAACATATCTATGTTTCTATCTTTAAAAAAATAAGATTAAAAAACTTATTATTGTATTTATTACCATATTGTTGCAGTAGTGTAGGTTAAGGGAAAGCGACAGCAGTAAATTTCCCAGCTGTCAGTGACCCCAATTTGAAATTAAAAAATAATAGGGCATGGAGTACTTGCTTGTTCTGGTCCCCTTCAGCAAAATTTATGCAGAAGGATCCAAACATATGTCTTCAGGCATGGAGAAGTGTAGATTTTCTATTTCTGTGTTGGGTTGGCTTCATTATACAGCTAGAAATACCAGGACGTTTTCACTAAAATAGGAAGTTCTGTTATATTTCTGAATCTGCCAATCTCTTTTATGGGTGTATGAAGTTACATCTAAAACCCACAATGACACTACAATGTTTTGACTTTGCATGCTCTATAACTCTTGTAAAATCTTTGTCAAAAAAGGGTAATAAGAATGGCAACTTTGCACAGGTTCAGGCAAAACCTGCAGACTCTCATTTTTGTACAGAGATTGGACTTCTCCTACTGTTTTTAAGTGAATGTCAGTGTGGAGAGGTGGTCTTTTAGGAGTGTGACTTACAGAATAGAATGTTAGAAGAGACTGAATCTCTCTGGGGGAAAGAATGGCAGCTCCCGTAAACTGGAGATGCCACATGGTACATAGAATATAGATGCCTTGTTGCCAATATATACACTGCTTGGGTTATTTCTCCAGAATGAAATACTTAGGACTTCTGACATAAAGTGCCGAAGAACTGTAAATTGATTTTTCTGATAGGTTTGAATGTTTCAGAAATTATTTAATTCAAAACCCTTTACTTTGGTGTTTCTCTTTTGGTTAGGTTTGTTATTTGTTTGTTTGCTTGTTTGTTTTTCTAAGTCCCTGGGCCTGCTCTTGCTAATCTTTGTAACAAGGAGTGTCCTGCTAACTACTTCATGTTTATTGAATGAAAGAAGATTATGGGAAGAAAACACGGCTGGACAGTGGCACTGAAGGAAATGGCATGTAGCATTTGAAAAATATACTTTTTACTGTAATGAATTCGCAAGAAGACCTTTGAAAAGAACCTTGACCATAGAGAAAAGACATGAACTGTTGAAAGCTGAATAAATCTTAAAAGAAAAACCAGCAGAAGGGCATAAAGAGCTTTCTGTGTGTGTGCAGAACTTGAATACAGCTGAAGTCGTATCTCTTCAAAGAGCTTTTTTACAAGAAGAGCCTTACATTTGCAGATTAGTCTGTTTCTCTTCATACCTATAAATATGCAGGTAAATGAAATCCAAATCTAGCGTGTGCTTGGGGTTATCAGTGTTTGAAAGCTCTCTTATGGTGTACATGGGGATGAAATGGAATCTTCCTCAAGCAGAAATTCTAGTAGTAAATGGGCTTGTTTTTTAGTGAGAAGGCAGAAATATTTGCAACAGGGATTCTGATTTTGGTAGGCTACTGGAGAGTGAGCACTCTGGTGACAGCTGGGTTGGGATTCCTCTCATCTAGTACTAAACATCTAAGGCAGTAAAAATAAAGTAATGGTAGGTTTCCTTTGTAGTCCACTAGATATGCTTCAGCTCACAGTTCTCTAATCCTTTCTTTGTGTTTTGTTTTAGGTGAAGATTGCATTCTATGGGAATTCTTTACGATGAAGTAAGGCACACTCTAGAAGTGTCTGTATCACGAACAAATTAAATGAGGGAAAGTTCTTGTGGTGAGGCAAGTAGTTTTCTCAAAATGTTGTAGTCCATGTAAGTTTACTCGTAATATACTGCAGCTATTGATGCAATAGCTTCAGTCGGTTTTTTTTTTTTTTTTTTTGAGTGGGGACAAGCAGAGTGTGTGTAGAAAGATTATGTAAAAGAACTCTTCTAGAAGAGAGCCAAACCTGTCAATAAAGCTAAACCACTTGGTCCGTGAGCACCTATCTCTTCATGTAACTAAATATGAAGACTGCATGGAGGCAGAACAGCAAAGAGTGACAATATTATTTGTTGATTTACCATCTTATTGGTAGTTGATTAAATCATCTAACAAGGTATTGTGATTAAGATACTGCTGCTAGGGAAGAAAGTAAGATAAACTCATGCCAGTAAGATAGACAACTGCTAAAGATATTGTAAGGCAAGGTACTATGTTATTTTTTGAAGCATTTATTTCCATGATTTAAAAAAAAAATAGTACTCTTTTAATAAATAAAAATCCTGTTTTCATAAATTCTAGCAGTTTCTATGGACAGGATTATTCATCATCTTGGGGGTGGCATTTATTTTTCTCAGTTTTTTAGGGTTGCTGATTTTTTTTTCTGTAGATTCTTAATTAAGAATGGCTCTGGTCTTGCCCTTGTTGCTATGATTGATCAGCTGGCAGGAAGATAAAAGAAGAGTATTTCCAAGAATAGAATTAGACTGACTTGTCTGTGTTATGTCCTCAGTCTTGTTAATCTTGTTAATTACAGGGCATTTTAGATTTTACCTCATTAGACTTCACAAATTTGTATTTTTATCCACAGTGTGTCTAAGTCTAACTTTAGCATTAACTTTGAAGTAAATAGGTGTAAATCATTGCTTTCTCTGGATTCTTCTTGTAGGATAAGTTTAGTTTAAGACCAGAAATCTCAGCCCTATCACCACAACTTAATTCAAGGATCAAATCAATAGGTAATTAATTTGCATTTTATTTTGCATTCAGTATCAGAGGACATTATTCCTTGAGCATGTACTCAAGTAGAGAAAGATAGTAACCTCGACTGTAGTGGGCATTCTTCATTCACAGAACTACCTGTCTTCTGTATTGGAGGTAGCAACTACAAGGTCTTCCTTTAAATTTATTTAGCAAAAATCCTGGTTTTGTATTTGAGGAATATGAGTGCTTCTGAGGGTCCTTGCTTCTATGCTTTCTTAATGTTTGCAGTTTTTAATCTGAATCTTTGGACTGTAATTAAGGCAATGGTTTTTAATATAGCCTCATCTTTCCCCATTGTATTATCTGTATTTAAAATGCTGGCATGTGGTAATTACTGAAGCTAAGAATGGGTTAGAACTGAACTAGAAGTTTCATTTTGAAAGTCCAGTGCATTGTAGAGCCTAGGAATGAAAGAGATGTGTCCAGTTGATTGAAAGCATTAACAGGAAACTATCCGTCCTCAGGGGCTGGAGATATTTTGAAGCAGAAACTTGACAGAAAAGATTAGAGATAATTGTCTTCTTTATTCTCACAAAATTCAGTGAGAAACTTTCTCATTTAACAGCTTGCCAATGACACAAAACATATTGGACAGCAATTTCATGTGAACTTGGAGACCTATTAACAAAAGGTAGGGATAGAAAGCTGGAACGTTTTTCACATTGCAAGTGATAAATGGATGTATTCCTCAGAGCCGTCAAGAAGGTCACATTCTAATAAGATTAAATTAGTGAAGGGAGACAATAAGCATGTAAGTCACCAATTGCCTAGTTAAACAGAAGACACTGGTATACAGAAAAAGTAGGGAAACCAGAGATATTTTCATTTATTACACTGAGTTCAATAAATGGTCAAATAATCTCAAGAATGGTAAAACCAGTAAAGTGTAACATACAAGAGGTCCTGCTCAGTGATGTGTATTTTGTTTTAACTCAGTTCGAATATGGGGTACTTTGTGACTGATAACCCTGTCAGTTTGAGATTAGGGACAGATTTATCACTGCACACTTATAACAAGATGTCTTGCTCAGTCATAGGCAAAACAAACAGTAAAGATTAGGGCTGACCAAAATGCTGCTGAAGAAAAAAAAGACAAAACCACAACAACCACCAAACCTGTCAGAGTCTTGAACAATTTTTTTGTTATTCTGGAAAATCATAAAGTGCAAGAGTAACCAATTTGCTGCCAGTTTTTAGTTGAACCTCTGAGAAAAGACTTTTTGCCTGACCTGCACTCCACTGAATGTACGCAGCACTATCAATCCTTCTGCTTCACTCATATCTATAAGGGTAAATTCAGACTTCTAGGGTCATCAATCCTAAGTATCTTTCAAAGAACATGAGATATTAGCACTGAAATTTGGTAGAGAAAGTCAGTGCTGAAATATCACAAATATACAGCTTTCTGTCATGGAAAAGGCAGCAATAAGAAAGCACTGCTGAGTATAAGAATGTTTGGCTAAATTACTTTAATACCTGGTCTACCATTCCTCACTAATTTGCACAAACAAAAAAAACCCCTTTGGTTAAAGCACTTTTACATCATTCTCTTAGCAAGAATGCAGAAGAGAATTTTCTGTGCTTGACTCTCTTGCTTGCTACTTTGGCTAGATGTAGACACATCTTCACTGAACTTTTTGGGAACCATTATTACTCTGACTAGTTATATGTCCAAGCTTAGGTTTCACCCCATTTGCTTTTGAAAGATGTTTATAATTTGAGGAAAAGAGAACTCTTTATCCTTTATATTAATGTCATTGATATTTATAATTTATGTTAATCTACCCTCAAAAGTAATGACCTTTTAAGTAATCTACATGACTGCTTTCCCTTTAATTATGGGAACTTTTGGGAAATCAATCAGTTCTGAAAACTAAGAGCCCTTCCAGCTTAAAAGAAGCCTTTTTTCCAGCTTTTTTTTATTAGACTGCTCTTTACATGTTTAGTTTTATTTTGTGTGGTGAAATGAATGGAGATTGTTAACCAGGCTGCCGAGACAGATGCTATGTGCTGAACCACGTTACAGAAAAGTAATGTCATATTATAACTGTCTTGTAATTTTTTAATGTTCTTGCCCTGTGAAGTTTGCTATCCTATTGAATCTGTAGGTTACTCTTTGTTAGGAGTCTTTCATAAGATTTCCTAAATAGATGGCTGGTGGAACAATTCATCGTATAAAACAATACATCTCAGAAATTCATGGTTATAATTTATTTTGTAGGGACAGGGAATCATGAGGCATATTTCTTATTTCTAAATTCAAATTAATAGACATGCCTTCCTAAATTATGTTTTTCAATTTCAAAAGCAAAATCAATATACTTAAAATTATTTGAAATAAATTTTATCCATTGCATAGTGGCTCAGGCTTTTACTCTTCCCTTTTAAACATCCTGTCAATAAATCATGCTGGGTAGATAGAGAGTGATTTACATTAAACAATAATGATGGAAATATATACACCAGGAAAATGCAATTATCTGCACCAAAAACCCCAAACCAATTTCTTAACAATTATGATTGTTAGCCTCATTTTCTGTGGAAACAAAGTGTATGGGATTGTACTGTCTTCACATCTGTCCCTTTGCCTCTGCTTCCTTACTCAATGGCTAATTTCAAGCAAATGGGATGGTATGGTTCAGAGACAATAAATTCCTACAAATTTTGATGGTCAGAGAGAAAACCTGTCTGTGAGATTCTAATACTGACTGAAAGAATGCAGCAGGATCTTGGATTTATTTGACATCAGAGAGAAATATTGCAAATCCTATACTGGGAAAGCTTCAGTTGAACTTGACTCTTTCATATGTGTCAACACATTCATGTCTCCATTAAATTTGGTCTTTGACCTAGATTCTTTCTTGTATAATAAGTTCATGCCTCGGATTTTGTGTTCTTCCACTGCACAGCCAGTTGATTATGAGACAAAGCTCATTGTAGACCAGAGCTTGGGAGGTTTAGTGGTTGCAGGAAGTGTTTTTCTCTCATGCAGTGCTATGGTATAAAGCAGTACAGCCTCAATGTGCTAATTGTTTTGTGGGTAGACCTTCAACCTGCAGTGAGCCTTTGTAGGTTCTTCTTGACACTCATAGTGATTGTCCTCTTTTTGCACTGCCATGAAGGTGATCACAGGGCTGGAACACCCCTTGTATGAGGAAAAGCTGAGAGTTGTAATTATTCTGCCTGGGCAAGAGGAGGCTCTGGGGAGACTTTATAGCACCCTTCCAGTACCTTAAGGAGACCTACAAGAAAAGTGGTGACAGAGTTTTTGCAGGGTCTGTTGTGACAGGACAAGGAGTAATAGTTTAAATTGAAGGACGGTTGATTTAGATTAGATGTAAGGAAGGGGTTTCTTACAGGAGGGTGATGAGACACTGGCACAGGTAGCCCAGAGAGATGGTAGGTGCCCCACCCCTGGAAACATTCCAGATGAGAGTGGACAGGGCTCTACAGACAACAGATTTGGTTGAAGATGTCCCTGCCCATTCCAGGCCCCTTGGACTAGATGGCCTTCAAAGGCTGCTTCCAACCCAAGCTATTCTAGGATTCTATGCTTTGTGCTTTTCCCCTCCTTAGGGTATTTCATACCAAGATACAGGGGTTTCTATCTCTAATCCTTGGCTTGCTATGCACTGCAGTAGTCTGGCAGGAGCATTAATTGAACCAGGGCTTTTGAACTGTGCTGAACAACCCTTGGTGGTTTCAATAGAAGTAGTCATCACAGCTGATAGCAGAGTCACAAAGCTTTCAGTTGAATCCTAAGTCTCTGACAAATACTTGGGCACTAACTACCTTGTATACGCCTTAATTTGTTTACAAATTCAAGGGGCTATCCTAACCTTCTTCCTCTTGTGATACATGCTTATGCCGCATTTATGTATTTGATATTGTTTAAACAACAAAGACTTTATTTCTACCACCAGAAGCACCAGGATCCTGGGTAGTGATCATAAAAAATGTTACATCAAACAAACTGTTGTTATCCTTTGTTAGGTAAAGAATGGAGCTCATTTCAACTGTATACTCAAAAAGCGAAAGACACTGCCGTCATAATTTTAATTGTGATTTTATTTACATTTTGGGACTGCCTGGAAGCCTCCATCAGTGTCAGTGTGCCATTATGCTGTGTGGAAAACAAACCAAAGGCACAGTCCTTATTCCAGCACGCTAATGATTTGCGAAACTGCAGAATACCAGGACATTTTAATGTGTGCTTATGTCTGAATTAATATTATCTAACCCCTAATGTTTCTTTTTTCACTTTATGGGTTGTATCATCCATTGTTATTTTAGCAGGGCGTAGAACATTGACATGATACATTTGCCATTATTGAGATAAAGAATGAAATTATTGGAAGTACTTTTGCAACAAATAATTTTATTTTGTCAAAACTTGACAGGCAATGCTCGTTTTCTTCTTTTTCTCTCTGGTGACTGGATGTGATGACTAAAGCTATTATAATCCATAGGTAAACAAAGGGAAGGAAATTATAAAAATAGTATATTTGTGACTGGAGAGCTTAAAAAGAGTAGCCATAAACAAAGTCATTAATTCACTTTACGAGAAATGCATGCATATGTCATTCTGTTAGGAAAGATACTTTTATTGCTCTCACTGAAGTAATAAATCATGACAAAAACTGTTATGAAAATACAGCCCTGCACAGTGGAAAAAAAAAAAAATCATTGCTACATCTGATGACTAAAGAGAGTAAAATATGTCAGCATCATACAGAATTCTTCTTGGGTGCTGAGGAAGAACTGGAAGAAGTGGGAGATCAGCCCACATGTAAGATACATCTCTGGGGTTCCTGGATTACCTTGCTCAGCCTGTACTCCTTTTCTCATCTCTAGTTCAGCCAGCAGTTCACTCTTGAGCAGCTCCTGTTGAAGATGTTGTTCTGGCAGAGTGTCTCAGCTTCTGCCTCTTCTTGTTGGTTCATTGTTCATTGACAGGAGGTGGAGAGAAAAAAAGGGGTGTAGAAGGGCAGGATATAAAATACAGAGAACTTTTGAAATACTGCAGGACAATTTTTTGTACATGAGATCTGTGGTGTCTCAGTGATCTGCCTTGCACATTCCAGAAGTGGGCAGGGAATAAGTCAATACTACCAATGGAGAAGGCTAAAAAAAAGAAATATTTCAGGCTGGCTCAGTGGAAAATGGAATAATTGCAACCACTGATCAAGTGATACGTGTCCCCCTGTGGCTATATCTCTACCAGTAGCTTCAACAGTGTCAGGGAATGTATTTGAGCAGTTGAGTTTGATAAGCTGGTAGAGGAGTCACCGACCATGGTTTCAGACTATGTCAGCCAGGACCTGTTCCTGCATGTAGTGTGGGAATTGGCACAGAACTGTTCCCATTTGGAAGCTGGTGTTGAAGGAGAAATTCAAATTGTAACCGCTCAAAAATGGTAATTTGTGACCAAGCAATGATCTGGCTTTAGAAGCTGTAAATTCAGCTGGGTCATACCATGATTGTCCCAGGCATAATCCCAGATGTGCTTAATTTTCAAGTGTAAATATAATTTGTATGTCCAGCTTTGTAACTCTAGTTCTTATCTCTTTACCTCAAAAAGGAGCAGTTTTATACTTACAGCTCTGGAGGCTCATGACTGCCAGAGACCTCTAGGTGTGCTCTAAATTATTAATCAAATAAAGTCTATGAAGACATCAAGTAAGAGATCCTGATATCTGTGATTCAGACCTTTGGGTTGGCAAAGACTTCCTGCCCCATAAGCACACATTTCTTCTACTGAACTTTTAACTAGGAAAGTGTTTCTGTTAGTGCCCCCACTCTAAATTCCCAAGCCATTCTGTGGCTGTCATTCATGCTAATGAATAAAGATCGTGTCTCTCTTTTTCTCTTCTTCACTCACGGGAGGTGGCCACAGTGTCCCTGTGCATATACAAATGCATGCTAAGACTTAGTTTTCTGTATTTTATCGCTGGTGTTCACATACAAATATTTTTAAAGCCAGTATATTTTCTTTAAGCAAATCTTAATTCTATAGAGCTAAGCAAAGTAAAACTAGCAAAAAGAGAAGAAATATGTGTGAATAAATGTTGCGGTGACCCAGCCCACCTCGGGGCTGGATGTCATTAAATGGATCAATTTTCCTGCTCCTGACTTTGATCCCGAGGGCAGGTCTGAGGCCAGCTCATAGGATGACCATCAGACCTAAGGCCATCCTCTTCTGGGTGATTGCCACTGCCACATCTCCTCCCCTCTTTCTAGACCCTTCTCTTGTTCTTTAGTCCTTATTGGTTCATCTATTTATGTATATTTATCAGTTTAATTGCCTATGTATAAGTTCCAGAAAGTTCTCCCCTGTTCCTTTCCCTATTGGCACCTGTCCCCCCCATCACCTCCCTATTGGACTGTTTCCCTTAGTTCCTCCCTCTTTTAGAGCACCATAAAAAGGCTTTTCAGGTTCCCCCCCCTTTTCGCGTGCTTCCCCTTCAGCTTTGAAGCTCCTTGTTACTTTGTGTTATCAATAAAGCTGGATTTGTGGGCACCAGAGAGGTCCCTCTGCCTCCTTCGCCGCCCTCCCGTTGCTAGGCAACATCCAAGCTGCAGCCTGCTCCTGTGTGAGCCTCTGAGCAGAGCGCTCCGACCAGCCACGAGGACTGTGTCCCTTTGGTCGCCGACCAGGACACCGCCTTGCCTCCTGCCAGGCCACCGGGCGGCCGTGGTGCGACGCAAGTAAACAGTTAACAAAAGAATTAGTATTATCTAGTAAGTCTGTGCTGTATAGTCTCTTTCAGTGAAAAGATCTAGCTTCAGCTCTGGTTTCTGCTCCCTTTCTGTTGTGACATTCAAATTCCCACAGTAATACTTATCAAGTGGCTTGTGTGAACATGTGAACTAACACAATGTCCATCTGACACTGAGAATGCCAAAGTTACAGCTACTTAGTAGAATCCTACCCTTAGGCTCTCTGCCTTCCTTGTAGGGTGTAATATTGGTGAAAGTGTTCACTTACAGGTGTCTTTCAGGTAAGAACTGCTGACAGTTTAAGGTGCAAGTTTGGTCATTCCTGACTGATCAGTCTGACTGACTTGAACCTGCTGAGGTTGTCTCTCTGACAACAGTGAAAAGAAAACACGCTTCTTTCCTGCTGGCAAATGGACCACCAAGAGGGAGATTTTCTGTTTCTGTTCCTTGCTATCTGACCAGTGTAGTTGGCTGGAATAAATTCTCTAATCAGGAGGAAGATGAGAATGTATTCTCTCTGCAGATGCTTATAGTCTGTACTTGGATGATTCCTGTTGATGCTGCTCACTCTTGACAGTTAACAGGTGACTCTCCCAACTGGTTTTCCCCACTTTTTAATAGAAGCTGCTGCTGTTATTGCTGTGGTTGAGGACTAAGCAACGGGTGCCTTCCAGCACTGCAGTCCTCAGATGCCGTCCTTTCATTTGTGCTCTGAACTGGCAGTTACAAGTTTTTGTTCACAATCTGTTTCATTTAGCTGTAGAGCTGGATAGTAAGTGAAAGGGTGAGTGTTGACTTCTAAGTTAAACCTGCCAACCACCGCAGGCTGGCATCATCAGTTTGTTCCCTGGCCTCTGCTTGGTGTGAAGCCGTATTCTATTTCCTGTCCATCAGGAGAGATCCCCAAACTACATTTAGTTCTTACTATCATAGAAATTTATGGGAAGCCTGCATTAGAAAATGTTAATTTAGAGAGAAGGAAGCACAAAGTAAAACTTTTACAAAATTTTTACTTTAAACTATCCTGTCTTGATAAAACTTAATCTTTTTCATATCCTTGGTTAAAAGAACTTGAGTGATATTAATTGTAAAACTGTTGATTTTTGTGTTCATTTAAATTAAACCCTGCAAGTTCTTTAGATTTTTAAAGAATTGCTTCTAAATACTTAAAAGAAGACTTATTAAATACTGGCCTGGAGTACAGTTTTTCTCATGGCAGAAAGCTCTATTTCTTCACAAACTGTAATTATAGCTAAATCATTTTGTGGCAATCCGAATGACCACCGATGAATTTATCTGGTGTAAATGGAGCATTTTTCACATCAACAGTATCATATACAATCACGGTCTGATTTGAAGGCATTATTTTTAGGCATGTTTAGCAATAGCATACAGTCAAATTATGAGGGTAATTAGGTACCCCTTGTGCTTAGTCACAGTCATTTTGTATAAGCATCATATCTCAAACTCCCATAACCATGTCTTCTTACATTTTTTTCAATTAGTAGTTTTCTTTTTTATCTCAAATCTCCAAAATTGTGCACTGAGAGGCATTGATAATATGTGAAAAGAAACAATCTATTTTCTGCACATCAATATATACAATATTTACGTTATACAGTGATAATCTCCCTCCCTCTGTGTGTGAAATAACATTTCTCAGTCATGGTGCTAAGGGTGTAAATCAAAACAGAGTCAGTCTAAAAAGTGTGCTTTTCATCCTCAAATATATAAAATATGCATATTAAATTAAAAAGCTTTAGAATTCATGAATTACTGTACCCTGGGGTTAGTAATAATTTATATCTTATGAAATTACTTTGGTAGTTATTCATGGAAGTAACTCAACAGTAACACATACATATCACAGTACCATTGCAATACATCCCAGATTATTTAAAAAGGAAAAATATTTTTTTTTTACCTGATGTAAATCAATCCAGATGTCCTGATTCCCCTCCAGTAAAGATCAAACCTAGGTTTCAGTCAGTTTCTAGGATGCATTTGGAATACAATATCTAATAACAGAAGCTAAATGTGTAGGGGAAGCTTGGTGTGCATGATGGGCTCTTTGATTCTTTACATATATAAGGATTCAAATCAGTCATTTATTTGCACTGATTTACCACAGTGTTATTTCCTCCTTTCAGCTTCTCTAGACCTACTGCCTGTTTTATCCAGGAAGGAAAATTCAGGCAGGAGAGTGAAAGTGAAGGTCCTATGGAAGATTTTATTTTCCCTCCAATAATTTAACTATATAAATCATTAGGAGATTTGCACTGTTGAGTGCAGTTGAAACAGGTTTACACAGGAAAGCTTGGCTGGGTTTATAGAGGAGAGGGTAGATATGATTCTGCAGTCACAGTCTGGGATGGTCTGCAGTTGAAGCAGTGACAATCACTCTCATAGGGTTCCTGTCATGGCCCAGGGATAATCTCGGAGGCTGCTGTAGAAGTACTGCACTGAGAGTTGTTTGCTAACAGAAAGTTACACTAAATCCTGGTGAACCTGAAACGTGTGGAAAATGAGAAAACATTTGTGAAATTGTGAAGAAAGTATGTAGTTTTCTAGAGGATATTTTAAATTAATAAAATTTTTCTTATGCCTTCTGGGGAAATCTGTATGTTAATTCCTGTTAAATTGTCAGCATTAAGAACATAATATTTTGAGGTTAGTTTGTAGAAACCTGTTTTTCAGCCTGCTTACTTTGCCAGCTGAAGGGCCAATTCTTCTACATAGTTTCAAGGTGCAGAAGTCCCATTGTAGGGAGTGTGCTCCTTTGGGTAGACTGACTTGATTCCACCACTCCCATTCTGCCAATACTCTCTCAAGATGTAGAGTTATAGAATTTTTTAGGTTCCTTCCCTACTCTTCAGTAGCTGGGATAAAATACAATGTGCTGATTCATTTTACAAAGCTTTTCCATATTCTTCCATGCCTTTTTGAGGGACAGGAGCCAAATTATTTCTTTGAGTGAGGGTTGGACCAGAGGGCCTTCTGAACTTCCTTATAACCCAAATAATTGCATAACTTTCTGCTTTGTGAAATGGATTTCAAGAAGTAGTGTGTTTGTAACCTGTGAATATGGTCATTGCTTGTGGTCATGTCAGCATGCTGACTTCATCTCTGCTGTTAATCCGTGCACATGGCTGATACAGTCCCCTCATGGACTGTGCAACAGTGTAGGCTGAACTCATTTACACCAGTACTGAAAGATGGACTTGCTAATGTTAATAAGCAGTTATGAATTGCCACAGTCAGACCATATGCAGAAGAAGACATGACAGGGTCAATACTGTACTCCCAACTGTTCAGCAATCATTTTAAATTTTGATATAGAATGATTCAGTGGCCTAAGAATTTTTCAGTGGTCTAGAAAATGAAGTAAAATACAAATAATCTCACAAGTTAGGCTGTTTTTAAACAGCTTGGAAACTGGTTTGAGAAGTTGTTTATATGACATATGGATAATATGTATTATGGCCCTTATGCCATTTTAAAAACTTACCACACTCTTTTGGAGCACCTTATCTCAGAGATGATGTCTTGATCTGAACACGGCAATAGGAATTGTGTCTAGCTGACAATCTGTGGTTTTTAAAAAGAGTGCCACAGAGAAAAATGGGTTTGTTTCTTGATACCTTCTAAGAGTTTCTACATATAATGATCAAACGTCTTCAAAACTGTTCTTAAAAATTGAATATAGTATTAATTTTGAATTAGTCTTTTAGAATCAACAGATAGAATTTGTCTTACTTTTAAAATTATTTTCTTTGATTTCTTAAAATTCAGATTGTTTAAGAATGAAAACGATTGTTACAGAAGTTGCAATGACAATTATTTTTGAAGGATTGATATGATCCCAACTTTTTTTCTGTGAAAATATTTTGCTTTAAAAACTTCATAAACAAAAGAATTATCTAGCTTAATGAAGGTCAAGGGAGTTTAATTTTTATTTCAGTATTACTGGTATCAGTTGTTACAGATGTCTTTCATCTATCTGAATCCATTTCTCTGCCCCCAAATTTTCTAGACATGTCTTTGGGCCTAACCTGAGAAAAATATCCCTGACGCAGGACGGATGTATGAAAAATACCCAAATACAACAAAAATTTCTTTGACGCAGGACATTTCCAAGTCTTTTTAGACTCTGGAAAAAGACCTGAGAGCCCTTTTCCCACTGTGGAAGTCATTTAGCACCTTGCAACACTGAGATTTTAGTCAGGATTTCCACAATGTTTGACTTAATATTCCATGCCAGGATATTCTACTAGTTATGCACTTCGAACCTCAAATTAAATAAATAACCAGGGAAGAAAAAACATGTCACAAATACATGAAGAAATGCTTGGAAGAGGACAAGGATCAATTATTCCCATTAGTAAATGAAGGTCGAAGAAGAATTGCTTTAAAACTACAGAGGAAATATGTAGGATAAATATTACGTAAGACATTGATAGAAATTAAATCTAACAAGCAATTTAATGAGGATGGGGGAGATGGGCAAGGTTAGGAATCTTCTTTTTGGAATGGTTAGTTTAATTATCACTGACAGTATGGAGGAAATGAACATATTAATGACCAACTAAGGGTTCATTCTATTCCAAATTATTCTAGAAATTCTCTTGTGTTTATATCAAGTGTGTATAAACCTCCCTCTCCTGAGATCAAAATAAAGTCAGTGATGAGTAATCTTTTCATTTCTCAAGAAGCTTTTAGGGGCGGGAAAGGTATGAGCCAGAGGTTGTGTACATTTTTTCACCAAGACTTAACCTGGATGAACAGCATGCGTCTCTGAGGAGCAGCAGTCTGCCTGCTAGTCCTCGAAACTAATATAAATAATGTATGAATAGCATTCCATTTGATCTTTTCCATGCTCTGTGACTATACATTATAACTAACAAATTTCACATACTGTCCTAGATCCAGAGCTGCATTTTGTGTGGCTTTTGACAGATAGCCACTCATATTTTCTTCCACAGAGTGTGCTGAATATGCTTCCTATCTAACTTCCATCACAGACTTCTTTGTTGCACATGCAAGTGCCCCTGTTTAACCAGGGAACTGACTAATGGTGTCTAAAAATAACTGGACTACTGCTCCCATTAATTTACAATACATACCTTAGAAAGCATCCTGTCTGTTAGAAAGCAGAAGCCAAACATAAAGTCTAAGCAGAACTTATCTTTACGCATACTTTTTTAATGAGAAAATATCAGTCCTTGCTGGAGCTAAGGCTTAGATTATGCAATGGAAAGACAGATTGGGCCATTCTGCATTTTTTTTGCAGAGCCACACAGTTTGAAGAATATGAAGAAAAATATATGGGACAATAGCTGCCTGAATCAGAGCCTCAAAACTGCATTTTTCATGCAGATTATGTTCAGGAGTCTACTGTGTCCCACTGTGTGAATTTATTCACGTCTCACTGCCATTTATTGCACTAGAGTTTGCAAATGCATAATCTCCTACCTTTCCTTTTGCTGAGCAAGGAAACAAGGAAAGGATTACCTGAAGGAATGTAGGCAAAAGTATTCTGATGATTCTTATCCAAAGCCTCAGTTTTCACTCTTGGAAAAGTTGGTTCCTAACTTCCATAATTATGAAGCAAGTCTTCAAAGTGATAGCTGAGGATCAATTATGAAATCACACATTCTGCTTTTGCAGAGAGGCCGATACCTTACCTCCAATTTGCAAATGATTGCATTTGTACACATGTACCAATACTGGGAATGAGCAGGTCACCTCATCTACTAGCGTGCTTAACTAGGTTTCTTTATATGCTTAGTTGTTTTTTCTCTGGAAAGAAAGATCATCTCTGTCCCAGAACGGGTGTCAGGTGGTCAGTGGATGGCATCTGTGATACTTTAACAAAATATGATTAGCCTAGTCAAATTTACGTTTAGATTGGTGGAAAACAGGAAGATTAATTTTTTTTTTAAAATATATTTTAATGCTTGTGAGGCTGTCAACAGGCTTTGTGTATGCATCTAAGGACTTGGTAAGAACTATTTTGGATAATGAAGATGGCTATAAATCAGTCCATATTATTCTGAAAAACTAAGGCAAGTCTTTGAGGAGAGAGGTATTGTCTGAAGCATGGGAAATCTGTTTTTTGTCAGTATGAAGAAAAATCTGGTTTGTGTATGAAACCTGTGAGATCTGAGCACATATTGTACTAGATATTGCAAGGAAAATTTTGGGAATAAACTCCTGATTTAGTTATTAAAGGCAAGTGGCTAATCAAAGTGAGTTCTGCAGCTTATTTTCCATGGAAATCCACAAATTATGTTTGCCCACATATGCATATATATGGCTAGAGCAGATAATTGGCAAAAAAACCTATCCTAACAATGTCTTGTGCATTACGTGGAAAATTTCTTTTTCTTCACTGATCCTATATCCAAACCCAGCTATATTACCAGTGCTGATCCATTATGACACCTTACAGAAACAGATTTAGATGTATACAGAGGTGGATACTTTTATTTGGATTATCTCTCAGAAATAGGCCACTTAATGTATTTTTCAGTGGGAGGTCTTGTAAACTGTCTCTTAGTCACTTGCTAATTTTCTTACAATGTTATAATAATAAAAATAATAATTATTTAGTACACAGCACATTTCATTTCCAAAGTGCTTTTGCAGTACTAATTAAACCTCACTGTGAGGTTTAATGGTGCATACCAGAGAATTATATCCTGGCTTAATGCCAATTGCCAATCAACTGACAAGATTCTAATTTCAGAAGATCTCCTAAGAGGAAAAAGGCATAATTTAAATTAGCCTGGACAGCAGTGGCAGTTTTTATGGAGAGAATTCATAGGTCTTTGGAGTGCTGTGAATGTCTAGATGCTTGGTTTGAGAGTGGAATTACAAAATTCCAAAGAGATAACAACTTCAATTTCAAAAACAATTATACTAAGAACAGCTAAAGCTACTTAAAAAAATATTTTTAAAATATGTGTTTAGAAGGGTTTCTTGATTATTTAGGGATCATTAATACCCAGATCCATCATTAGCTGAAAATCATAGAATCATAGAATACTAGGTTAGAAGGGACCTCAAGGATCTTCTGGTCCAGCTTTTCCTGGTAAAGGCACAGACTGGATAAGATGGCCCAACACTCTGTCCAGCTGAATTTTGAGAGTGTCCTGTGTTGGGGAATCCACCACTTTCCTGGGAAGAGTATTCCAATGGATGAGTTTTCTCATTGTGGGAAATTTTCTTGTGTTCAAATGGAATCTCCTCAGGATTAATGTGTACCCATTACCCCTTCTCTTTTCCATGGGATCCCTTGCAAAAAAGGAAGTCTCTGATTTCTTTATAGCTATTCTTTTAATATTGGATTATTCACTCTACGTCACTTGTAGGAAAACATAGGTACAAGGATTAAGTTGTATGGTCCAAACCACGGTTGCAGTAGGGCAATTTGTTCCACATAATATTTTCTTTTCTTGCAAAGCTAGCACAAGTATTTTCTACCCTCTGCTAGTGCCTGCACAGCACAATGGTTCATTGTAATAACCTGGGTCTATAAAAATACCACCACAAATTATCTTTCCTTCCCCTCCCTGATATCGAAAACTGTGAAAAAAATTAAATTTTTTTAGTTTTGTCTGCTGTCCTACTAAACTAGCAGCATCTGAGAGTGAATCATGAGGATGGTGGGGATGTTGTGAATAACTTTCCTGCTTGAGAAAAGAGCATGGATGTGTATCCTAAATGTGAGGTTATAGACCAAAGATACGAGAATTTCTGACTTCTGGGCCTGTGTTGAATGCTCTGATTTCAAGAGATAAAGTGTATTTGGCTTGCTCAGGTATTCCTTTTTGGTGCAGATTGCTGGTATGTTGTCATATGAAAAGGGAAGACTGACTCAAACCCTTAGTGTTTGATTTGTCTGTCAGTGCCCCAGGAAAGCTGAGACCCTTGTGCCCGACCTGTCTGTCGGTGTCCCTTTGGGCCGCTTTGTGGGGCCCTTCACTGAGCAGTCCTGCTGGATCAGAGGGTGGTTTCACTGACTTATTCAGGGTCACACGCCAAAAAGAGAAAGCCCCTCCTGAGTCTCACACTTTTACCTACTGCCAGGGACTGCTAGCCCCTTTGAAGGACTCACATTAACAGTTTACAGAATAATACTCTTCATTAATAAAATTGTGACAGGTTAAGGTTTGAGGATTGCCAGTGATAGTATCTGCCTGCAAAAATATATTCAAAGCAGTATACGAATTCAAAGCACTTTACAGACATGCTCTATTCCCCAGTGAAAACTAGTTAATCATCCAGCATGCAGAGAACATAGTTCTTACCAAATAGGTGTTCCTGTGGGGGAGACAGGTTCAGCTGTTCCCAGAAGCTCTGATGGAGTCTTCTGCTAACTTCTCCCCATTCTTAACTAACTTTTGTTACCATTTCTTAATGTTTTAGGTGGAGCTTGAGTGGCTTTACTCCTGCATCTTACTTAGTGAGGGGTGCTTGTACGCTGGGGGCAGATATCTCAATATAGTACCTGAGATAACCTTGGGACTGGGTACGTGCATCAGTCCAAGGCGAGTGATTTTGTCATCATTGCTGGTTCAATAGAAGGACATCTTCCTTTATCTCCCATGGTTTTCAGCTGATGTGTGGCTTATCAGCTGGAAAGTACCACTGAGTTCCCTCTTCTGCAGGGGTTTTGACAGAGCCTGGCCTTGGTGTCTCCACTCTGCTCCACCCTCCGTTTAGGTGCTTTAGATTGTATCATGTAGGGGAGGTTGGATATCCCAACAGTGTCCCATCCAGGGAGTAGCAACTGTATTTTTCCTTCTAAGTTCCATACCATTATCTTTTTGCTGCCAGTCATGTTCCGGCTTATGTCAAAGCCTTTCATTTTGAGTCACATTCTGACAAAGGAGGATTTCTGGTGTAGAGTGTTTGGCTCTTGTAGAGAGCATAAGAATGATGTAGGGAGAGAGCTGAGCAGATTCCTGCCCCCTAAGTGATTTTTTTCCTACACTATTTCATTTTATTGAGCTCATTTCACTGCAGAAAGAAATCAGACTTTGCAAATTGTGAACATGGTGGTTTTCTAGGTAGTCCTAATACTTTATATTGAGAAATACCAGCAGAAATCTTCCTCAAGATGTTGAAAAAACTTGTTTAATTTCCAGTGACATTTTTACAAGTGTTTACATAATGTACAGTAGTTTCATTTGTTTAATGCAGCCAAGAAGCTGGAGAGGCAATTTTTCTAGCGTGATGTAATCAGGA
Source organism: Struthidea cinerea (assembly GCA_013397865.1). Classification (NCBI taxonomy): domain Eukaryota; kingdom Metazoa; phylum Chordata; class Aves; order Passeriformes; family Corcoracidae; genus Struthidea; species Struthidea cinerea. The sequence goes on along the minus strand of VZTI01000165.1, from coordinate 338,997 downwards.
CTGCCACTGCTTTTTTCCTTGGGGAAAAAGAAATCCTACCAAATGTATGTACCATATTAGAGACTTCAGAAACATGAATTACTTGACAGATTGTTAGTCTCTAGCCTGTAAACACATTTAGAGTATTTTTTAAAGACATATTAACTACCTGATAGAATGTAATAACTCCAAAGGGTTTTGCTTCAGTGTGCCTTATAGATACAGCTAGGGTCCTTAAAGATAACAGAAAATAATATATCCTTTAGCCAAAGGGAAAGCAGCAGTTGCCTCAGGGTGTTGCAGTTTGTTTTATTCATCCTTGTAAATCAACATTTGTCTTCTTTAGAGCTGCAACCAGGAATGTGTCAACAGCAAAATTTTCACTGTAATAGTTTAAAACATTTCTTTGGTAGCAGAGGTAAGATTTATTTGAGTAAATGGTGTAATGGTATTCTTCCCTGTGAGAGTGGTGAGGCTCTCAGATTTCCTGAAGAAGTTGTGGATGCCCCAATCCTGGAAGTGTTCAATGCCAGGTTGAATGGGGTCCTGGGCAGCCTGATCTAGTGGAAGGCGTCCCTACCCATGGCAGGTGTGTTGGTACTAGATGATCTTTAAGCTCCCTTCCAACACAAAGCATTCTATGATTCTATAATCTGTAACTCAGTTTTCTTCATTAGAGCCAGTTGTCTGCATTGCCCTTATAGCCTACTGATGAAAAGATGTGATTCTTCTAGTCTTATATCTGTGATAGATTAGATGTGTCATGTCCTAGAATGTTTCTCTCTGCTGATGGTAACCAGGATTGCTATTACAAATAGCTCCAAAACTATACATAAATGTTTTGTTATGGTGAAGTGCACGCCAGGTAACCTCATGTCTCATGTGTCCTTTCCCGTGCCTGCAGGATGTAACTGGAATAGTAAGCATGTAAGGCTACATGAATGGGAGGCGGACTGGCTAATTGCCTGGAGACAAAACTTGCCTTTAAAGAATTAATGTAACATTAATGTTTGTTAAATTATGCTTTAATTTGAATTGGATTGTTTTTAGCTTCACAGCATCACAGAATATGCTGAGTTGGAAGGCACCTATGAGGATCACTGAAGTCCAAATCATAGCCCTTCACAACACCATCCCCGAGTTACACCATGGGCCCAAGAGCACTGTCCAAACACTTCTTGAGTTCTGCCAGGCTTGGTTCTGTGACCACTTCCCTGGGGAGCCCGTTCCAGTGCCCAACCACCCTCTGATTGAAGAACCTTTTCCTAATATCCAACCATCCTCACTCTTATGGAGAATTACCTTGAACACAAGAGTGAAGAGGTGCTGTTGCTTACTGCTTAAAGCTGGAAATTTGCTGATGACAGACTTCAATTATAGGTTTAAAAATCAACAGAGGTGGTTTAACTGAAAATTTTCAACTAATTGGGGATGGAATGGAACTCACACATTTATCAGGAAATAATTTTAGACTCCTAATTAGACTTTCAAACTTGATGCAGTATCATCTTTAATTATAACCCTCTTTATAATGGCTTGTTATTCATTTATGTACATAGAATTGCTTCCTTATTGCCTGATTGAGAAACTTCAGTTGGTAATTATTCTCAATTATTTGATGTGTGACTTAAGCTTTGAATCAAGTGACCAAATATAGATAAATAGTGACATTTAATATGCATGGTCTGAAGCTTCCAAAATGCTATCCTATCTGGCCTCCAACTGTTGTCCCAGGAAGTCATGTGTCAAATCTGCTAGATCCATGTGGATATCTTAAAAATATTAAGCTGTTTCAAATGGCAATAGATGCCTATTTTTCGCACCTGAAGGCAGCCCTTACAATATACAAGGATACTTTCAGATAAATGCAATTACAACTACAAATATTTTAATTAGGGGTTATTTTTCTGCCAAGGCTCGCAAATTGCACTTTGTAATAAAAGAGCCATACAAAATAGAAAGCTGCATGATGCAATAGATATTCTTTCCTGAACATGATCTTCCTAATACTATTTACCTTTATATTCAAAGTAAACTTCCAACATATTTCCTCTCCATATCTACTTCACATTTTCTCTGTATTTTCTACATCATAATAGTCTGATTCTTTTATTAACACCAAGCTATGACAAGTTAATACTGTTTATTTAAAAAAATGTTACTGTGTGATGCCTCCTTTGATAATATCCTTTCAACTGATTATATTCGATTCTATTTGAAAAAAGGAAAGGAAAAATTAAATTCAGAAATAATGGAGTGTAATGGTGCTCACTACCATGCAGTTAGCAAGTGCTGGTTTAAATAGTTTGAGAATTCAGACCACGCTTCATGAAGTCAGAGCCTGCTTCAATCAGAATCCTCAATTCCTCAGCACTCTGAGTTGTTAAGGTCGCTGCACAAAGCACTTGGAAGGACTGCAACTTGCTGATAGTAGGAATGTGATTCTCCACTAAATTCTCTGAGAGCAGACACCTGAATGCTTTTGATGAAATATGGAAAAGCTACATCTAAGCTTGGAATTGAAATTTAAAAGGACTTTAGAAGACATTTTCAAACCATTTTATTTTCCTTCCAGTTTTTTAATGTTTTGGGGTTTAAAATTGGTCTTTTAACTAGGAAAAAAAAGACTGTTCAGGGAACATGGAAAAAATTACCTGCCAAAGTTGATAAAAGAGCACTAGGAAAAAGGAAACATTGCACCAGTCTGTTCTCCTGGTTATGAGGACATGCAAAATAATCTGTTTTGGAAATCATATGGTACCTGTAATGGAGCTGTTGTGCATACGTATTTATAACAAACTTTTGCAAACTTTTGACATATTTGTTTATTGTTTGGAGTAATTATTTTCAGAGTTTAATTGCCATATTTATGTTAAGCTTTAATTTTCAGGTTTCAGTTTCTATAAGTAAATTCTAAGATATTTGAGAATCATGTAGCTATCCATCTCTTTGCTTTTTCTCTCTCTCTGCATTTGCCATCTACCTTTTTTTAGTGGAAAATCTTGTACCTTCATATTAAATCTGCATTTAAAAAAATGAAGAAAACAACAAATGCTTAATTTTAGCCCACATTGATGTTTGCTTAATCTTATCAAAATGCTTCAGAAAGAATAACATGAGTCAAAGATGGGTTTGCCAGTTTTGATAAAGTTTTCGCACTTTACAGGTAAGGAAAAATGATAAAAATAGAAAAGAAAAGTATGACTCAGCAGTTCAAAATTGTATTGAAGACTTCTCTTTTACATTTATTAAACATATAAAAATGTTTATTGTTTTGATACTTACAAAACACATTGCTTTGTTTTTTGTTTTTTCTTTTTATGTATGACCTGAAGATGTTGTGGAGATAACTAATGAAGTTAACCCTAATGATGTTTTTATTTTTCATTTCAGTCTTCCACAGTAAACACTTTGGGTCAGCAGCTGCCTTGCAATTCTTCAATTGTACAATACCTGGTTTAATGACCAATAGTAAGATTTGTAGGTACATCACAGTACAAATAAAAAGGAAGAATCTCTTAATGCAATATTGAAATAATAACTATTAACACAGGGAGAATTTCATGCCCACACTATATTCATATTCATACTAACAAGTATTATTATATGAGCCAGACTTTCTACAAGGAGGGAATGCAGAACAGATCCATTACATTACTTACTCACCAGCTGAATAACTAACAATACCCAAAAAGTTGTATGGATGTAGTACTAACCTGGATGACTCTTTCCCTGAATCATGGTGGGAACTTTAACACAGTCTGTTCTGTCTAGTTCAGACACAGCCTGTATACCATAAGATTTCATTCACATTTGAAATTATTTAAGTTTGACAAAAAATGGAGTTTTGTACTCCATAAAAGTTTTTGGGGTTTGTCTTTCAAGCATTTCCTCACTCTCTGAGGACCCAGATAGTTGATACAGGTATTGACATGACAGTTGTATAATCCATTATCATCTGATTCATGGTTTTATTTTCTAGTGGCTTGAAGTGATGGGCTAGATTATTAAGGCAACTTTTAAATTCTGTATGCATCAAGAAATGTGTAGATAGTACAAATAGTTACTGAATTCCATTTTTAACCCTACATGGAATTTTATAGACTAAATGGTATGAACTTTTTTTTTTTTAATTTGTGGCTGCATTGATAAACAATTTCACAGAATTCTGTAGCTGTTCTTACACTGACCATTGGAGCTGTATGTGTTCTTCCAAGACTGTAGCAGCGCCACTGTCTTGCAGAATTTTGCTTTGAGCTTACACATAGCTCAGCTTTAAATAAAGCAGCCAAACTGTAATGCCTAATTTAGACTTTATTCTTATTTTTGTAAGCCCAGCAGGAGAATTCGGTTAGATCCAACTTGCACAGACTAAACAGGAATTTTAGGAATGTAGGAACTGCTATACTGTGTCAAACCTGAGATTTGGTGTCCTGTTTCAGCAGAGTCTGGTGCCAGAGAGTATAGCTGAAAATGCCAGAATTCTCAAAAGATTTGTTCATGGGGAAATGTCTTCCCCCCAGTCTGAGTAAGGTGCATATGCACTGTATTCAAGGTTTTAGCACTCAGAGTAATATTTCAGCTGAAACAACCCCTTTACCCTTGTTTTGCATTTTGATGTCACCAACTTCCCTTTGATGTTGTATAATGAGAAATGAGCCCCAGAGAAGTGGCCATTATATGGCGGTCCTCTACATTCCTTAAGCTATATAAGATCCTTTCTAAAAACTTATGTATGTAGTTTGTGTTGTATGAGTTTCAACTGTGCCAAGCAGGTTTTAGAATACTGTTACCTGTTGTGATGGAATTTAACCTTTAGTTTTAGTATGCATCTGTGAAATAATTTGCTGTTTTATAAGTCTGATTTCTTGGAATATCCCAACTTCTACAAAGACTGCTATTAAATTCTGCTGTCTCTAATGGAATTAGATGACCTGAACTGAGAGCATTTTCCCAGATGATGAAGGATAATCACTTCATATAACAGCATTAAAATATTTAATTTCCTTCTCTGTTTATGAGGGATTGTAAAAAGCTCCTTCAGTGAATTCTGCTGTAAGTGTGATTGCTAAGCAAGCGAAACATTGTAAAAGACTTTTTCTATGTTATATAAAGCATTGTTTTATGGGAATCCAGACATTTTCTGTGTGACTTTCTGATTATGATGCCGAATCCATCAGAAGATAAAACTGGATTGCAATCAAATCTGTTTAGTTTCCAGTCTGAGGTAGATTTGAAATTGTGAAGACTGTTGTTCTCAGGCAAGAAAGCTTGCACTGTTGTAATTTCATGAGAATTTATATATCATAATGGTATGCCTCAATATAATGTTATTTCATGAGATAATTTGTCTGTCATTCCTGAACGTTTTGAAAAATCCCTCATTCCAGCTGCCTCAGTCTGACAGCCTGGCAAGCTTTGTTCCGTCAAAAAATGCAATTTGTCAAAGAGGGCTTCAGCTTCCATGAGCAAGTTCTGAGACCTCACTGAACAGAACAGTTGGGTAACAGAAAAACTGAGCAGGGGTAAAGCAGCAGTTTTTCTAAGAAAAACTAGCAAGAGGTGCAGAATACTTACCCTTAGCCCTGGGAGTGGTGCACTGTAGAGAGCCATGTAAAAAAGCCCTGCGAAAACAAAGGTATTAAAATGACTGGGTAAGCAGTGCTATTTCCAGGTCTTTTGTATGTGCACACATAATTAATTTCCTTTGCCTTCTGCTGGATTCAGGTTTAAATTTCCAGGCTTCCACGTGTTTTCCCAAACTAGATACCAAAATCACATCCGCACTTTTGAACCTAACGTGGAACTTTCTCAGATGTCTGAATGGAGAATCAAAACGAGGTGTTTGTATAAAGTGGTGGTTTAAAGGTAAAGATTTTTTTTGTTTTGTTTTTGTTTTTGGCGACCGACTGAGTACTGTTAAATGACGTCAGCAGGTGGTTTTGGGGATCCCAGCAGGACGCGGTTGCCCTGTGTGGCCGCTCGGGGCCGCTGTTTCTCCGCAGAGATGCTCTGGCAGACGGGAGGAGTGTCCGGCTCCCGTCGGCAAACCGCTTCCAGCTCATGGCAAAAAGGCTAAACGTGCTTGTACCTTCAGAAACAGCTGCACTGATTATTTCAGATTTTTTTTTTTTTAATTTATTTACCGCTGAGACCTAGGTTTTGGTCTCTGGCTGAGCAGTGCTATCACAATTTAAGTCTGAAAACACGAAAAATTTACTTTATTTCCTTGAACAGTAAAGCATCTCAGAACGAATGGACACTGTTGCTGTTTTGTTTGCTATAATGCAAAGTCAGATTTGGTACCCTTTTTACAAAGGTTTGTTTAGTTTAAATATTTTTAATCTGAAAAAGAAAATAAGACACTTTTTGTGGCAAAACAAGTAAAAGATCTTGATTTTTAAAAATTGTATCAAATTTGAGGTGCCAGTCAAAGGTAAGCTTATATTGTTTATAATAGTCCAGTGCAGCACTGGTTATAAACTCACTGAAGAAATTTATTCTGACAAGACAAACATCTTAAAAACTTCTCCCAGTTGGTTCTGAACTTTCTGTGGTAAATGAGAAAAACATTATTACAGTGGAAAGTTCAAGATGAGAAAAAGCGCTCCGTCTTGCATGATTTCCCAGAAGGTTGTTTGCTTCTTCCCAGTGTTCAGTTAATGCCACAAATGTGCATCACCTGGCAAAACAAACACATCAACCCTAACAGGAGCCACTCCATAGCTCTCCGTATGTATTTTATATTGGCATTGTAGGATTGTGCAGCTGCCTGCAAAGTCACACCAGTCACTGTGCTGCAGAACAGGACAGTGAGGGCAGAGGGCAAAGGCAGGGCAGCTTCACCAGTAGAAAGCAGAGTCCATCTGCATCAGCCCCACAACTGAGGAAACAGGAGGGTCATTTTCAGCCCAGTGTAACAAATGAGCACTGGAAAACACTGTTCACAAGTCAGCATAATGGAGCCTAGAAACACCAGCAAGGAAGGGCATAAGGAAACATGGACAAGATTACCAAACCTAAGAATACCAGCATGGAGGTGGACAGAATGGACCTCAGCTACCTGAGTACAATAAAGGCAGTTGGAAGTGGGTCTCTGAAGTATCAAACTTTTACATTAGAGTCAAGGTTTTATATTATTTATGTAATTATATATATATATATAATATATTGTTCTGAGAATGTTCAGCAGAGTGCATTACTGATAAGTTTGTAAATGCTTTAAAATAAATATTTGGAGATGAAAGCCCCAAAACTTTAAAATCAGACAAAGTTATAAACAAGTGTCAAAACCTCACAGAAGCATTGCAGTCAACATTAATCACAGGAAGAAGAAAATGCTTCAAAACAAAGGTTTCTAAATCTGCTTATAAGTTATTAAAGTACAACAAAAGCATTTGCCTCTTCCATTTGTTTATGGCTGTGGAAGGGATACCTCTCACTGCCCTTCACTCCATCCTTACTTTCATGTGGGAGATTTCCCTTCCATACATTTTAAAGATATCTTTTTATTTTCGTTAGTTTTCCTGCTATTTTATATTTAAGGAACAATAGCTGTATGTATTTTTTTCACTTTAAAAATTGATATTGCACTGGTTTTTTTTGTAGTTTTCTTCAGGTAATACTGATCTTCTATCATTAGTATATTCCTTTAAAATTCATAAAGGCAAGTGCATATATGTGTTAGTTCTCTGCTCAACTTCAGATTATCTATTGCATAAACTCAATTATATATTTTTAAACTAACAGGTGTTAAGGAATTTCATACCCTGAATTTTGTAAGCTCATTTAGCTCTGCATTTTTCTAGAAAGCTGTTTTCTCTCCAAATACTTCCTCCAGTATACTTGTAAGATCCTGCCTTTCATTGTATCACTATTTAGCGTACAAAAAAAAATCAGAGAGTTACAGAACCACAGAATGGCTGAGATGCAAATGGACCTCTGGAGGTCAGTTTATACAGCTTCCCCAGCTCAATCAGGGCCAAGGATCACCACGGATGGAGACTTCACAACTTCTCTGGTCAACCTGTGCCGGTGTTAGGCCACCCTCTCAGTGACAAAGTGTTCCTTGTTGTTCAGACAGAGGCTCCTGCATTATGCTTTGTGCCCATTGCTTCTGATCCTGGCACTGGGTACCACTCGAAAGAGCCTGGCTGTGTCCTCTTTGCACCTTCACTTTAGATGTATGGATATATATATTTATGTGTGTGTGTGTGTGTGTGTGTAATATCTATATACAATCACATTAGATATATGTACTATATATATTATATACTTATAATATATATGAGGGTTCTGCATGCAATCATAAGCTTGTTGAAAGGTAGTGTGAGTGTGGGTGTGGGTGTGGGTGTGGGAGGACTTTGCTAGCTAGGTGATTAGAGGACTTACAGGGTTACTACTTCTAGGATAACCGGCTTTTTAAGAGACTTGTGTGAGATTTTCGTTGGCATGTTTTGTGTTAGTCAAAAATACTGTGAGTCAAATTTATTCTCAAGTTATTCGGGCAGAGGAGGGAATTACTAAATCTGGGGTTATTGTGTGGTTTACAAGAAGAAGTGTACCTCCTGATCTTTTAGGCTGAGTTGTTTTCTGGCCCAAGGTCACAGACAGAGGGCCGAATTCAGAGGTGAAATGGATGATGCTGTAAGACAAATACAGATGATTCAAAAGGCATGTGAATGTGGCACTTGGGAATACGGTCTAGTGGTGAACACGGTGCTGCTGCATTAATTGTTGGACTCAACGATCTTAGATGTCTTTTCCAACCTTAGGGATTCTATGATTCTTTGTGAGATGGCACAGAACAGTTTGATGTCTTGCTTTGCTGCTCTGCTTTTCACTCATTGGTCTGCATGGTATAACCTCTGCTGTAGTTTGGAAACTATGCCTGCCTGTACCTCCCCTTCAAGCTGCACGCATTTTTTCCTGGTGCACATGGGTATTGCTCATAGCATCCTTTGTCTCATCCTTGTGCACTGACTTGCCACCCTTTCTTTCCCTCTGTGCTTTTCCAGTGGTGTAAACACATACCAAAACTGTCCAAGTGGCTGCATGTCCACAGTCAGAAGGCTCTCTATTCCAATCAACACACCAGAGATTCACATGTACTCCTTTTATTTTGTAGTATATTCATAACTCATAATTTCTGTGTGCTGTACCGAGTGTTTACCCTAGAGTATTTGCATATCTATTTGGTAAGCCAGTATTTGCAAAGGAAACCTTATTTGCCTTCAAGTTATCAAAATAAGTATTAAATGTATGTCCAATGCCTCAGGTCCTAGCTCCAGTTTTCCTTTAGAAAAGAGGCCTCCAGTCCTTCAGTACTCTCTTACTCCCTGATAATGTATTGAATTATTTAGCTACTTCTCAACAATGTCTTTGGAAAGACTGATTAATAAAGAAATCAAGTTGTTTCCTTTTTGGCAGAAAAAACATATGCCTGTATGCCTATAAATCAACCTGCACTTAAAACCTGTGCTTGAAACCTAAGCTGTGTTGTAAAGGTAGTGATATATCAAAATATTTCAGAAGTAGCTGTGCATTTTGCTGGATGTTGCAGCAAGAGTTAGAGAGGGAAGACGGCTGCATAAGTGATGCCCTGATATGTGGGCCTTGGGAATCCAGCATGTTCTGTGCCTTCAGGGCCTCTCTTTTTAAGTCAGGCAATCACTGGAAGGGAAGGATGGGGAATAATTTGAGCAAAGCAACTGCTGCTTCATTAGTTCTCATATTACTAGTGCCATATAGCAGCCTGCATGATTACGAGTGCAAATCAACCAAACGTGTCGCCAGCTGAATTAGTGATGGAGGCTGGTCAGTAGTTTGTAACTTATCAGTTTGTGACCTTCCTGGGGCTAGGGGCACTGGCCTGACTACTGCTGAAGGAAGAGAAAAGCTTGTGATGTCTTACCATGTCAGATGCAAGGGACTGCTTATTTCTTACTGCTTCTGCCCAGTTCTGAGACATGTAACAGCCACAGTATCTGCCACCCCTCGTGGGCAGTACTGCTACCTGAGGCAGGGTTGATCTTAAGGTCTGTCTCTCTCATATCATCTTGGTGGAAGTAAAAAATGAAAATGTGCACTTTGAGATAGAGCTTATTAATTTCTTAGTCTGTTTTTAATAGGCCAAATCCTGGGAAATCAGTAGATTGTGTTGTGAAAGGGCATTGGCATTTGGGGCTCCCGGTGAGAATTGCTGCATCATATTTTAAGTGATCCTGAGCAGAATTCACGCCACAAATTGTCACTGACATTAGTACAAATGTCATGGTGAGTTATGAGGTTCTCTGTAAAACTTAGCTTTTCTTTGGATTGGTCCCAGGAATAGTTTTTCCCAATCAAGCCTTGAACAAAAGCTGAATTACAAATTCTGAATCAAAAACTCATGAGTATATCTGCTTCTCTTCACTACAGTGATTCAAGTTTAAAGAGTACTCAGTGGTTTCAGAGTGTGGTCTTACAATGTCTAACTCAGGGCAGTCAGTACTTTCTAGCACATCTCCCTTCTTGCACTTTTTTTTTTTTTTTGAATCACAAATGAAGTTCAAAAGTACCTTATGGTATGATCACCATAATAGGAGGGAATTTTTTCATGAAACATGATCTTAATTACTGAAATACCACACACAGGATCTTGATAGTTCATAAAAGAGCAAAGTAACAGAAGTGTTAGAGCTTATGCAAAGATGTGATAGCAATGTGCACACTTTCTGTTCCTGTCCACAGTGATTTAGTCTTTAACTGCTGTAACACGAGTCTGAGCTAGTATTAAAAGTAAGCTTAAAATACCAATACTTGTCCATTAATTCAAGTCTGGTTGTCAGCATACACTGTTTTCTATTATTCAGTCTGTCAAAACTATTCTTGTCAGAAGATCTTGATAGAAGAGCAGGAAATATAAATCTGGAAGACTGCCAAGGAAAGCAAAACTATCAAGGATAAAGAGAATAAAGAGATTTTGCCTTTTAAAAATTGCTTTTAATTTTATTTTTTTAATAGCAATTTTTATTACTGATTGATTTGGTATAAGTGCAAGACGTTGAAAAAAATTAAGTTTTGGTCCTCAGGAAAAAAGATACTTCTCTCTTAGAACCAACAGGATGGTCCTGATTTGTCTGGCCTGTATTTACTCAAGCACATGGGGAAATTATTATGTCCTAATAAAAAGTATCAAAGGTGGGACTGAACTTTAAATTCATTACAATGTGATTCTATAGAGGAGTCCAAACTCTTGTATCCTGGCTTTTCCTATTTTAATATAATTTTATTTTCTCTTTTAGTTACACCTTTTTTTGAAGGATTGGAGCTGATACTCTAAGAAACAATCGTGTTCCTCCTCAGTGCTGATTGAATCATCATGACAAACATCTGAAGCTACAAATATGAGAAACCCAGAGTCTATACAGCGGATGCCTAGAGGGCAAGGTGCTCAGGCCAGTTTTGGGCGTAAGGCTTCAACCTCACTGCAATAATACAGTGCACTGTCATGGCTGGGTATTCTTAAATGTGGGCTGTTGAATCCAGGATCTGTTCTTCATTACTTTGTCTGCCTTGTTGAAGTACAGCCCGAGGAAGGTCTTTACTGCGATGTCTGTACTACACTGTTGGTGAAGGCTACTCTCAGAGAAAAGAAAGTTGTTGGAAAAACATCTGGAAAAATAGCTCCCTGTCAGTTAGTGTAACAGGCTACCCGGAGTCTGCTGAAAAAGACACCCTGTGCTACAGCTCCTTGTATCAGCTGAGGAGTGGCACAGCAAAGCAGAGGAGTGCATCAAAGAGAGATTTCCAGAAACAAATGCAGAGAAAGCGAGTGATATCATCTTCTATATAAGCATTTTGTAGTTTAAGTGAAGCTGAACCACTGATGCTTTCTCCTGGAGAAGAAAAGAACAACCTGGACACAGATAAGACCTTTGACTGCAATCACAATAAGTACTTGTGGTTTCTGCCCCTGGGGCTACAACAACTGCATCTGGTGTCTGAGGACGACACTCTGAGAGCACTTATGCCGTTGCCCTCCATGCAATGCTCAACCTAATGGCCTCTCACATAGGGGAACATTACAAGCGCCTGTACGCCTCCACATTTAAAAAATGGGCAGGAAACATTCATTTTATGTTTGCTGTTAAGTTTAATGATTTGTGAAATCAACAGACACAAAAATCACCCCCTTTTGCCAGGTATCAAATTGAGATTATTTCTTTTTATATCCATTGCTTGCCCTTTTATCTGCTCCATTTGAGACTTTTCAGAAATGCACTTGGGTGCAATACCCTAAAACTCTTAAAGCAAATTGCTTTATCCAGTGCTTAAGGCGGGGCTGGAGAGCTGTTTTTGATCTACAAATACTATAAAGTGACAAAATGAAGACTTAGCAGGGAATGCAATGAAGCTTTACAGAGCTCATGTTGGCAGCCATTCAGGTTAATGCATATTAGAGGAGGGGCTGCAATTGGTCAGCTGAGTCCTTTTTTAAATGTAAATACAGACCAGCAAATCTCACATCTGGTCAAACTGGTCCATACTTTTCCTCAAGGTTTTGGAGTATTGAAAGCTTTGGTGTTGATTTGTTGTAAAGTAAGCATAATAACAGAAACTCATTGCATGAGTATTCTGACCTAGCCCTAAGTTAACATGCAAAAAGGGTTTTTCTTTGCAAGTTTCGTTATAGTAATATTTTCTATGTTGTAACACATATTTACTACATAATTGCACGTATTTTCATACATCGCTTTCAGGTAGATAAGGATTGAAATCCTCTTTCAGCAATGGATCAATGAAGCAAGATTAAATGTTTTGTCTAGGGTTAACTAGTCGATCGGTGGCAGAGCTAGAGAAAACTGCCATTCCTACTGTTAAGCTGGGATATTCAGAGGGTCCTGTGGACCACTTTGTGAGCTGTGTTAATATTGATTGGCTCAAAGTGCTGTTGTGTCAGTGAAGTTACTCAGGTAGTTTTATGTGTAAATCTAGTGGCAAATTTTGTGTCCAGCTAGTCTGAAAATGACTCATTACAATCTGTTTTTACAGTACGTATAAATCAACAGGTCTTCCTTGCCTGCATCTCTCCTGAAGCTCCTGGTATTATGGCAGTATTTCCTATACAAAGTTAACTGAATATAACTGTTAAAATCCCTTTCTTCCACTAAATTAACCTCCTCACTAAAGCACAGGCTGAATAAAATTCTGTCTTCTCAGAAAGCATTACACAGAATTAAACATCAACATAAGTGAATGAAAAATCAGCCAAGTGATTCCTGAGGGATGTGCCACACATTCTTAGTAAATTTTAAGCTTTCTAATTAAAAAAAAAAAAAAAAAAAGCAGTGCTCTTTTTATCTTTGCTTTTGAGTGTTTTTTTCATGTCATTGCTCCTTACCAAAATAGAAAGTCTCATGGATTTCAATCCATTTGCAATGGACTTCAGTAGAAGGGCACGGATTTACTTCTGTGCCTTACTGCTCTGAAACTTCATGACTAAATACATCCTGGTAAATAAAGTGGACTAGGAGCAACATTTTGGCCCTCAGGGTAACTAGCAGGCACAGCTTGTATCCTGATACCTAAACTTTCTTCCTACCCAAAGCAGGATGTCTCCTTGAAGCTCTCTTTGTATTACTATGTGTTCAAATCCATGCCTAGGTGTTGCCTGGGAGCATGAAAGCTGATTAAGTGCTCCTGTAAGTGGGAAGCAGCTGCAGCTGAGCTTGTGCTCAGGCCCTGTTTAGTGGGCTGTTACAGCTCTAGCACATGTGTACTTAAGCACAACAGGTGTTAGGTTCACACTTCTTCAGCCTGTCAGAAGATTTGTTGAACTACATTCACTTGGAGGTGTTAGGAATATCATACTGGCCTTTCACTTGAAGAGAGTTATTATCTCTTAGCAGATGCTAAGACTTCTCAGAACATCTTGATCCTTCTGTTGTTAGCTCAGGACTGTTGTACAAAGTGAAGTATCAAATGTTTTGAATATTCCTGTTTCTGCTGAGTCTTGGGACAGAATTTTTCCAATTCCTTTTATCATCTGATTGGACTCAATATTTGATATTTGATTTGACTCCAGATATGTATTTTCTTTTCTCTAACTGTATGCTTTTAGTCTTTGTCATATTTTCTTTGTCCTGTTGTGGTGGGTTGACCTTGGATGGATTACAGGTGCTCACCAAAGCCACTCTATAACTCCCCTCCTCAGGTGGGCAAGGGAGAGAAAACATAATGAAAGGCTTGAAATAGGAGCAGGGAAAGATCACTCCACAATTACTGTCATGGGTGAAACAGTCTTCCCTTGGGGAAATTAACTTGATTTATTACCAATCAAATCAGAATAAGATAATGAGAATTAAAACTTAATCTTAAAAACACCTCCCCCTTATCCTTCCCTTCTTCCCCATCTCAACTTTACTCCTGATTTTCCTTACCTCTTCCCCCTCAGAACTGCAGGGGAATGGGGGCTGCTGTCAGTTCATCACACGTTGTCTGTGCCCCATGGGGTCACAAGTTCTGCCAGCAAACGGCTCCAGCATAGGCTTCTCTCTCTACAGGAGAACAGGTCCTGCTGGGAGTGGGCTTCCCACAGGGCTGCAAGCCTCCTTTGGGCATCCACCTGTTCTGACATGGGGTCCTACTTGGGCTGCAGGTGGATCTCTGCTCCACCATGGACCTCCATGGGCTGCACTGTAGACTGCAGGGGAATCTCTGCTCTGGTGCCTGAAGCACCTCCCGCTCCTTCTTCTTCCCTGACCTTGGTGTCTGCAGAGCTGATTCTCTCACCCATTGTCACTTTTCTCTCTGGTTGCTGCTGCACAGTTTTTTTTCCCTTGTTCTTAACTAAATTATCCCAGAGATGCTACCTGCTGCTGATGGGCTCAGCCTTGTCCAGTGGCAGGTCCACCTTGGAGCTGGCTGCCATTGGCTCTGTTGGACATGGGGGAAGTTTCTGGGATCTTCTCACAGAAGCCACCCCTGTAACCATCCTGCTACCAAAGCCTGGACCCCAATACACTTAACTTAAATGTGACAATTTTCTCCTGTTTATCCTTCAAATGCTTGAATGCAATGAACTTGCATATAGAAATGAATCTAGTATTTCACTGGGGTATTAACTGTTAAAATAAAGGCTTCAGTGAAAATAATTATCAGAAGTTTTGGCTTCTAGAAACATAGCTTAAGGTATAGTAACTTATTTTCCTTTATTCTTGTGCCTGACTATATACTTTCTGTTCATTACAGTATCATAAATCTAATGTTAACACTACTAAGATCACGTTCATGTTTTACACAAAGTTAATTTAAACATACATATTATTAGTAAATGTCTCTTACAAGTAGCTCAGGTACAGAACACCATTCGGGCATATTTATTTCAGAAAGAATACAGCGATCTCTCCTCACAGTAGGAGATGTGATCTTGTCCAAATTCATTTTTGAGAGATTTAAAGTAAATAAAGATATCTTTCAAATCTTTTGCCATGTTTTTATGCTAGTCAAATAATTAAAGCAGAGAAATGAAAAAATGTCCTTCAAAGGGTGAAAAATGGTTTTTTTCAGTGATGAAAAAGATAAACCCCTTTTTCACTCTGAAAAAGGAATCTTTCATTTTGCAGTAGGGTTACAATCCAGGATTAAAGAAAAATATTACATATATCTAAACTAGTCAAGAGCTAGAATAGGTGTGGGCCATAAGTGGGACAGTCAATGTTTGAGACCTATCTTTTCAGGAGTTCACAGTCTTTTTTACCGTAACCACGGTAACTGAGAGATGGAAATTGTCACTGGTCCTGCAGTGTCAGCCTCAAAAATTCCCCAGACAAAGCCAGGCAGTATATTTATTTGGGCTTAATAACCAAGGCACTAATGTGATTTCAACAGATACTTTAGTAGGATGAGCTGTCTAGCTGTCATTTCTTACATGTCTTTTTGATGTAATAAATACTTTGGTATGCAACACATAAATTCAGAGCAGACTAAGGTAGTGAATTGTTTCATAGAATCATAGTAACATTAAGGTTGGAAAAGACCTCTGAGGTCATTGAGTACAACCACGAACCTAACACTGCCAGGTCCAGCACCACGCTGTGTCCCTAAGCACCACATCTACTT
Source organism: Struthidea cinerea (assembly GCA_013397865.1). NCBI lineage: Eukaryota > Metazoa > Chordata > Aves > Passeriformes > Corcoracidae > Struthidea > Struthidea cinerea. Next base: position 322,914 of record VZTI01000165.1, on the reverse strand, counting down.
CAACGATAACAGGAAGTTAGATCTTGTTGCAGCAGATCCTGTTCACCATCACTGGCAGCTCAGAATTTAATTTCAAACCATACCAGCAAATCCCCAAATTTTTTTGCACATGTCCAGTCCTCCATGATTCTGACTCTTCATTTTTCTATGGTTAACAATCACAAACTTCCTGAAAAAAACGTACTGCCTTTTTCTTCAAATAGTGGAAAGAGGTAACCCAGTCTTTGGGAACACAGGGCAGAGCACTTCGTCATGTTAATAGTCTTGTTGACTTAAATGAGACTTCCAATGCTACTGAACATTCTTGGAATGCAAAATATTTAGAAGATGTAACAAGTGGAACTGGTAATGAGATTGTTTAATTTCAGAGCACTGTTCATGGACCAGCAGCAACAGGGTTTGGTAGTGTAGTGCCTTCTTGGGAGGAGGCCATGCTGGGAGGGAACACAGGACGAAAAAAGTGAATAGACCTACCAGGAGAAAAGGGAGGCAAAGTGGGAGAGCAGTGTGGAAGGGAACAGTGCTGGGATCACAGCTGGAGACCCTCACACTGGGGAAGAACTCCCCTGAAGGGATGGAGAGTCCTGCACCAGGGCAGAGGAGCAGTAAGAGCCAAGGAGCAGTGGAAGAAAAACAGGAAGCAAAGGGCAGAAGAAATTGACACTGACCCAGAGCTCCTGTGCCCCCCCACACCACACTGAAGGGTTTGGCAAAACAGAGGAAGGTGAGACTGGGAAGGTGGGAAGAGAGATGTTGGGTTTAAGTTGAGTCTGAAGAAGGGGGAGGCAAAGTGTTGACTTAATTGTTTGCTTTTTATTTTTTTTTTCAATACCAGCATCAGTAATTAGTTTAATGTTGACATTAATGTTAATTTAATATTAAAAATTGTCAGTTACTCAAATTAAGTGAAATTCCCTGAGTCAGGAGTCTTCTGCCTGCAACACAGTTATACGTAATATTTCACACTGTGTAGTAACTGATTGTGCTTTCTAATGGGATATATGTATTTATTTATATGGAGGAAGCAGAGTGAACTGGGGCAGTTTTATTCTATGAGAGATAGTGCCATAATATGAATGAGTGCACATTGCTAGAACAGGTGGAAAAAAATGACTGGAAGTGGTTGGCTCCAAGAGCTGATAACAATTTTTTAAGTCCAGAGGACTAGTGCCAGTTGCTGATTTTGTTCCTGCTTGTATGACGTTCAACTTCTCTCCAATATCAACACTTTTTTTACGTCATCTGCTGTTGTATTTTATTCGAGACCTCTCTTGAACATTAGATCATCATCCTGTGGAAGAACTGTACTGTCGGGCTGCAGCATGGACTATTGTTCCATATGGAATATTAGCTGCAAGTACTGCAGAGGCTGTTGCAGGAGGTTTTAATCTTAGAGGCAACGGCCGTTCTGGACATTACATTGTCCAGCTGAGCTCCTTGTGTTTGGTTTCTTGCTCAAGAAAATGTTCTTGGCTGTAGAGCAGTGTCACAGTCCTGTCCTTATTCTGCAACCTCACCTCACCCTGGATGCATCTGGACAGTGGGTCACATTGCCCTGCTAAATCCATTCCCTGGGAAAGATGGCTGTGGAGCAGAAAAAAGATTGTTTTCACATTTGTGTGGGAGAGAGACACTGGTGTCACATGCATATGGAAGCCACTTTCCGCTAAGCTGGAGTGTAGGAGACATTATTGGTTTTATTATCATGTTCACTGCATGAGACTTGGCAGTATGAATCCACATGAATGTCAGATAGACAAATAAGAGAATAAAGTATGTGAGAACCGTGAGTTTACAGGAATGTGACCACAAAGATCTGTCTTGTTGAAAGATAGCATTTTTATGATGAATGTGATGATATTTGGAAAAACAAATCCCAGTAAACTGCCGATAATTTTTTCTGTACTTTATTTATTTCCTCCATCCTTCTCTTCTTTTTCCCACTAATTTGAAGGGAAATGGTATGTAAAAGAGGGTAAATACTGTTATATAAGATGTTATTCATAAAAATCTTTTTTATAGAATCATTTTTACTCAGAGTTATTAGATGTTCATTTATCACAGACGGAGTGGTTAGAACTTTATTTGCATACAGTTACTAAGATTTTAGAAAATAAGGGAAAATCCCCAAGAAGTCTCCAACTTCTCCTGACTAAAGCAATTTTAGTTGACTGTTGGGGCTGTTTCTTGTGAAAGCTGCACCTGTACCATATTCTCAGGATACAGTTTTCTCAACGAAGGAGGAAGGGGAACTCTGTGTGCTGGCAGATTTCCCAGTGTACTTGCAGAGGTAGTCTGGGAGGGAGAATGGCAATCTGCTCAGCAGGGATGTAGGAGGTGTTTATAATCAAAAGCAGCACTTTCAGACTCCAGTGGCAGAGGAACATATTTAGGGAGGAGAAATTCGAAAGGCAGCTGTTCCTTGGATTGCAAATTCCTCAGTTTTGTGGCTGTGTGGTGCATGACCAAAGGTGTTACTGCCTAGGGGAGAATGGGGAAAGAAAGGCGGCCTATGCAAATAGGTTTAAGTATTAGAACTCTGCAGAGTTGATCCCTGTGTTTGGGTGTCCTACAGACTTGAGATGGGGATAGTTCATTGACTTCTTAGTTTACCTAGGTCTTGTAAGGCAGGCTTTGAAATCCCCTGCTACTTTTCATCCAGTGACTTCCCAAGTCATTTATGTTCAGCCTTCAAAGGAAATAGATAGATTAGATAGATAGATAGATAGATAGACAGATAGATACCTACCTAATTCCCCAAGAATCTGTCCATTAACCTCTGGGGATGGACACAATGTCTGTGGGAGCTGGAATCTGACTCTCTTTTAACTTGCTCAGAGCCTAAGCAGCTGCAGGATGCTTGTGGCTTAATCCAATTATTTAAGAGAGCAACCACAAATCAACTTTTCTGTGAGAACTGATGCTCTTTAGACAGGTGGCATCAGGAACCTTATAAAAATTTTATGAGGATGACACAGTATTACTGACTATTCCTGCTAAGGCGGGTGGAATGTATGTTAGCGGCAGCCCGTTTCCAAGTGCATCACGTCAGAATGAGATCAAAAACTAGAAAAACTGGCTTGAGAGCTCTACTCAGCATACACTAAAGATCTATTTGGTTTCCCATCTGTACAGTGGAGATGGTGGTCCTTCCCTGGGGCACACGGAGATGAGCAGAAGTGCATTAAATTCAGAGCTGCTCAGATAGAACTGTAATAGGGCAATAAATGAAGGAGAAATGGCATTCTGGAACTACACAGTAATTATTGCATTATGCTGTTCAGGGCAAGGGTTGTCTCCAAAAATGCCTGGCATAGTTTGAGCAGCATAGATAATAAGTAATAAAGATAATTACAACTGAAGGATGTATAAGAGGGATGTAGAATAGAACAAGGAGGTGGTGGAGAATGAAGGGAGCCTGCTTACTGTCAGCTTTGATGTATTGCAATTTAAGCATGGTACATTTCCCTGGGCTTTCCTTTGCTTTAAAATATAGGTTGCTCTCCAATTGCTTTATACAGAAATTGAAATCCACTCAGCAAATGAATACCTCCCCCTACTCTCCCAAACCAAGAAAAAAACTTCAAATGTCTGCACTGATACAGAGAAAAATGGAAATGGCAGTGTTTAACTCACAAGGATATTATGGAGATAAATTCATTCATTTATTTGAATGAGAAAGTATCACAGAAAAACACAAATAAATGCACCAAGTGTGAGGTTTTCTGCTTGTTACCATTTCTTATATAGTTTGCAAAAAGTAACATGTCCAAACTTTAAGAACTCTGAATATAAAAATTGAACATCTCTGTGAAAAAATTTCCTAAAGGACATGGGTATATTAGGTCTGAAGGATAAATTGACATTTACTATCTTAATCAGGTTAGCATACAAGTGGTAAAACAAATAGCAGCATAAAATTGTAATACTGATCTTTCTGGTCTCCAGTCTCCTATAAAAGTACAGGAAATATGTTGCTGTGTTAATGGTTTTGGAGTGCCAGCAGATATTCAGGTGGAGACAGAAAGGGAAAACTCTACTAGCTGTCATTTTTATTGCAGGAGGAAACAATAACTCCATACAGGAAAAGAAATCAAGATCCAAATATGTAATTAATGTTACAGATACAACAGAGAGATTTCCTGATTTTAATAGCCTTAGCAGGATTCACTATTTAGTACCCATATGAAATTAAATCCAGCTTGCAAGAAAAAAAGTGTTCACACAGAAACAGTTAAATTTTTCTACTGTTTTTGCTAGTTGTAACTTATGTGTTCAATACCTGTGTAGCATATACAGAAGGCATATATTTCAGTTTATATACACATTACTAGAGTTTTAGCTTGGCTCAGTGCAAGAAAGTGTGAGTTTTAGTGTGCAAGTAAGGACTAAGTGCTCATGTTGTTAAGGATTCCTGAGACATGTTAAAATATATCCTCTCCTATTACAGACAGCGTGGATCAGGCAGTGCTCTAAGAACTGTGTTAAGGCTGTACAGGGAACACTTGGGGCAATAAATAAAAGTACCACCCATTTAATGTGGTAGTCATGTAATGGATGTCATGGTTAACTTACAGTATGTGCTCAGGGCACCTTTTTATTTTGATACTGCCTATGATCTGTTTTCTGCAACTGGAAAAATGCTTAGGTCCCAGCTGACAAAATACAAAGTTATGTAAACTTATCTTTGACATGAACCAGATATTTTGATTTAAGCAGATGTTTTGAGACAAATATTCTTGTGACAGAGATTGAAGTGTGCTCTTAACAGAACATAATTCCAAAACAAATACTCTTGCTTGGGGATATTTCCTGATCAAATAGATAAAAATGACTTAATATTTTTTATGTTGCATACTTTTTCACTGTTAAGATTGAAAGAAAAGGATCAGACTATGGAAATGGCAGTATTTTAATGAAAAATGTTTTAGTCTGAAAGTAGCAGAAGAGTTTGTCATCATTACTATCAATGAAGCAGAAACATTAATGTACTTTCTTTTGGAAATAAATGTCACGTACAGCTTTACTGTTTAGAATATATGCTTCTTAAATACTTATAAATTTCCCTAGAAATTTTGCAGTTTTTCAAAAAGCACTCTGGGTATTTCAAAAATCACTATTGATACCACATTATCTTCCATCTGGCTACTGCATCTTATTGCAAAAACCTGGGTTTACATAATTTCTTCCTTCAGATGATGGCAACTTATTTCTTAAGTTGTTATCCAGAGCTCTCATCCTGTTTTATAACACATGGGTCTCACTGGTTACTGATTAAGTGCTCATCTGATGGGTGCTAATAGACACATTTTGTTGTTTCAGTTTTGAATGCCAGTGAAGGGAGCAGTTGACTGGATGAAACCGAGGGTGGTGTATAGCTATATATCACAGCTCTGCCACAGCAGTGCCTAAGAACTGTTCCCATTGCCCTTTCATACATTTTAAGGGGTGACCAAGGGGTTAGAACAATAAACTCTTACCACCAGAGACAAGATGAAGGAGTTACTCAAAGCACAAGTTCTTTCTCTGTCTCTCTTGCTCTCACCCCCTCCCCTCCCATTTCTCCATTCCCTGTGGCCATGTCATATTACATACAAGCATAGCAATTAGCAAGCTATCTTCAGAGTGAGAAGAAACAACAGAAGTGAGAGGGGAATGGACAGGTGGTGTGTGAAAGCATGTGTGCTCAAGCCACTCATTATCTTGAGTGCATTATTAATTTGTAAATGTTAAATAACAGCCCTATCCTGCAGTATTTCCACAGACTGCTGGTGCTGTAAAATGCTGATCAGCATTTAGAAGAACTCCCTGCCATCAGAGGCTCCAAAAGCCGCATGTGTCTCTTTAGCCCTTACAGTCTCTTTACCTTACTCTTCTGTCTCACAAGTGTCTTAAAAGGAAAGTTTTGGTCCTGTATTCCCAGCGTCCTTGTGTTGGCTCTACCATTATCTGACCAAAGGCAACGGAAAGAACTTTCTTGTGCTGGGTTTCATTTTGAGTGGATCAGCTCCTCCAAGCAGCTGGCTTGATTAATTTTAATAAGATGGAGTGTTTGATGAGGTGTGCCTGTGAACAAGGGGGAGAGCAGTGCTGCAGCATTTTTGATCTAGGGGGATTTAAGCTGGACTGTATCTGTGAATGTACAACCCCAGAGCTGAAGATTTTACCCCAGCTGGCAGCTCAGCCCCATGCAGCCACTTGCTCACTTCTTGTCTGCTCCCATTGGGGAAGAGAATCAGAAGGGTAGAAGTGAGACAACTTGTGGGCTGAGATAAAGAAAATTTAATAGGGAAAGCAAAAGATGCTCACATAAGCAGTGCAAAACAAGGAGTTAATTCACCACTTTCCATGGGCAGCCGAGGGTTCAGCGATTCCCAGTAAAGCAGGGTTCCATCACACTTACTGGTGACTCAGAAAGACAAAACACCACAACTTGGAAAGTGTCCACCCTTCCTTTTTCTCTGCCTTTATATCCTGAGCATGACAACATATAGAATGGGATCTCTTTGATCTCTTGAGGTCAGTTGTCCTGGCTGTGTCCACACCAAGTGAGGCTGACATTCAAGAGGCAAATTTTGTTTGTATGTTATGTCTCTTTAAAAACAAACAAGAAAATAAATTTTCATGTTTCACCTTGTTTTGTGAACAGTGAATTCTCCTTATGAGTGTTTCAGGTCTTGTTTTAAAGCTCAAGTGGGACACATATGTAGTGACTCCAACTCACCAAACCATCTCTAGGAGCAGATTTTTAGCTCAATTTTCAGACTTTCCTTCAAAGGTGCTCAACAGGAAGCATGTAAAACAATGACCTGCTAGGTTTTGACAGTTGGCTCAGCTCAGGGGTGAAAACCAGGCCAGAGCAGTCCCAAGAACTCAGGCTATATGAACTCACTGTATAAACATATGACCAGCTAAATCCTCCAGCATTATCTTATCTCTTTGGGAGCAGTGTGATTGCTTTCCAGGGCGCAGTCCATGTGGTCCCAAGCATCCGTATAATAGCTTAAGTGGATGAAAGATGTATTATTTTCCACCACAGTATTCAGAGCATGATTGGCTTTGTTGTAAACCAACTACAGGGTAAAATACACAGTGCAGTTAACTTTTACATACCCTGCCAGGTTTCATGAACAGTGTTTTACTGCTGATATATTTTTTGTAATTCCACGAGCCTCACATCAGGTGAAAGACTGTACAATAGAAAAGTTGTAATAAAGACCAGTGATAGATTTTAGAGGATTACAATGCAGGATTTATGAGCAGGTGATTTATATGGCTTCATCACATTTGAGGTAGTAATTTTTTTTGCCAATACATTTCTCAGGCAAAAACTGTTTTTCATTTTAATTTTTATTTTATAACAAATGTTATCATAAATGGCAAAAAAAAAAAAAAGAGAAAGAGTTATCAGGATAATCTAATCTAACATAAAATGCAAACTTACCTTATGAGAAAATTTCTGATCAGCTGACACAAAAAGTAGCTTTATCATTTGACAACATTGGCAGATAAAAAAGTTAGTCTTTTTTTAAATTTCAAGAGAAAAAATGTCTTTGTTATTGTTAGTATTTCTAGGATTTTCGAGGAAATTATTAACACAAGATAAATATTTCTTCCTCATGTCCTTTTTTTATAAGGATTTTTCTGTCAGGAAATGGAAAAAAAAAAGAGAGAAAATTTGGCAACCGTGCATTTCCTGTCAGAATCCCATTTTTATAGCTATTTTGCCAGCATAATCTCAATCATGAAAAGTGTTTAAATTTACATTTAAAGGGTTGAAGGAGTGTTACATTTATATGTATCTGATATTAAGATGTGCAGCCATACAAAGAATGGAGAAGTACCAGACAAGCCAAGTTTGAACTAGCACAAAGCAGATAATCTTTTAAACCTGGAGTACACACTTGTTACAGAAGTATCTTCAGGTTTCAGACAGGCCTTCAGGTCTGACATTGGAGGTTGAAATATTCAGAAAGGAAGAAGAACATTTTGGGAAGCCTAAGTATAGTATGCTATTATCTGAGAACTCTTTAATAAGGGAAAATTATGTTACTTTATAACCTGTTTTGAAATTGAATTACCTTTTTAAAGAAAGGTACATTATGGAAGATTTGTAAAAGCTGCATCTAAAGTTGTTTTTCTCAGAACAAAATTTCAAAGCGTACAAATCTCAAGCTTCAAGGCACGTGGTCAGTTGGGATTTCACTGCCGTGTAGGTGTTGCATATACTGGTATGTCACAAGAAGCTTTGTTGACTCAGGAACAACTGCAACTGACAGATGTCGTGAGGTCCAAATTACCGGCCTAATTACCTGTGCAACATCTCCTCCACAGAGAACACCCACCTGGGAGGGAGTGAAATGCACCTCTGTAGCTCTGGCAGCTCCGCTTCCAGTATGGCATGGGCTCCCCATGTCTTGGGGCTGGAGGTCTAGAAATTAGGACTGCAAGTAAAGTATCCCCTGGTCTCCTACTTCCATTGATCCTTTTATCCTTTCTTGGCCACCCATTTCAGCTGTTTGGGATTTCTCTTTGTATTCCTTATGGAGAAATAATATCTACCTTTCTATCACTTCAAATTCTCTTCAGATATTATACTTCAGATACTGACCATAGGAATCAACATACAGCATTCAGTCAGTTTTAACATCAGTATTTTGTCCATGAAAACTTTACCAAACTTTTATTCATGCTGTTCTTTTTCCTCCACTTCCTTCTTCTAGTGAAATTAAAGGTTAACGGAAAGATACGTGAAAATAAAACTTCCCAGAGAAGAAATAGTAAAGACTTCAGTACTGATATAATGAAAGGCTTTTTAAATAAACAGAAAGTAACCTTCTGAACTAACGGGTGAAAATCACTTTTTGTTTTGAATTTTCAGAGTGGGAAAATCACTAAAATAAGTGTTTGGGAAGTTCAAATTTAGCTAGACAAAAGCTTTTGTGAAGGTATATTTTCTCTAAAGAAAAGAAAAATTCTAATCACTATTGCTCATTTTGCTTGTAAAGTTCTTGCTGCTCTACTTGCTGGCTCCATTAGGAGCTCAGGGTCAGTCTGGGATGCTTGTATGTTACCAACAGCAATGAAGTTGCCCCAGATACCGTGGAATCCATCTCACCCTTCTGTATCTCTGGGGTTTAAAATGCTCACAGGATCTAATTTTAATAAGTAAACAGGTTCAAGTGAGACATCTCACCTTTTGTGATACACCATTTGGAATGCAGTAGAAGGTGTTCCTGGGGACCTATAGGAAGTCTTGGGGGCATCTATGGGATCTCTCAGGGGCGGGAGATCAAACAGGTACTTTAGGAGGTTCCTGAGGGCATGACATTTTTCTGTTTTTGTATTTTTGAGAGAAGTTGATACCAGGTTTCAGATCAAGGCCGGAATTAGTTATTTCGTTTATTACCTTGTTAGTTAATTGGCTCCATGTTGTACAACCACACTAAGTTCTAAACTTGATATGTGGTTTGTATACAACAGTTAAATTTGCAGTTTTGCTCCAGTTTATAAATAAAGACACATGGAAATTGGACCCCGATGCTCTATAATAGACCAAATAAAGATAACCTCAGTTATCCCAGTACATATATATTTTTTCCATGCAGTTCCCCACCCTTTTTAATTGTCTGAAACATAAATTTTCCTGCCAAAAATGATCAGTGCCTTAAGTGAGGACTTAAGAAGAAAATTCCTAAAGTTTGAGGAATGATTTCATTTGGTTTACTTTTTTTAAAACCGATGTAGTATCTAAAAAAATTCTTCTATTTCAACAGTATATTTTTCCCATAACATTTTAGGATATTTATACCTAATGTCATTACACATTGTAATTATGTAATTGCACATCTTAATTGCACATTCTCATTATTTCATCATGCATGCTACAACAATTAAATAATTAGGTCTAATAGTATAAATTAGATCTAATTGTATAAATACATGACAATGGCATAAAAATGGCCTCAAAGAACAGAGAAGACTTTAATCAAAACACAAGGAATACCTTATGTGTGCAATCAGAGGAATGTGGAACACTGAACTAATCCTGTGCAATGATTACTGGGGACTCCTACACTCCACGGTTCCCATTTCCCATTGCCATCCCTTCCACTGGGGAGGAGAAGGTAGAGAAAATCATAATTAAATTTAAGACCAGGAAGAAAGGAGGGGTGGGGGCAAAGTAAATTTAAGATTTGGATTTGTTTCTTTTTAATTTTCCAAAGTTGAGTCTGTTTTTCCCGTGACAGTCGGTGGTGAGCAATCTCTCCCTATCCTTACCTTGAATAATTCTTTCATTGTGTTTCCTCTCCCCTGCCCAGCTGAGGAGGACAGTGATGGAACAGATTTTTTGGGCACCTGTTTTCCAGCCAGGGTCAACCCACCACATTAGTTTTTTAACATAGTTGTAGCCACGGAGTCAGTCTCATGGGCTTGTCCGGGTCTTGTAGCTAAGAACATGCTTTAAGATCCAGTACTCTTGAGTCGGGTCCCATTTAGTGATGAGAGTGTTCATGGCCATCACATCATACTTCTGTTAATGCAGCCTGGTAGTGAGGCCTCAACACTCTGTCCAGACTATGGGGTTTTGCCACACAGAGCCTGGCAAATTCAAACATATTTTGAAATTTAGAACCTGTCAGACATTTTCCTTTCTTTTATTGACCCTTCTTGATGGAGAGTAAAAGTTTCTCTGCTACATCTACATCTGAGCTCTTGACAGAGAAAGCCTCACCTCACAAAAGCCTCTGTTTGCCCCATGTAGCAGAGGCTGTACGCTGATTGTTGGCTTGCTCAAGAGAGGGAGGGGCATATGGGCAACCAGCAGGTGTGCAAACAATAAGACATCATCATAACACTGAACCATTGCAAATTTTTTGCCAATATTTTCATGTTTTCAGAAGACTCAACTGAACGAAACTGATTCTCTCCTAAAATATGAAATAATTTTGCAACAAAAATTATCTGGTTGAAAAACCCCCATAGTCTGAACAGAAAATATTTGTCCTGTTCTGCTCAAATCACTTTATTTCATAAAAGAAGATTTGAAAAAAACTATTAATTGATGTATTGTGACCATACTGAGAATTCCCTTCTAAAGGGATTATATTCCCTTCTTGACCTTCAAAACTTCCTTTCATAAGACAGCCAGCTAAAGGAATTGTTGCAAGGGCTTTAAAAAACCTCAACCTCTATTGGAAAGTCACCAAAATGATCTCTTCAATTTCTCAAGGGAAGGTATACCTGTTCTTTGTAGCACAACAGAGAAGGTGTCCTACCTGACAGAGCTTAAATTTCTTTTGCTCTATTTGTTTTCAGCAGAAAATTTGCACTGGATAGGAAATTAAGAGATAAGGTTTTTTTCCCATAGTAAATGCTTTCATTTTTCCTCCTAGGGATTCCTAGAAAATCACAAATAACCTAGCATTTTGCTTTTTTTACCTAACCATGTATTTAATATTTTTAAAAAATAAAGTGGAGAAGAAATACATTATTTTTACTCTATCATAATCATACCTGTTATAACATTTGTTCCAATTCTTCCTTTTGTGCACTGGAAAGAATGGAAATGATTAGTTCTTTACTCCCCATTCCTCTGTCTGGAATAAGAAATATGCCAAATATATCTCTGTTGTAAGTCCTTTGGAGACAATGAAGTTGCAAAGGGTTTGAATGTTACTCATTGTGTGCAACCTGTAACCTCGTTTTCAGGAGGATAGGGATAGAAGTTCCATGTGCTTTTATTTAGAGCTACGGCTTTCATTACATTTCATTACTTCTTCCTGTGGCTGTAAATAGAAGATGTACCTTATGAAATTTAATTCATTTTATGGCAGCTTGTGTGATAAAGGTGTGGCTTCTAAATGAAGGTTGATCCTACATGGAAGGAGATTGAATTGAGGATATATAGGAGAGGATTTCTGTTTTATGCTGGAACTGATCAACCTTACTGAGATAAAAATTAAAATGGTTATATATTCCACCAGAATTCCTTCATTAAAAAAGGAATTATCTTCTAGAACTAACCTGCAAATGCAGGAAAGCCAAGCATATGAAAATAAACTAGAGGTGCGCACTGCAAGAAATTAATTATTGTGATTAAGAATGTTAAATTAGGTCTGGTTTGAGTCCCTGGTTTTCTGATAGGTACAAAAGTAGGGAAAATATTTTTTTCTCCTATAAACTTGCCTGATTAAATAACCTCAGGATAAATCTGTAAATGCCTGTGGATTTGCTCTTTTGAGCTATTGCCATTGCACTATGCACTGTGAAGAATGGAGTAAGTTTTCTATATTGACAGTGGCCTTTTTTTTTGTTCTTTACTATCCTTATTTTCTTTCTTCCCCTATTGTATTTCTCATATGTCCTGTGTGAAATTGACCCCTTTGCTAGCTAACATAACTCTTACTTCAGAGGTGGGAAGGCTTCAGTAGCATTTTCATTAGTCTTTTGGGAAAAAACGAAAACCATAATATCCTTAGAGCTGTGCTATACTCACCTTTGTCACTCATAATCCTTCTGTTCTTCCACTGCACTTTTTTATCATTTTATTTTCTGCACAGCTACAAATATCCATATTTATGAAGTACTCATCACCGTGGTATCCAAGTACACTTCAGTTTATTAAAAGGATTATGTGACGTGACTGCTTGTAATAGCAGGGGATTAGACATGATGACGCAGGTTCCTTCTAGTCTCCTGTTTCTATAAATTAATACCATAAAGCATTTCCCTAAAAATAGGTACCATTTGGAAGGTCACTATATAACATTTAAAACAGCACCAGTTTTAAAAAGTACATCATGAGTTGTCCAAGGACTCTGCCTTCCCTCTTCCGGGTGGGCTGTTAGCAGTAGGTAGGAAAACTGCAGGCTCGAGCTGCAGTTGAATGCCAGCTGTCTTGTGCTGGCTCAGGCAGTCCCACAGTGGGGGAAAATGTGACAGGACAAGGGATAATGGGTTTGAATTGAAAGAGGGTACATTTACATTATATAACAGGGAGAAATTCTTCATTTAGAGGATGTTGAGGGGCTGGAACAGGCTGCCCAGAGAAGCTGTGGATGCCCCATCCCTGGAAGTGTTCAAGGCCAGGGTGGATGGGGCTTTGAGCAACCTGATATAGCGAAAGGTGTTCCTGCCCATGACCTTTGAGGTCCAACCCAAGTAACTCTATGATTCTATGATATAGATTATGCGGTGTACGACCAGCTTTATGTGTAATATGTACTGTAGTATACACCTGGCTTAGCTGAAGGCCTCTGAAATGACTCTCGCAAAGCAGGGTTGATAGGCTATACATACCTATGAATTAATCTTGCTGATTTTGTTACATTTTTCAGTGTTGTTTCAAAAGTCAAAGGTTTTGTTATTAGCAATTCATTCTGGATTGGTATTGTAGAGTAAATTTTTTGTTTTCCGGAATGGTCATTCACATTCTTGGGCCAGGCAATGAAGGCATTTTAATTTGTATGGGAATGTGTTTACCAAGCAGACAGTGACAGTAGAATTATAGTTCTGTAGATTCTAGCAGATTGTTATTGCACCAAATTTAAACTAGTAAATCATTAGAACCATTCCAAGAGGAAGACTCTCTGTGTGCTGTAATACAAGGCTTATATGCTTCATGCATTTTTAAAAAACATTGATAAATGGAGAGTCAAACAAAAATATATGAAGTAAGTAATTTTAATAAATACTGCTGTTTGCACTCTACTGAAAGTTGCTTCATTTCTAACCTTGTGAAATTCAGGTTCATAATATGAAGGAGAAGGAACAGGCTCTCATGGTGACATTTCAGCCGAACAGCTCTACACATGTTGCGATCATCTCCTTGTTAAGGTGGATCAGTGCAGGGCCAGTGCCGCATGAAGTACAGCAAGTGTAAACACTGTTTTATCTGAGACTTCAGCTTTGTTTGTTTGCAAACACAGCTCTGGTTGAACCAGCAGGAGATGCTGAAACCTCAGAAAATTGAAGTACCATCAGTCCCTGGTCCCATTTTTTTAATGGTGTAAAGTTTTTTGAAGTGACATGAGACATAAGGCCTTGAAGAGCTTGTATGTATTAGGAACATGATTTCAGCTTGGATACTGTGTCCAAGTTAGCTTTAGATCTAGCTGGCTTAGATGTGGCAAGTACTGAAGTGGCCTTGGCATGTGTTTGCTAATCAGGCAATCTTCAATCTGCTGAAATTGGTAGTGCAGCTATTTGTGTTCCAGTAAATTAGTCAAGAATACCATTTCTAGCCAAGCACACTTCTTTGGAAGACTCCACAAGCTCTTGCATTGAATATTAAATCCTATGATCAGGATTCAGATCAAGAGTTTCCTACCAAGGCGAAAAATTGGTCTGCTGTGTTCCCACTAGAACCTGTAAGGACAGGGAACATTTTTCAGTAACATACTTTTGTAAGACTTAGAAACTTTAGAGACATATTAAAATGGGAAAACTTTCATTTCATCACTTCAAATGGTCTTGCTGTAGACAAAAAAAAAAAAAACAGCCCTAAATATTTATTGAGCTGAGGGTGTGGACAATAAATTTTTTGGCTGTTAGTTTGCTAGACCATTGTGGATATGATATGATCACTAGTTTACTAACAGATGGACATCCTTTTAAAGCCAAGCTGTTATATATTTTTACCATTTCAGCTTGGATAGAAACCAGCTTTTTTACCTTATGTTGTGCTTTTTATTTCTTATGTCAGAGGACAAAATCACTTCTAAAATGTGCTTCTGAAAAAGAGAAACATTTCTGTAATCCATATGCACTTCTTCACCAGACCAATACTTGCCCTGGGTATTCCCCTGCTAGAACAGTAGCTCTGCCTGACCTGAGGGCCTCATTTCCTGTCCCATTCTCTCCCTGTATCAGTGGAATGCTGTTCAGTTGATTGAAGGCCAGGTACAACAGACTTAGAAGATGTCATGGCAGATGCCAGGCCTAGGGATATTTTGTCAGTCTTTTCTGTTTGTTCAAGTATTCTACCATTCGTTGGTTTTGCCATCTGTCACGCTTTGCCTGGTGACTCTCTTTGTTCTCACTGACTGTGTGGTAGTAAATATATTCTGCTGCCTATATTTAAATCACAGATCCTGGACCAGAATCAGAGCTGATATCCAACACCATCGTTACTCACTCCTGTAAATGTAAATTTAAAATTTATGCAATACAGAGTGTACTCTAGACATAAATGACTATATATAGATAGATGTTTTCACTGGTTTCTTAGTAAAGAACTGCACCTCTGAATATGATACAAGATACTACCCAGCATATTCTAAAATTAAGTACATTGTGGATCTATATGCCACTTCTTTATTGATTACAAGGGCTAATGTCAAAGACTCCTTATTGCATAAAATTTCTTGAATTATTTCAAACAGAAGAGTATCAGTGGAGGCATAGTAACTGATAAACAATGAGTTAACATCCCCTTCATTTTCCTTAGCCCAAAAAGCTAAATCTACAGTTTTTACTCAAAAGGAAGAGATTGATGGAAGGAGAAAAGAAGTGTGGCTGAAGAAAGGTATGCTTAATTTTGGAATCCTTACAAAGGGAAAAAAAAAAACCAAACTAAAACCAGTCTGAAGTAATTAAATTGAGCGAATTGGGTGAGATCTTACAGGCAAATGTTACATAAAAAAGTGAGGAAAAGCCTTTAATTTTCAGAAGTACAGTACTAGTTATGGAGAAAGTAAGAAGAGTAAATAGAGACTGACTTGTCAAAATCACAAACTCCTGACTGATATCAAAGGATAAAAAGTAGGTGAAAAATATAAACTAAGCCAAATTGTTAAGTGTTTGAGCTATGAACACTGTTTTAACTGCTTTGTTAAGCCATTGTGGGATACACTGGAGTAGACAAGGTGTAAGTACCATGATGACTATGATGACAATCAAAACGTACATGCCCAATTTCAAAAGCTCTCTCCGCAGTGGAGCGAGGCTCAACCAATCAAAAAGATCATCCAACCTTGATCCTCTTTCAACTCTGAATTTGGTGATACCTTCTTCTAATGGTTGAATGCTCTTGTGTATTGATACCGAATGGTCAGAAAGGTTCATGCAACACATTCCTTCGAAATCTTTACATCCATGTCCATGCACTAACAAAAGGTAATCTATTGCTGCTCTATTTTGCAAAGTTGCATGTCTTGCACTTTGAACATCTGTTAACAAATTGCTCAATGCAAGAGAAATGGCATGAGAGTTCTTACTTAGCCAACAGCCTAATTGATCCAATTGTTTCAAGGCTACTCCTGAAGCAACTTGAGGTGAAAAAAGAGCTACAGCAAACCTTTTTCCAAAATTCCAGGCTTTAAAATGATCATCACAATCAGGTGTATATTGATCGATGAATCTTTTTTCTCTATGCTAATGTTCTTTTATCATTTTTACATTAGGTGCTAGTAAAGTAAGTTTCCCAATGCTACATGGTCCACCTTTGGGATTAGATGGAATGGCAGGCCAAACTCTATCTCCACAAATGAAAAAGTCTCCTTGTGGTAATTGTAAAGGAACATGGTTGGGTGCTGTGTGCAAGACTGAGGTGAAATTGCACCAAGGTGTCGCACTCTCCTACAATGCATGATTTGGAGTGACATCTGTGATTTTGTTTTTTATTCTGTTTTGACTCAGGAGAATCAAATATTATGCAAAAATCCATTTTTACTGAGCCAAGGATTTCCAGTTCTTGAGGTTCATAGGGTGTCTCAGGGAGAAATTTAGTCCAGACACCCCATTCGTCTGTAGGATTCATAAGGAATCGTGAAAGATCTGAAGAGACATTTTTTGGTACTGGCCAATTGTCTACCAGTAAACCTACCAAGCAGGTTGAGAATGGCTTTTCTGGACTTGAATAAGTCAAACAAATGGTATCCAAGCCTGAGGCATTGGCTAAGGTCACCCAAACATTGGTTTTTGGTTGACTCACGGGCAGGATCGCATTACTGAAGGCAAACAATGAAATAATAAGGCACAAGTATGATACCTGATTTGGTTTCATGTTTTTCTTTGGTTTCTTAGTCTCATAATCTGAAGGTTGTGAGTTTGATCCTCACACGGGGCACCAGGTCTCAGTTTTGCCCTGTTCTTCTTTTATTTTCTTGTTTTTTGTGAGTCTGTTTTACTCGAAGTTTGAATTAGAAAGCGGGAGATGTGAAGTTTTCTTCGGACTTACGTTTATTATTTCTTATCTGTAACACAGCTGCACAGAGACTGCTTTCTAAGTTAACAAGGTGGAAAATGGCTGTGTGTTTCACCTTCCAAGGTTATTTAAAGCCTAATTTAACCAGTTAAGAATTGCCAAGCAATATGTTTGTATTTCTAATCCAATAATTAACTATTCATGGTCTGCATTGTGGAACTTTTTGAACCAATACCAGAAAACCCAGGTTTGTGAAGAAGAAAGAAGAAAGAAGAAGTACAAATCCATACCCAAAATCCTCCATCTTGTTACACACACACTATATATTCCATAAACCTAAACGTCTACATTTCTACATATTCCACCCAGTGACATAACTTTAATTACACAGCAACAACCTCAGTGCTATCACACAGTCTGGGAAGTTTTTCCCGAGATCTAAGGTCAAATGGAATGTGCTTTTGAGGATCATTGCTTGTCAGAAGTGGAAGAATGTAATTCACAGAATTCAGGGTTCCAACAGTTAAGGATATGTATAAGGAAATTATAAAAGGATATATATAGGACAACTAGCAGGAGACATCAAGTGTAAAGGAAAGAGTTATTTAACTCTATTACCAGGAAAAGACATTTTTGAGGAAGATCTGCTCCTTTGCACTGATAACTGATTATGCTGAAAAGTAGCACTATTTAATGGTTGCTTTTTCTATTGGTTTTCACAAGAAGAAATTAAAAGTTACATGGTGAAAAGCTCTTTAGTACATTTATTATCACAAATTGTTGAAAGAGCAAAACCACAGTACAGTATGGATAGATGAAGCAGATATGTTCTCATCAACTCTTTGACAAGCTTCCTCATAGGCTACTTACAAAAAGAATAATGACTCTTTCTGGTTATTTTGTGGAGGACACCTGACAGAAAAGTGAAGGGGTGCATCATGTTATATTTTGAAAATGAAAAAGGAGTCAAGGAAGCATAAGTCAGGCAGGTTTTTTCTAGAAAAAAACCTTTGGGACAAATAACAAAACAAGCTTTTGTAAGTATCAGGAACATAAGAAAATGAATAGAATATATAATTTTCAAAAATTAATTGAACCAACCTATCTTAGCTTCCTCTTGTAGTAGAATACTAGACCTTGTGAGCTGCTACTCCTAAGACTGTCACCTGGGATTGAATAGGGATTTTGTGCAACAAGACAAGTAGAAATGTTAGGCAAGTCACACTAAGTCATGGCTGTCAGCCTGCCTGGCTTCCCAGTCATTAGAAATTCCTGTTGTCATTACAGTGACTCTTTTCATGGTATCTCCTTGATGTGGGCTTCTTTCCAAGGTTACAGAAAATGGAGTTTCAACCCCAAATTTATGTTTTAGCAGGCATTCTGGCCAAGCACCAGGTGAAGGGTATAAATTAAATAACTTTTCAAAACTGTTTAAAGAAAATTGCAAGAGAATATAAAATGATTTTGAAAATCCTTTCCTCCACTGCAAAGGGCAACAGAGACATTCTGACAGGTCTTTAAAAATGCTTGCTATTATATGGAATCTAAATGTAGAATAATGGGTACAAAGAGATGTAGATTATTTCTGTTTTACTCACTTGAGCGTGATTTGATTGAGTCACTGGAGGGAGCAACAAAGGCCAGCTGAGACATAGGAGGTTTCTCAGAGGGTAACAGAGCCAGCAGGGTGGGGACCTGGCCAGCTGGGACCCAGGTACACTTGAGCAAGGGAGCAGAGCAGACCCAGAGACCATGGCCACGTTGGACAGAGAGTGCAGAGCAGCGGCAGGTTCCTGGTGATGAGGCATGTCAGGCTGGGAGATCAGACCACAGGTCTGGATCAGGCCTGGTGAGGATAACCAGGGTCAGAGACAGATCCATCATCACTGGGGACAATAAGATTTATTAGTGCCCACGAGGCACTTCAGCTGGACCTTGCTGTTCCTGTATGTTTTATGCAAGCAAAGATGTGCAAAGGCTGCTGGCAGAAATGCCTGTTGTCCGTGTCCACTTTTATATAAAACCTCAAGCCATTTTCTAAACAGTTTTTTGATTTCTTATCTTTCTCACCTTACCTGTCATACTATTAAAACTTTTCTGTGCTGCGATTAGAGTTATAGCCAACAGTGTGTGGGAAACCTGAAAATATTCAAAAATTGAGAATTAATTTTCATAATTTTCCAGGGCTCAGCAGTTTGTCAGAAGCTGTTAAGCATGGTTTACTACTGCTCTCCAGTTACTGTAGTTGGTTCACTAGTATTTGGTATCCCTTTAATTGACATCACACTGGCATAAGCCAGAAGTGTTTACAGCTTCAGCACTGATGGAGCAGGAAGGATTAAGCTCCCCTACTAAATACATGCCTACTGTAACACGCGTCTGACATTTGGGATAAGAGCAAGTAATGCATTTTGAGCCTGCAAATCTTATCAAACAGCTGGGACGCCTGCTCCCAGGCACTAAGATTCTTTGTTTATTTTAACATTTACAGTTTTTCTCTGCCCAAAAATTCTTTGATCAAAGACTCAGAAAATGTGTACACCATGTATCAAAATAGTACAAACCACAGTAAGGACTCACTGGATTACAACTAAAAATCCAGGCCAAAGCTTCTGATCTAAGTTTTCAAATGGACTCGGGTGCATTTGGCAAAATGTGAAAGTTCAGTTTGTGTTAGAACACCTGAGTTATTTTTGTAAACAAACTCCTCTTTAGTGGCCTCAGGGCCTCTAAAACAGGTAAAGTACTTTAAAATGGAGGGAATAAATTAATTACTTAAAGAAGTCTTTGCTATGCTAAGCTGTATTTGTTTTGTCATTTGTAACAGGTACTTTTATTGTCGTGGGAACCTCCACTGCTGGATGATGTTAGAAAAGTACCTTCTAGGCATCTTCCTGGTCAGCAAAATTAATGGTGAGTTTTGCCTATAAATCCTTGAAAACATTTTCCTTGTTGTGGCCAACTAACTGCTTTTCTTCCACACAGAAGTCCTTTCATAAACATTACATAGAATTTAGCCCTTGATAGCTGTCTTGCAGGCAAATAGAGTCAAACAGGTCAGTCTGCAAGTCACTAATTTTCTAGACTAAGGCTTGTCGTCTCCCAGGAGAGAACATGTTAGAAACATTTTAAGAAACTGTTCCCTTTTTGTCTTTTTCAGTTGGCAAAAACGTGTCAGAAGTCAGTGTTGTGGCATCTATATTTCACACTTCTGTCTTACATCAGTATTTAGTATCTAAACTATTAGATTTATCAAGTTCCACTGCTAAAAGGACTTAAAATCTGTCACTGGCCATCACAGGCTGCCTAGTCTCTTAAGCACATTGAGCTCTACTGCTATCACAGTATATTGGAAAATGTATTATTTTTAATTATTTCTTTGAGTTCTAGTTTACTATGCTACATTATGTACATCTATTGGCTTGAAACCAGAGGAACTTCAAGGTCCCTACCCAAACAATTTTATGATTCTATACGTATATATATTTTATACAAGATGTATGTATAAAGTAAATAATCTGCAGGAATTTACTTATGAATTTGTTAGAAACTTTTCAGTAAAACAGTTTTTAGCATTTTGGAATCTAGAATTAACATTCATAATTACCTTGATCTAAGTGAACTATATGAATTTGAAGGAAAATTGCTGCTTAATCAGAATGAATGTCAAGTACAATTTATGGTAAAAGGTTTTTCAAATGGACAAATACAGATTAGGAAAAATGGAAAGGATTCTAGGGAAGGTTAGTGATCCACAAGACTGAATCCAAGCTGATAGCTGTTGCAAGCATTGTCCCCGCAATACTGCTAGTTATAAAGAGAGGCATAGTTGTACGCTCCTTCAAATGACATTCAGTGGGCTTGTAATGTTCCTGGTGCCTGACCTTATAATTGAGAAGACATCTTAACATCTTCAGCACCCTTTTTTCACAGTCTCTACAGATATTGGAATGTTTCTGTGGTGTTTCATTGATGTATTTTTGAGCATGGGGTATGAAAAACACATGAAAAACTGAATGGGGGGTTCAGCAGTTTTTTATTATATTTTTAATTTCTCAAAGGAAAACTACAGGAGTCAATACTGCTTTAGGAAAAAAAAAGCAATGAACTTCCTTGTTCTAATTAATCCTTTCCTTGGAACTTGTGGGAGGTCTGTATGTTAGAATATCAGTGTTTCCTCCACTTCACCAGGTTCTCAGGGCAGACAGCTCACTCCCCTATGGTTTTAGTGACTAAAGCCAAGTGAAGGACAACAGCTGACTTTGTCCTTGTATTACTCTCCAAAGCCTTAATCAGGTATTGCTTGGGTCATTTTCCCTAAGGTCATAACAAACACAGCTAGGTAACACTGTGTGCATGACCGCCTGTCAGTAAATGACTTGTTGCCTATGCCAAATATGTTTCAGTGCTAGAATACTTAAGGAAACAACCCTCTTCTGTTAGTTCTTATCTGCTACTCTTGAATAGTATGCAACACGGGAAACAAAAATATGCAGGCAAAAGCAACTCACTGAATGAAACAGTTTACATTCTGGCATAGGCATATTCAGAGATCATAATCTTACAGAGAATTCATGAAATGTACAGAGAGGTTCTCTAAATAACCAGCTATCTGCTAATAAGGAATAATTAAGGTCTTTGAACTGTGGACAGATGCATGCAATTAGAAACAAGATCACATTATTTTTAATAATGGAATGCAAATTTACAGCAAGGGAACAGGTGCATAAATGTCATGGACCATTAAAACTTATCACAGGTGCATTATGAAGCATGTGGAGAAGCAAGTCAATTCATTCCCCAAAGACTGCAATAGGGTTGTTATTATGTAGTAAGGAATATGGCAATATTTTTGGAAAATAGCTTTACCCCAGGTAAGAATTCTGCTGCTGGATGTGCATGATTTTTCCTCCTTGATAGTACTAATATTTCAGTTTGTGGAGCATTTTTTACTCAGACTGTGTTCTATATTAACATGTGCTATCTATGTATCTTGAGAATATGAGATATCAGTTCATATCTAACCAGCAGCTCTTACTTACCTTTAGAGGTGTATCTCTGGTCCTAGCCTTGGCTTCCTGTAGGGTAATTCATTGTTAGACATAATTCTTCCAGCTCTTTTGGATGTTTGTGGATGGTTTCTCCGTAGCTCATTTGGTTCATAGGGTAGGCTGGGAAATGTCATCCCCTTCTTTGGCAGTGACTGAGAAGACGGAGGAAAGGACACATATCTCCTGTGTGCCCTAACCAAGAGCAAGCAGATACAGCTGAAATTTCATCAACTGTAATGGCAGATGTGTTTTTGCTGCTCTTTGAGTATCCATACAGAAATAAAGTGTTACAGTAGAAGCACTTGGTAAAATGCAATTTGAAGGTTTTTTAAATGTGACACTAGGAGTCCTAGCCATTAGCATTTTGAGTGCTTCCTCTGCAGAATAGCTTGGCCTGATTCCTTCTTGCTTAAAGTTGGCCTAATTCCATAGGCAACAAAGATCTGGATTAACATTAGCAGCAATGAAGATCAGTTGCAGACTTGCAGTAGTACAATGCATAGTGAGTCTGGAGAGGAAATACACCATGTACATATCCTTAACGTAATTAGACAATCTGCATTTTTTTTAAACTATTGCTGGCTCACTAAAAGTTCACTTGTGTACTAACAATTATTCCATAGTAGCTATCATTACTGTACTTTTTGCCATAAGATAGATATTGGTGATTGATATAAGCAGTCAACGAGTAGGAATCTGCTCTGGGATATCTTCATCTCCTCTAGAGGCTTATTTTTTAAAGATACACTTGCAGAAAAAGGAAATAGTCATTTTCAAGAAAAAAAGAGCAAATTATGAAGAAAAGCAAGCTGAAAGTTTAAAATTGTTTTGGATTTCTAAAAACGTAATTTTGAAATGCAGTCTTGCTTAAGGAGCTTTAAACTAGATTTAAAGTGGTACAGGAGTATAGCTAGGCTTGGCAGATATAAGCTATGCAATGGGGACAGCTGAAGGAACCACCCAAGTAGCAAAAGGAGACTTAAGAGCGGATACCTCCAATGAGTACAAACACCCAAAGGTGTAACCATGAGACAGGACTATTGGGGTCTCCCTTTGCACCCCTACTGGGATATTGACACACTCAAACACTTCTATAAAGTGCCTGTACACAAAAGCACACAGTTAGGGGAACAAACAGGAGGAACTAGAGATCTGTGTGCAGTCACAGGGTTTTGATCTCATTGCAGTTACAGAGATGTGGTGGGACAGCTCACATGACTGGAATGTTGTCATGAAGGACTACATGATGTTTAGGAGAGAAAAACCAGGAAGGCATGGTGTTGGAGTTGCCCTCTGTGTGATTCAACACGTGGAATGTACCGAGCTCTGTCCTGGGGCAGATGATGAGTGAGTTGAGAGCTTACGGCTTAGGACAAAAGGGCAGAGTACCAAGGGTGACACTGTTGTGGGTGTTTGCTACAGGCTGCCTCATCAGGAGGAGGGAGTGGACAAGGTCTTGTATAGGCAGCTTGGAGCAGACTCATGGTCACAGGCCTTGGTTTTTGTGGGGGACAGTAACTACCCTGACTTGGTCTAACGTGTCCAAGGATGTCAAGGACAAAAAGAACAGCTTCTTAAAATACATTAAAACCAAAAGGAAAACGAAGGATAATTTGTTATCAAAAACAAATTCAGAACCAAAACCTGTTACTAAATGGAGGGGGCACCCAGGTAACAGAGGACACAGAGAAGGCAGAGCTCCTGAATGCCTTCTTTGCGTTGGCCTTCACTGACAAGACCAGTTCTCAGAGTTCTCTGACCCAGCAGACCAGGGTAAGGGGATGCTGAAAGTGCATTAGGAAGAGCATTGCCAGCAGGTTGAGAGAGTTCAGTTCTGGGCTCCTCAGGACAAGAGAGACGTGGAGTTCCTGGAGTGGGTCCAATGGAGGGCTACAAAGATGGTTAAGGGACTGGAGTATCTCTCTGATGAGAAAAGGCTGAGGGAGCTGGGCCTGTTCAGCCTCAAGAAGAGGTGAATGAGAGGGGACCTCATCAATGTCTGTCAATATCTGAAGGGAGGGTGTCAAAGAGGATGGACCAGGGTGATCTTTGTGGTGCCAAGCAATAGGACAGGAGGCAATGGGCAGAAACTGATGCACAAGAAGTTCCACCTGAACATGAGGAGGAACTGCTTTACTGTGTGGGTGACTGAGCACTGGAACAGATTGCCCAGAGAGGCTGTGGAGTCTCCCTCACTGGAGATATTCGAGAACTGTCTGGACACAATCCTGTTCTGTGTGCTCTGGGATGGTCCTGCTTGAGCAGGGAGGTTGGAGCAGATGAGCCTCCATGGTCCCTTCCAACCTGACCCATCCTGTGATTCTGTGAGAAACACAGTACATTTTGTGGAATTTCTTTCTGTGTTAGTTGATACATGAAATTAACAGTATTTAAGTTTGTTTTTTTTTTTTCACAATGTCTAGCCATAGAGGTTGTGCAGCCCTAAAGTTGAAAAGTGAGCATGTAAATATACTCTGTTCCACTCAAAAGAAAAATATCTTTTTATTCTGACAAAAAAAATCAAATTAATGACAAAGTAAAATGAGAACATTTTTAGTCAGAAATTAATCTGAAAACATTCTTTAACAAGAGGTATTTATCCTGTCAAATATATTAGCTCCCTTCTTGGCTCTTGATGCAAGTTCCTCCTGTGGGATGCTCTGCACCGTGGCTAGGGTGATTCACTCTTGAGATGTCTTGGTCTTAAGCAATTTTTCTCCGAGAAGGGTGCTTCTGGGGATTGTCCATTCCAGGGATCACTCCCACTACACAGCAGGGAAAAGCCTGAGTTGGGCTTGGGTCCCTTCCCAGGACCATGGACATGTTTTCGTGAGCTTTGTGCTCTGAAACACCCACAAGCACGCTCATTGCCAGTCTGAGGTTAGGCAGATTGTGTCTTCAGTGTGGCATTGCAAAAAGTTATTCAGTAGGTGTTGGCACAGACTTAGGTAGAAATTTAAGGCCACTGAGCAAGTACCAGGGAGGTGGAGGAACAGGACATTTTAGGGAACATCATAATCAGAGAGTTGGAAATTATTGCACCCTGGTTGAAACTTATTTGATTTTTTTGATATTATTTTATATTATATATTGATTTTTTTTTTTTTTTGATGGAAGCAGATAATTTTCCTGATGTTTTCTGGAAAAAGAATTGTCCTGGTTTATAAGTGTTTATAAGCTGTAAGTGTTTAATTGATAATTCAAGAAAATGACATTTTCTGAGGAAATTTTCATGTTAACAGTGATTATGGTTCCATGAACATGTTCCATATTCTTGAGAGCTTTTTTTTCTGACACACTTAAATTTGCCGTTCTGTTGTTCCAATTAAATTTAACTGTTAAAAGTCATGATCATTGAGTGTGGTGCCCATTAATTACATTAACATAGCATTCCAGACCACTCAAAATCATAGTCATATTGGTTGTTTTAGAGAAGTTTGCAAACTTTAAATCTCTTAATCCAGGCCATACACAACATGAGCAGAATAGAGCCCAAAACTACAATGATGCATTCTCTTGCCTCTGTTGAGAAGAGGGACTGGTGTTCTGGACTGCTGGTAGGGTTTTATTTTTAATATACACATTATTTATTTATTTAAAGGGCAGTAGCTTCTTACTTTAAATGCTGAGACTTTTAGATCTAAAGCCATTCTTGTAAGTGTCAGTTTGTTGGTGACATTTATTTCCAAAAAAAGGGAATAGTAAAGATTTGTTCCTCATGATCATGGCTAACCAGTTATTCAGAAACCTGGGGCTGTGAGCTGTGGACACCAAGGCTGCAGTCTGCCTTAATGACTGGAGAATGGACACCCTCACTATAGTGATGTGAAATTCCTCGAAGTGCTTCTCTCTCCTCAGCAGCATCACTTCAGACATTGCAGGAGAAGTGTGTCTCAGTCAGCTACTCCTCATCCATATTCAGGCACTGAGAGCACTGTATTGTCCTGTGCTGAAAAATCAATACTGTGAATACTGTGTGGGCTGAGCCTATTTGATCTCTGTGGTTGTCATGGCTACACTTCAAGGTATTGATTCATCCACATGGATCTCAAGGTTGGATGGTCTCTGTATTGAGGCAGAAATCTTTTGTCCTGTGAAATCTAAGCACATTCTACAATGAACCCTGTTTCACATATGCTTAGACCACCAAAACTGGTTTGCTTTTTTTTCTTCTTTCTCTTCTAGGGATATTGGTGGAAGGAGCAATTTCTCAAATA
Organism: Struthidea cinerea; assembly: GCA_013397865.1. NCBI lineage: Eukaryota > Metazoa > Chordata > Aves > Passeriformes > Corcoracidae > Struthidea > Struthidea cinerea. The sequence goes on along the minus strand of VZTI01000165.1, from coordinate 296,497 downwards.
TTTCCTGTAAATTCCAGCAGATTCTATTACCAATGATATTACAGACATGATAAAACATACAGTGAAAATTATATGGATAAAATGAAAAACACTCAAAATACTGCTGCTTTGCTTCATTGAACACAGTGAATCATGCAGACTGGGTGTATTCTCAGTGGCTGTTCCTTGGATACTTTTGTTCATGTATTGGATCTATCATGGTCAAAGTAAATAAATTGAAAAGATTCTGATTGGAGAGGACTGTAATTTGCATTAGAACTCTATATTAGAGACTGCTATTTCATAGTTTCATACCATTTATTCAGTATTTCATATTGTTTATTTAGTTAACTTTTCTTGTAGATTTATGTACATGTACATAAGTGTATTTATAAAACAACAGGTCCAAAATTGCCTGTGAGATATATGTGCTCTAAGTTTATCCAGAAATCATGGTGCTCTATTTAGACACCTTTTTGTTTGTATTCATCAAAGTAACTGATCCATCTGTGCTTGCTATTGGCTTTGATTCCCTGGAACAAGTGTAACAATTTATGTAGTAATGTCTTAGCCAGTTTTACTGGCAGGGGAGTGATTAAAGTAACGGTGAGGTAACACAATGAGACCAAAACACAAGTATTTGAGGTCCATACCTCCATCAAGTAATCTAATCTCCCATGGCCTAAGATAAATTATATTTTGTATATTAGCATTTCTGAAATCAAATTGTTACTGGATAAAAAGGTGAATCTAGTGGAAATTACCAAAACACGTGGAAGGAAGATAGTCAAACTGTATCTTATATTTATAATCAAGTGTTAGATTCTATGAATATGCAGTGTTGCCTTGTGTTACAGTGTAGATCTTTCTGTAAAAACACAGATAGATAAATAATGGGAAACAGTGTTGTTCAGCCTATTAATAGAAGAGGTGTGTTCCTAGTGTGTTGTGTGTTGAGAACACTGGGCTTCCCGACAAGGGTGCAGATACACAATTTGAAAATGTTGGCTTGGGTTTGGGTGAAAGGGTAAAGGGATAGATGCTGTTTGTACTTGCACCATAAAATTTTTCAAACGTGAAGCCTCTGTCTTGTGCAGAAATGGCTTTCTCAGTAAAATTTGTCTATTCATTCTACCCACTGACTGTGTAGAAGTCAATGAAAAATCCTGAGGAATAAAGGGAGAAGAAGGTTGTCTCAGCCCTCTGCTTCCTCTCCGACTGCTGCTGAGCTTCTCTGAGGGATTGTTGTTTCATTTGACTCTGGCCTCCAGCTGAATCTCTCTCCAAGGTGTGTCTTTCCTTCACTAAGGCTTGTGATGCTGAAATTTATGGAATTTTTTTTCTTCAGAATGAGGTACTGAGGCCCCCTTGTAGTTTCTGTCTATTTTTCTGGTGCTAATAGCAGTAATCTTACCCAGTTAGTGTCATCTCTGCTAAGAAGCAAGAAAAATGCCTTCATGGGAAACCTACCAGGTTTCCTAAAATTTAAGCAGTTCCAAAGAATTTTGGATTGCATTTATGTGAGCCTATATTCCCTCCTGTTCCCTATTACATATGTTAGTTTTCCATCTGTATTTTCAGTCTTTGAAATCATTGATGGTGTATAAATATTGGAGATGGTTCTATACATGGAGGAAGTACTCCTAAAGATTTCTTTTTCTTTGGTTATCTTTGGATGTACATGTTTGGTTAATGACTGCTGAACTTAATTTCTTTGTTAGATCTTAAGAAGGTGTTTCTGGAGAAAGAACTGTTCTGTTTCTGATATCTAAAACAAGTTAACCTCTCTTTCTATACACAACTGATTTTCTCCTTCCCTCCCTAGACTTTTCTATACTTTTTAGTATTATTTTCTAATAGGGTGGATACTATTTAATGTCTTCAGTTTTGAGCTCCCCTCTTATATGGGTTTTTCAAATTTCAGTCATTTTCCACGAGATATTTTCAGTAAGAAGAAGAAAATTTAGTACTTGTTATTGCCAAAGCTGTGTTCCTGAAAGAAGACAGACAGCTTCCCATAATTAATCTTGTCCTGACTTGTGCTGTATTCTAAAACTGCATGTTAAGATCTTGGTTAACTTAGAAGAAAGGGTCAATGGGCATTTCAAGGTGATGGCCAGAGCACAGACTCTGGCGAAATATGGTATTAATGTATTCCTGAATATCTCATTTTAAACTGTTGTAGAATCAGAATCTGGAGAGATGTGGGGCCCTGGAGTTACCAGTGACATGTTAGTCTCTGGTCTTTTGTGAGCATCTTGCCCAGCCTATGACCAGAACCAGTCAGAAGCCTCTTCTGACTCTCGGTAAGCTGGAACATTCTGTCTCTTGGTGTCGTGTATTGGCCTGGAGGCAGTGCTCTTCCAGTGACTGCAAATGTGGCTCCTATTGAACGCTCTAGAAAATGGAAAGCAGGGGTTTCAATATACTTCTTGGCCATGTGTACACGACTTAAATATATGCATATGAGGTAACTATATCTGTGAAATCTGGCTCCTGGATAATGACTAACGTCTGTGGAGTCAAGAATTCTTCTTAATTTTGTAAAGAAAGATCAGGATCAAGTAGTAAAGTATTTTTTGGGAAGAATCTTATACTATTAACAATGCCTTCCTTTATCTATGGACACATATTTTCATCCATTGTTTTAAGCAAGGTAAAAATACAATAAAAAACCAATTTCTTAATTTTATTTTTTTTTAAGGATATATTTGACTAGTACTTTCCTACAATAGCAGTAAACAGCCCTAAAACATTACTTCTTTCTCTTTTATAAAAAGAGGTGGAAAGCAGCACCAGAAAATGGTTTTCAACTAGTGAAAGTCGAAAAAATATATGATATGTGGGTTGGGTGGCTCCACTCCGGTTACTACAATCAGTGTAAGAGAACAAAAGCAGGTTTTCCATTTTAATGTATCTAAAGTTATGGAATTCTGTCTATAAAGATATTATTATATATGATAAAAAACACCTATGGAAAAACAAACTTGAAGAGAAACATGCAGAAAACAGACTCCAGCTATTAGCTCCAGTCTGTTTTATTTTTTTGATTTAATTTTTTATGAGAGCAGAACTTGGTCATGACTTACTGTCTTGTAGCAGTGACTAGCTGAAATAATATTTTGATTGATATGAGGTTAAAATTTGTATAAATTCCATTAAATTCAGAGCATAAATTGTTAGGCTTTGTATTAATGCACTCAGAGTCAGTCCTAAGATGTTTCTTTTCAAAGTGTGCAGCTGGAATGGGGTGTCGTGGTGATAAACTTGGAGAATAAGACACAGATGATGCTGCATGACAAAAGAAGTAGGAAACCTGGGACTGAGGGGAAATGAGGTAGCACTGGTGGCTGTGCCTCTGATAACTTCACCCCAAGCTCTGTATTTCCACATCTCTACTGCAAACTGGAACAGTGATAGTTAAGATCTACTTAAAATCATGGTGGAGTTACTGCATCTACTTTTCAAGAACAAACTTAGACAGGAAAAGCCTACTCCATCTTGTGTTGTGTTTTTGTTTTTTTTTTTTTTTTTTAATTTGAAGTATATACTATCAAGAGAAAGCAAAAATAGTTATATTTGAGAGACTCATAATGTTCCATCTCTGGTTACTACAGATACTCTAGAAAGCTTTCTAGGTGTTCAGAAAAACCTGTAGTTCTTTTTTTTTGTAGGAGCCTGGGATAATTCATTCATTTATGAACTGTTTAGGGCCTGAATTTCAGCAGTAATCTGCTTAGTAGATTTTCTTGTAGCTGATACATTTTTAAACCCTGCGAAAAGTAGTTATTGCAACCAGCTAGTGGCCATTTCTACACAACTGCTACAGAATGAAATCTATCTGGAGAATAGTTTAACTGCATGTTCTTTCTTGATTTATGCTTATTTCACAGGAACTAGTACCTCTAAACACGTGTGCACACATATGCAGGCTCCCTGCAGTACATGGTGTTTTTAAAAGTCAGAAAATATATACCATAGAAGTGAGGTAATTCAGTTTTTGTGGGGTTAGGAGAATAATCTACATGGCTGAGAGGAAAATATAACCCAAATCTTGTTATTGAAGGACTGGATACATATTTTTAGCCTTTTGCTTCTCAAGGATAATTCATTTTACACTGAATACTCACAGTGCCTGAGCCTATTTTGTGGAAGACCAATGAAATGTAGAGTGAATGTCATTGGCAAATGTCATACCTAAGTGTAAAGACTATAAGGAGCAAAGACTTCCCATGGGAAGTCTTACCAATGGGATAAAAGGTGTAATTTTTTATTTAATTCTGCCATGCTCTATTAGAAAGCGAATTCTAAAGCAGTTGTGTTTGAACCAATTTAAAGCAGAGCAATATAATTTAGTCTGATATGTGATGACAAAATGTGTCTTTGCCTCATCAAACCCACCAGAATGTGTATTTTTGATAATCTACAGTTAAAATTCTTGCTAACATCAGCAGGGTCTAAAGAAGAGAGAAATGGCTGTGAGGAGCAGCTGCAGCTTACTTCAATTTTCTTAACTGCAAAGAGAGATCTTAGAGTACAGTTCAAATAATTTACTACTCGAATAGTTCTTTTGCAATAAACATTTTATTATGAGGAACTAAGAGAGCATCTGTTAAATTGTTTTAAATAACTATGTCACTTAATTGAAATAGCTTCTAGAGTTAAGGTTTCCTTTAGGAAGGTTTCAGCATTTGCATCTGTTGAATGATTTATATCCCTGACATTAGCTTAATATTATGGGGGAAAACACAGTTCAACCTCCGGCGGGCTGGCATGAGATGTGAAACTGTTCCAGGTTGAATTTTCCTTTTTAAATTTTTCATGAAATTCTCTCAGCAGGCCACTGTTCAACTCTGAAAGGATTTTGAACCTCATAACCATAACTGCTTCAGTCCAACCATCAGGAAAAAAAAACAAAGGGGAAAAACCCACTCCACTGGAAAACAAGCATTTCATCAAAACTCTCTTCCTGCTTTTACTGCAGCATAATAACACTGAATAGGTTTGGGGCCATCAATTGTAAAATTATCATTTTTCACCAAAGCAACATTATATTATATGCTTAATTATTCATTACTAATGCTTGTCATGGTGAAAGATTGGTCCTAGCAATTTTTAAAGCAGTGGGCCTGGCTTTTCTTCCTTGAAGGTTAATGGCTGAGCCCTTGGTTTCATTACCTTCTCTAAATGTATCACACCTCATATGTCACAGCTTTGCTTTTTGCTTGCTCTCCTCTCTCTGCCTTAGTGAGTAAATAGTGGCAATGCTAAAGATTTGGTCGGGTCTGTTGCATGGCTTTGTTTTGGTGTTTGCACTGGGATAAATTGTTCACCCTGGCAGTAAGGATGGGTGGCAGCAGAAGTGAGGCTGGGGACTTTGTAGGATATAATCATTCTTGGCTAGGCTGAATCATTCCTGCGGGGGCATTTTTAAAATGGTAGCACTTAGCTTTAAATGGAACAAGATGCACTGAGATTATGAGCAAATTATGCAACTTGAAGAAAGCTATTTACTCATTTGAAATTACATGCATGAAATATTGATGGTGCATAAGTTACATGATGGCAATAAAAGTGGACTGCATTCAGTCTTGCTAGGTACAAGGCCACAGGATTACAGCCTTAAGCTCTTTCTCTGTAAACCTCTGAATGTTTAAGGTTTGTATTTATCAGGCCAATTTCAATATAACCTGTAAATATAGGCTGAAGGTTGTTTGGAGTTTTTCAAAACTTTAACAACATCTAAAATCCCATGTAACAGAGAGGTCATTCATTTCACAGACATGGAGAATGGTTGTATTTCTGCTATGGCTAGAAGAAATTGCTCCTTATGTGTGTGTTTTTTTTTTTTTTTTTTTTTCATCATACTGCTTTCCTTATGCACCTTTACAAACAAGGAGTTTTGAAAACAGGGCTGGGCTGGCTGTATTTTGAGCTCTTCTCCACCTCTTTCAAAGGAACAAGGTAAGCCCAGGTAACTATACTGATTAAAAATTTGAAGAGTAAGGAACTAAAACAGTCACTGAAAATTCAGGAGTGACAAAGCACACCTAATGACATTATTTCCATTAATATTACCATCACTACTGGAGATTTTGTACTTGATGCTAATTATTGAAGTTGATTCCTATAAATAAAGGCATCACTGTATAAATAATGAATTTTGAACCTATCCATACATCTACTAGTGTTCTATAAATATAAATGTGGTAATTTTCAGCAAAGCTATTCAGTGCACTTTAAAGGAGATAAATAATTAATATGAATTCCATTTAGTTATTAAAGAGTCACTGTCAAGATAAAAATCATTGGAGTTTTTAACAAAATTCCCTGATTGCTAGTAGTCAGATTGATAAATGAAACCAGAATTATTTGAAATATCTTGTTCAGGCCTCACCTTTGCTGCCTCTATTAATATTCACCCTTTATATACAATGATGGAAAAAGAATATTTGGCCAGATAGAAGATGAAGGCCCAGAATTTTGATTTTTTTGCTCTTTGTGTGCTTTTCATTCAACCTAGAAATAAAAGTAACTGTTTGTTTTCCTAGTTTCTAAGTTTCATTTGTGGTTAGGGGCAGTATTATATTTCCCTTGTTTCCCCCATTCTCTTGTCTTAAAAAAAAGTCAGAAATTTGAAGTGCTGTAAAGGATTGTAATTATACTTTCAATTAAGGACATATATATGTTGGAGTTATATGTTTATGTTAATAAAATATTTGAATGATAAATTAAGAAAAGGCAAGAGGAGAAAATAATTATTTCTGCATATCACAGAGATGACCACTGATTTAACCACTACTGATGATAAAATGATTATTTCCTATCTGCCCTTAAATCCTTTGCTGTTTATTGTATAAAGAAATGGCAGAGGGGGCAGAGGAGAAAAAATTATTATTAACAGCATTGTTCTGCTGCAGCAGAACTCAGAGTGTGTTGTTGGCCCAGCCTTTATTTCCTGATGAAGGTTGCCCAGAGTGTTTCCTTTTGCTTATCCTTATTTGGGAAGATTTTTACTTGTATATTTCTTATTCACATTGTGACAGTAAAGCAGAATCGAAATACACAGGAAACCTCCGTCTCTTGTACATGTAAATTTGGGTAAAACCCCAAACCTCCTTCCTCACATTATATGAATATATCTACTTCTAAACACATGGAAAAAGAAATATGGACAAAATACTTAGGGTCTTTTTTAGAGCTTTTAAATTAAGCATAAACTATGCCCTTTCAGTGTGGCATGTTTCTCTGTCTGTAAAGGTTAGGTCACATCACAAGAAAGTCAATAATCTGCCAGCAGCATTGCCTACTGGCCTTTTTTGTTGTTTAGCACAAACATACAAGATGTACTAGTGGATCCCAAGGTTAGTCTGAACCTCTGGGAGCCCTGTGAAGGCTTTAGGAGTTACCAAAGAATAACTTAAGATTGTTGGAAATAGGAAATAGGGACAACATAATAAGACCACTGTTCAGCCTGTATTCAGAAATGCTTCTGATGCTCCCAATAATAAATGTTGGCTGCTGTACAGGCTGTGAGTTTGTTCCTGCTGTACTCTCTGGGGAAATTTGAGCGTAGGCTGAAAGAGCAAGTTCCAGTCCCACAAGAGTATTGTTGTATTAGCAGAGATGCTCAGCTCAGCTGGAGTAATGTCATGGTGCACCAATTGCTGCTGTCACTGTGCACCACAGCTGCCTGGGCTATTTCTGCGTTGCTCTGCTTTATGGACTGTCAGTGTGCCCTAAAGGAGATGAGGGAGGATCTTTCTGGTCCAGCATAATTTCTCTTTGTTCAGAACAGGTTGGCCAGAGTCAAACAATGCAATATGACTGTGAAGATTAGGAATTCAGAATATGAAATGAATATTCATCTGCTACTTTACCATCCACTCTTGATAAATAACTGGTAGTATACGTGGGGAAATATGACTGTGAATATAATGAATCTCTGGTGCTATTCCAGGAATAATATTTTTCTTTCTTTCTTTCTTTCTTTCTTTCTTTCTTTCTTTCTTTCTTTCTTTCTTTCTTTCTT
>VZTI01000165.1:265477-288104 GCA_013397865.1 Struthidea cinerea | reverse complement strand
TTTCTTTTCTTTCTTTTCTTTCTTTTCTTTCTTTTCTTTCTTTTTCTTTCCTTAATTGGGCCTAATCCATCCTTTTAGATAAAATTGAACATCATATTTAATATAATATATATCTTTGATAAATATCCTGCTCTGAATGTTTATTTTACATGTAGAACATAATTAGCCATTTGTTTCCTGAACTATTTTGATTAGAGGTTCCAAACGAATAAGTAAATGGCATCAACACCACCCTGACAATTAGTCTCTCACAGGAACATTGTATCATCTAAACTAGTTTAACATTGGCACTGAAAAAAACACCTCATGCTATTGTGCTGAACTCACATTTCTTTTTAAGGGTCTATCCTCAGATAGCACACTGCATTGAGTGCTTGGAGAGTAAGGGAGTTACATAGCTTCTGTTCCTAGTGAACACATCCACCCCCATCTGTCTGTTTGCTTTCATCTTGCCTGAATGAGTAGGCCAAGATTTCAAGAAAAATCGAAGCAATGAAAATAAGTCAGTGTTTTCATAGAGTTTTCTTGCAAGCATGATGGGGGAATTAGTAAGTGGGAAGTGTCTGTCAGTCTGGTGACTTGCTGTTAACAAAGACCATCCTTCCCAGTGCAGTTCTCCTCTTAAAACCCTACATTAAGACCTCAGAAACGCTCAGTTTCCTTCAGAGAAGGAAGTCAAAGGGAAGATTAAATGAGTTTTCAACAAACTTTTGGAGGGATTTTTGAGAGAATGTTTCTTCCAATTTGTAAAAGAAGAAATTTTTTTCAGAGGGGTCCTAATTTTGAGAAAATTATTTGGGGACTGGCTTTGAGATCATGTTTAAAATTTCCTATCAGAGCAGAATGGATTAAATCCATTTGATAGTCAAGTTGTGAAAACTATGTACCTAAAAGGAACAGCTGTGTTCAGGCTCCTGATTGTGCACGATCCTTCAGCTTCCAAAAAGATGGGTTGTGGGGTAGCACATGAAAATATTTGTGCTAGAAATACCCATGCATATCATCCCATCACCCCAGTGACATTTGGAAAGAGGGGAAGGTAATATCCAAATGTTCAGGAAATGAATATAAATCTTGGGTAAAATTCTGCTTCTTTTCTGCACTCTGAGAGAGAAATGAAAGCTGAGAAAATCAAAACCTCCACTTCTGAAATTCTGTTGACTCTGGGAATTTTTTGGTATAGTGTGAAATGTTTCTATTGGAAAATACTTACTGCACAGTGATCTCAGGCTTATTTAAAGATCCTTCAAGTTAATGGAGACAAAGTGGCCCCTGATTTCTGAGCATTTGAATTTGAAACCTTAGGGATAGAGAGATAATTGAAAAGAGGTTACAAAATTATGCTGTAATATACAAGGCACTTCAAGCTGCAGAGTTTTTATAGTAAAGTTTCCTCTGGTCTTGGAAGGGAGCTTGCTTTTGATATTGTTCTGATGGTTATGAAACAACTGAGGTGAAATTGTATGATTCTATGAAATACCTAAAAATGGATGTTGGCTGCCTTCTTTTTTAAACTGTCTCTTTCAAATATTGTTGCATCACTCTGGTGGGAAAATAAGACTCTTAGCAAATTGGCAACAATATCTTTCTTATTCCAGCTGTTTTTCAGAAATTCTAATGATGTAGCTGACAATTAATGATATAAATTGTACTACCGAGATGTAATGAGTTCAGAGCATTACAGGCTCTCTAATGCCAAATCATTTGCTGATGTAAGTTGAAAAGGCAGCACTGAAACTAAAGGTGGTAGACTGATCTACACCACACATGAGACTACTCAATATATTCTTATTTCATTCCACTTTCAATATTGAAAATCTTGAGGAAAAAAATCTGCTCTGTTCATTTCTTCTGATGGTTCACAGTGTTCTCTTATGCTTCCTTACAGGAGCTATGGAAAAAATATAAGATGTGACACAGAACTGTCAAACATCATGGGAATGGAACTTTCAGATATTCGTCAGTTTGCCCGTATTGATCCATCCTTAGCCTGTCTGATACAATCTGCTTCACTACAGGCAAATCAGGGTAGTACAGAAGAGTCAAAAGGGGCTGTAAATGGAAGTTGCACTTCCTGTATTTTTAATTTTCCATGGATGTGCAGGATAAATTGAAGCAATTCAAAATAATTAAGGCAAGCTAAATCATCACACAGTGTAAGCTGCCATATCAGTTGATGTAAATAATTTTAAATTTGTGGCATTTATTTTCTTCAGGACTTAACCTAGAGTGTATGACAAAATAGGACGCATAGATGTATGTCTATGTGAAAGCTGTGTTGTTATCCAAGATCTGTATTTTGTACAAACAACATGGAACAAAAGCCAAGCCACTATGGGATGCAAATTGCATTTGAGAGAATTCTTAATAATTTTTTAAAATTAAAACTAAATGTCTCCTTATAATTCTTTTCCAAATCACAAAGAATTAATCATTCTTGGGGTTTTTATTCCTTTTGAAACTAACATCTTTTAACGCCAAATGAAGCAAATAATTTATTTATAATACATATGATAATATAAGAAAATATTGGTATAATAGAAATAAAAAACATTTAAATGACCTGCCACAAGGAAAGATTTGAGTATTTGTGGTACTTGTACCTGAACACTGAGGGTTTAAAGCATATTTCTGTTCTTAAGCTACTTGTTCTAAGCGCTATCACTGTTCAAGGAATTCTCTGTAACTCAGGTGGGAGAGACACTGACATGCAGACTTGTGCTCTGTAGTTTGAATACCAGAAGGAACAAGACACTTTTTGTCTTCTAACATAGTCCAGAGCACCTGTGTCTGCAGTGGTGGTGCTGCCTTGTCTTGTTCAATTCTGTGAACTTTCACATGAGGTCTGCACTCTGGGCAGGACATTTGGCTGGAGGCCTGATTCATTCATTACTTCTGCTTTCCTGTGAAGCATCCCAGATGGCTTTTCTTAGTACTCCGGGTGTGAACCCCAGGTACTCAGGTACTGAATCAAGTACCCAGGTAGTGAAGAACTCCCTGTGCACCAGGGTATCCTCTTATCTGCCATGGGCATTTTTAAGCAATCCCAACAGCCTCCGTTTATCTCTTTTGTCCCTGCAATATGATCACAGAGCATGGTTAGAAACCTAGGCGTGTTTTTTGCTAACCACAGGAGAAGATAGGATTAGTAGTGATTCTGGACTCAGGACAAGTATCAATTGCCTGCAAGGGAAAAGTAGTCATGAGGCACTTGAGTTTTCATGTTGCTTATGGGATCTCATTCCCAGATGCACATCAGAAGTAGCCTTCAATTCAAGCACGGGAAAAATTCAAAGGCAGCAACTATTCCCATAACAAGGGAAATAGTTGTGCAAGTCATCTATTTCTTGTTTGTGTCAGATAATGCTGATTTTTTGTTGCTACTATGAGAGAATACCAGAAACATAATTTCCTTTCTGTTCAGACCATTCACAATACAGAACTAAGTGGCAGATATTTCAGTCAAGGCTGTGATAGGAGAAGAGTTCATATGGCAGCTTTGAATCATTAAATCATGTAAGCTTGTGTAATAAAGAAGTGGCAGAGAGGTTTTAGCCTGAGGTCCTACAATTTTAAATAAAGAAGGACAGGCATACAAGATACTCAGAAAGAACATATCTTTTGTTAAGTCCTAGAATTTTTTAACAAAAATAAAACAATTTTTAATGTTTTTTTTAGAAGCTCAATTATTGTATAAAGCACCCCAGAGATCTTGAGTTTTTGTAGAAGTGACTTTAATTCCTTCTCCCTGTTTTGGAGGAAAGCTCAAAAAAATCAAGACGATGCTGTCAGATTCACAAAAACACAGATGTGTAGTAGGTTTTATTGCTTTTAAATGTCAGAAAATTTACATATTGTCTTTCAAGTCCATGTCATTCTCTTCTTGTATTCACAATCTGTGAAAGTTCAGGATAACAAATCTGGGCTCATCATGCAGTGATTATGTGATCAGGCTCCACGCTGAAATTCTGGCTGGATACTGCCAACCCTAAATTTCCTGGTTGTTTTTTTTTAACTTTTCATGCCCCACACACTGCTGACCTCATGTCAATCATGCATGCTCTCCTGTTGTTTTCCTTGTCCTGTATTCATTAGTTCCTCACCTCTGCTTCCTTTCCTTTCTTTTCCTGTTAGCCCTGTACTTAGCAAACAAGCATCTAATAATGTTTTAAAAAGGCCAAGTCCCTCTAGTAATCCCTTTCTCTACAAAGATAAAAATCACAGGTTGTATTGCAAGATGCTGATGCAAGCCATGGTTTTGTTCATGCTATTGAATTCTTTCTCTTTATTTAAACTATAAGGCTTGAATTCATCTCACCAAATGCAGACGTCTCTAGTGTAAATATTCGGCTCTGGGCTAGGCATCAGAGTTTTCCTTTAGAGAGAATGCAGAAACAGGCAGTTGTAGACTGTGATTCAAATAGTTCTAACACAGAGACCAAAACAGACTAGAAATCATACTTTAAATAATCCTGTTACTTTCAAATGACCATGAAGAGAGACAAGGATGTCTCTTGTCTTGAAATGAGCCTCAGAAATTTGATAGAAGTAGCCTACCTTTATTGGGCACGCTTATGGGTACCCAACAGCACGCCAGGAGAAGTAAAGTTCTCCACACCAGCCCAGGTATTTTTTTTCCGTGATAATAATCACATGTGAGTTCTTTGTGCATCATTACTCCTCTTTGGTGTATTGATGCTTTGGCCAGACTACTTGCTTTTCCAGGTTTGCCAGTATCCCATTGTTACCACAGTCTTTATTCTGAAATTGGTTTTTTCCTTCCCTACTTGGCTCCAGCTTTTCTGAATTCTTGTCTTGACCTACAGCCTTGATGCTTCTGCTGTCTTGTTATGTGGTGTCAAACTGCTTATCATGAAGCGATAAATTCAAATTCACTTGGAACAGAAATGGTTTTAAGGAGTAAGGCTGTGATATCCTAAGCTTTCCTGGTACCTCTCTGTTCAGACAATCATCTCAGAGTTGTACTGTTACCTCTGGAGGCAGTGCTGTGTCGCTGTAAGGAATCCTCATTTGTCTATATACATGGCAAGGAAGTTTGTAGGGAATTTCGGGGGACAGAGTAGAGAGTTTAAGTGAGGAGAATTTACTGCAGATGGAGCTAGGAGATATCTGATGACTGGGCAGGCAACTCTAAGCCCATCCATCTCCTGAGAGTCACCTGTTCTCAGATATATTCCATATGGTGCCTTTCACCAAGAAACAGTTCTCATGGCATGGTACAAGGGCAAAGCAAGTAAGCTGCAGGCACAGAAGAAGAACATTTGATAACTATTAAAATAGTTTAGACTAATGTAATCTACACCAGGATCACATATCATCTACTTGACATATCTATTCTGTATGAAGCCATGCAGCCTTCCTGTGGGTGAATACTGAGAGACACGCATGTCTTAGCAGAATTTGGGTCTCTACCTTTAGTATTTCAACATGTAATTATAAAAGGGTAATCTGGCAACTGATAGTATTAAAAAGTATGTTTCAATGCATAGGCTAATGATTGTGAAAGATAATAGGCTTTGTATGCTAAACAGCTGCTCTGGATTGGAATGTATGAACAATCTTTAATGCTAGAAGACTTTAGTTCCTATTTAACAGCTTTAAAAATTTATTTTCCACAAAAAAATCACAATTGTTTGTAATTGTTTTCTGCATGTGTGATTTATTTGACTTTTCTACCAACATAATTTGCCTTGGGATAGCCTTGGAAATGAACTGAGTCATCTTGGTGAGTTTTTCCTGATGAAATACTTTAAAATAAATTATCTTTCTAACAGGTTTATGGCTTGCCATCTGTACTAAATACATCTCTATGAAAAAACACTTCAGGCTAAACGTAAAGGAGGCTTGGGAGGTAGAATCCTTAGCAATCTAACAGCCTGAGAGCCAGCTTGAGAGCTGGGTAGAATTCATGGTCCTGTTACGCATATAAATTCCTTGTACTGTGCATGGGGAGGAGCAGGATGCTTCAGACAGCTGGCAGAGAATTCAGGAGAGAGGGTCTGTCTGATACTGAGGTTACAGTTCAGGACTGCTGAGCATGTCTGCCATATGGGATTCAGAATGTGTAAATTACTCACTGAAGTCATGCATTTAGGTGCATAAAGATAGATCAGCTTTTGTTTAAAAATAAGACAGGTTATGGAAATTAGACATTCTTGAAATGGGGTCCAACTTTTTTTCTAGGTGTCACTCACACCAAGGAGTTCATGGACCTCTTGTGCAATGTAACATAACATGCTTGTGCATAGCAACTCAAAACACACAAAAACAATGCAACAAAACCAAATGTTTGAAATGATACATTTAATAAATCCAAAACTGAAAAGTTCAAATTAAAAGAGAAAATTGATTTCAGGGTATGAAAAAAATGTAGTGTGGTAAAGAAACTGGTAGTTATTAAAACAAATTAAAATGGCTGGAAGCTTTAACAATGGGGGAGATACTTCATGGCAGGAGATTTTAAAATTAGGATTGTAAATTTTCCTATGAGATATGATCTTTTAACCCTGATAACCTTAATCTGTAGCATCTGAACACAAAACACTGTGTATTAGAGAAGTGATCGTGCTTGGACAGTCATAGAGAAGAAGATAATTCTAAGAAACCTAGGAGAGAGAAACAAGGATGAAGGCTGAGAGTAAGAAAGAAAGAAAGAATGAATGAAAAATTGGAAAAGGAACACCTGTATATAGAAATAAAAGGAAAGGGAAGCGTGAACTTGGAAGGCAGAACAAAGCCAGCACAGGAAAGAGCACAGTGAGAGTAAATGTCAGTGCCTGCCAGCAAGGTGGAACATAAGGGGTTTTCCTGTTTGATTTGTTTTCTGAAGGGGGCTCAGGGGCTCAGTGGCTAAAATGGGAGGACAGTGGCCTCCATGCCCCAAGAAAGCTTTTCCATTTGAAGTCCTTGTGTTGTGTTTAAAGATAAATGAACGTAAAGGACTTAGAACACAGCTATATAATTGATGAATAAATTACTATTTCTTACCAGCAGAGGGAAACAAAAAAAAGGAACCTAAATTATATAATAGCACCTGGAGGCTCTGAACACAATAAAGGCTACACTGTGCTTGATATTGCACAGACAACAAGAAGTAGCTCTCGTCCAAAGGACATTACTGTCCTCTATGTGCACTCAATGTGAATTCATTTGGGACTACAAATTATTTATTTGGGAGGGGATGTTGGCTGTAAAGCCTAATGTTGTGATTCCCATCACAGTGATTGTCTGAGTTGTGTGGGCAGTATTGACACTCAGGCCTACAAATGCAAAATTTTAAATCAAAATTTCATCTTCACAGAATGCAATATAAGTACAGTGAAATGGTAAAGCAATAAACCCAGAAAAGATTAAACTCTATATCTTGCAAGCTGATTTATATACAATGTGCTACATAACTGACATAAGAACAAAACCACTAGCATGCATTTTTCATGTGCTAAAGCTATCTGTTTAATAGCCTCTTAGAATATCCAGGACTTCTAGCCAAGCAGAAATGAAATGTTGTATTCATTTTGTTATTGATACTTGGGAACCGAGTGAGGAATTTTAAACAATTTCCTGAATATTTTTCTCACTGATGTCCGGGAAACAGCATCTTTCCAAGACTTTGAATTTTATTGCATCTATCAGGGTTGCTTCTGTTAAATTTAGAACCCAAAAGAAAAATGGAGAGACCATTTTTTTTTTTTAAATAAAATTTCTAATAATTTTGGATGGTAAAAGAACTTTGGCTATCTGTTATTTTTAGGCCAATACACTGTGGCCCACTGCTTTCTTTTAAAGACTCTGTTGTTTGCACACAACATCAATCATAAGAGTTTATGAAGCATAAGCATTTATAAAATTTAAGGAAAAAGAAATTACGAGTGTCTCGTACCTTTAAGATCACTTTCTGTTCCTTGTAATCATCATAACACTTTGTAAATCTTTCTTAGAACAGTTTGTGGCAGAAAAATCATAAACAATTCTGCATTTTAGAACTTTTGGAAATACCAGCTCTCCTGCTGTCTTATTTCAGCTTCTCCACCTTCCCATAAGACCTACCAGCCTGTCTAATAAATATTTGCTTCTAGCCCCAATTAAGATGTCTTTAAGGATACTTTGCCATCCCATTTAAGAAATACCACAACATAAATGGTGGCTGTGAAGTTATATAGGCTTCAATACTTGCAAATCTAAGGACTCTAGATTCTTCTGAGAAGCTTCTAAAGAAACTTCAGTGATAGAATATTGACAAAATATTTTTAGAAGCAGAAAGTGCCTGATGGCTCACTGCTTCTTGGATTGTAATCACAAGAAAGATTCTGCTGTGTACTCCAGATTACTTTTAGTCTAGTGGTCTGCCAAACCTATCTCACTTTTTTCTCTTCCAGAGCTGTTATAAAGAAATTGAATAAGTTGTATACTTTGAATCACTGGACCTAAAGGACTTCTTACTAGGGCATTAAGAGTAACTGAGGAAGTCTCATAAAAATTAGAAGTTATACTGGATTTGTATAAGACAGCTAACATACTAGAAAGTTAGGAAATGGCAGATGTGCCCCCTATCGGCCAAAGGAAAGAAGGAAGCGAGGAGTGGGAAAATTAATAGATCAACTACTCTAACTTCAACCATCATACATAATCAAAGTTTCTGTAAACAGCCAGAAGGAAATGCAGAAAATTAAGAGCAGTAAAAATTTATGTAAGGCAAATTAAGGCTTAATTTGTGTATTAAGACAATTACCTTTCCTTTCACTGCAGAGTAGCACTTACTGCATTAAAAGAGCAGGGAGCAGATTTCATAAATCAACATCTGTAAGGCTTCTGATACTAAGTAACATGGCTGCTATATGAATTTTAAAAACCAAATAATCTAATTAAAATATTTGTACGCATATTCCTAGTTTGGGAATAGATGTGAATGTGTACATACTTGCTCAAGATTCTTCATGGCAGAAGAGCACAAATTTACACATGTACTATTGTGAAAGACACATTTCACCCTCTAAACACATTCAACAGTTACATACAAGGCTGTTTTACATTTAACAGGATTGACAGAACAAAGGTCATCTTCTACCTCAGAGATAAACCATTCCTACCTCCACTTCCTGTAATTGGTCTGGTTCCAAATCAGCATCTCCTCCTGGGCCCAGTTCCCTCCATATTGTGTCACCAGTATTGTCAATGAAGAGCTGTCCATTGATTAAACAGAGGTGGAAGAGATGAGGAGTAGAGGGCTTTAAATCAGACATCAGGAATCGCCTTTTAACAACAGGCTTAGGTAAGTGCTGCAATATATTGCTTGGAAGAAACTATGAAGTCTTCAACCTTGATGGTCTTTAAGAAAAGGCTAAACAAACATCTCCCAGTTATGAGACAGATATAGCTGATTTGGCCTTGGGACAGGTCATTAAAATATCTGTTAGGGTCTTTTTAGATATTATTTCAGATGTTTTGATTTCTGACAGTTTTTCCTGGTTACAGTATTTGAATGCAGCCAAACAAATATTATATACGTCAATCGGACATGACTGCAACAGCCTCTAAATATATTATGTAAACTGGAATCTGCATTTGCAGGAAAGCTTCCTGTAATCACCAAGACAGTGTAGCTGTCTGCAGCTACACTAATTTAGCAAAATTCTGCCGATCATAACAGTGCAATTCCATCCAAAGGCAGTAGGGATGCATGGCCATAACTGATGGCTGAGATTTGCTTATTTGTCCTGAAAATCTAATTTCTGCTGGTGGATGGCATGGAGGGAAAAAATTTAGTACTAATACAATGCCATATCCCATATGAAAAAATTAATTTATTGAAAACTAAATGTTCTGTGTGGTGTGCTTCTGAAAACACACTGCATTCCTGTCGTACGTTTTAGACCTTTGAAACTGGAGCATATTGCTTTAAATATTCAGATAAATTAAAAGCTATTTATGTTAAAGTTTCAGAGAAAAAAATTGTGTGTATTTGCAACATGGCTAGAATACCCCAGCTTTGCACAGACAGAAAAATACAGTTTTCAACATCAGTCTACTGGAACTGAGGCTCTTAAGACTTTCTAAGACAAATTTGTTTGAAACAGAATTGTTTCTTTTGTCACATAATCACATATGTTGATTAGAAGAATCGAAGAAACATTTAGCTTCTGGGGAAAAGTGGGGAATTTGTATAATACCAAATCCTAAGTTTAGACAGGGTTACTTCAGAATCCAAAGGAGTCACAGGAAAGATGAAAATCACTGGTGAAAGAGTAATGTGGCTGTAAAAGGTCAAATTAAAATGCATATCAAAATTCACAACCCTGTAACAGTCAGCGGAGTAAAGTAGCTTAGGACATTGCTATCTAAAGTCACTTTGAATTTCTCACAAGCATTGATCATATATTTGATACCATTGGCATGAAAGCTGCTGCTGCTGTCAATTTATAACCCAGGATATGAAAAAAAAATAAGTCTTAAGTCTTTATGCTGATGAATTTGTTTAGCTGTATATTAAAATATTAATCTCTGATCAACTGCTTTTCAGCTGAAAGTTCAGATAGCATACAATCTACTTTATGTAATGCTGATTATATAGATATTTGTAATAGCTATACAATATTGAAATGCTGACAAAAATAGCTTTCAATTTACCTGACTCTCCTTGTCAGACTGTGAAGGTGAACGCTCTTTTACCCAAACTAGTTCTGATCAAAACCAGACTGAGGTCAACTGTGGGACAGGAGATTGAATGGGTTATCACTAATGTCGATTGAGAGTGATTTGGTTCAGCTGCTGCTGCATTTCAAAGGAGCAGTTGGTGATTCTACAACATCAAAGAGCAGGAAGAAGTTTTAAATTAAGCTATAGCTCTTATAACCTTGCTAATGTGTCCATACTCCACGTTTTATAAACAGAAGATGAGTATATGTTAAAACACCATATATTAATGGTATTTTTGTTAAAAGTTAATTTCAGTATGACATGTCTTGATGTCAGTAGTGTTTGCCCAAGGAACCATTGAGTATGGGCAAAATTTTAATATTTAACCCCTGATAATGCTGGTGACATGCTTACCATTTAAATGATGCATAACGTAGAAACCCTCAGTTACCATTTCATTGTGTGGTAGGTGGATCAACATGCACTCTGAAGTGATGACTTTTCCATATCTTGTATAGAAATAAGATATTTTAATCTGTATTTAGGCATAAGAACCATATATTGAAAATAATGAGCTTAGAATAACATGAAATAATGAGAAATATATTTTCACTTCATTATATTCAATTTCTTATCTCACTATAGTGAGATAGTAGTGATTTATAGGCTTGAAATTGTATTCAGAGGAAGTTTTGGTATCTCCTGTTTTATAATGCAGGAAAGAATATGTTGAGAGAAAAATTATCTGGAGCTGAGCCTCACTTCCAATAAAACAATAAGTGAAAACTTAGTTTATTATTTATATTAGTCACATTTTAATTGGGCAGAATAGAATTTTTCAAGTACCTATAAAAATTTTTGAATCTAGTGCCAGGAGTTTCAATTACAATGCATGTATTTTCCAGTTTGCTTAAATCTTTTTTTCACAAATATCATGTTGAATTCAAGATAGGTACAGGTCATATTAATAAACAATGTGCCTTTGAACTTAAGGGCAATGCTTTTGATCTCAAACTTCTTTTTCTTCCAATCACCAGCCATTCTACTACTACCAGTTAATTCTGTGCTTTGTATTAATATCTGAAATAAGCTAGGCTTAAATTTTGATCTATACATACCTGTCTTGTTTGTTAAAACATCAGTCAGAAAAAATCAGTCTTTGCTGCATCTCATGTGAAAAGCTATGTTTAGGCTGTAGTCCTCTCCTTTTGTTTTGATGATAGCATTTTCCATACTTCCTTCTTCTGCTTCTCCCAGTGCAGTCTTCCAGAAACTGATGGCATCTTCTAAGTGAAATAAATCTCTTTTCACCTAGTTAAGATTCTCCTTATCTACTGGCTTTACTCTCCAAATGAAGCATGTGGAAGTAAAAGTAAACTACTATCCAAATAACACTCTGGTGCTCCGCTCATTGCTTCTTTCTTTCTGCGAATTTGACAGTTGGTGGCAGTACACTGAGTCTGCCAGATTCTATCAGTTTTGAAACCATCTATTAAAATGGAAAAATAAAGAAGTCTTCTCTCTGTAGCTTTCTAGTAGGTGAAGCAGGGCCCTTCCCACAGCATTGTGAGGCTCACTTCCGTGAGCCTGAGTGGATTCAGGAAGGAAGACATTCCTCATGCATCCTGGTTTAGCTTCTTGCTTGATAGCAAGAGAAGGACTTGCAGTCTCAATTTCTTTCTCTGAACCACATAATTTGTCTCCGAATTAGAAATATCTTGGTGTTTTGCTTTTTTTTCTTCTCAGAAGGGAACCCGCCAATTATGGAGAGTTGAAGTCCTGGACTTCCTGCAGTTTCTCTTTAATATGCTGAGATTAGGTTGCCCCAGAGTGATATAAACCAGTAACTCTCATCTCACTATCTTTGATTACCAATCCTCAATGTATTGTGAAACAAACCCAAAAAAAACCCCAAAACAACTAGAGCTTTCAAACTCATGATTTAATAATGAATACCCATTTCTCAATTCCCTTAACACAGTTTCTTATGCTTTTTGATATAGCTTCTTATTCTCTAAGATATTTCTTAAGATTATTTCTCTCTATATCTGTTCTAGTTTTAAATCACCTTGTTTAGTTTCTTATGTTGTTTCTATAGCATTTAAAAGCAACGGAATTGGGTTCCTCTTTAATCTCCTTTGAAGCTATTGAACTTTTATAAATATAATTTAAAGGTTCACCAGTTTTCTAGAAAACATCTGATAATGTTTATTGACACATATTATGTGGTCCTGCAGCTTTGTCTACTTTAAGTACACCTCATACTTATACAGCCAATTCTCTTCTGTGTGTACTTCTGCTCTGATGACCCGAAGGATATTGATTCCCGATTGGTTCACGACCAACTCCTTCTGTAAAGACATGGACCAAGCAGTTGTCCAACAATAGTGTGAAACTCAGCACTGATACAAACTCTACATTGCTTCTTAGTGGCACAAAACTTTTGTTACCTGTCCTTTGCGTAGATGTTTCTGTAAATGAGTTAAAATGAAGAATTTTAACCTGGAATCACCTGCCCCTCAAACCCTGTTTTTGTATCTGTTTATGGCGCACTATTTGGTGGTCCTGAAAGTTGCCAGTCCTGTCCTGAAGGTTGCAGAGAATGGAAGGCAAATTTGCAAAGACAGCTGACTGTGTCTGAATTATAGATCATGAGTATTTATCCTAGCCTGACCTTTCACTTTTCTTTAACATTTCCTCCATCTTGGGAAAATCTTTGCGTATTATTTTTTCAAGCTTTTCATAGAGTATATAGTCACTTACCGTTACTTATATTATGAAGAAAACATGCAGAAGCAGCAACTGAAAGCAGTTAGTCTTCAAAGAATGAGTTGTAAATATATAAGAAACTATTTGAAAGCTGGATGAAATTTTGCATTATGGAAGTTGATTGAAGGAAGGAAAAACAGACAAATTTTTTTTGTTGTCAGGAACATATTCAGTTGAAAAGATGCTGAAGTGATGCATCAGAAACAGACAATGGGGTTTCACTGAGGAGTGCCTTTCACAAGCTATGCTAACAGACTGGGGCGAGGTATTGCTACCAATGTACTTCCACTGACAGATATTTTTTTTCCTTCTGTTTCAAAGCTACAAGGAGAATATGGATTTTAGTTATTTGGCATTAGCCGGGTTAGCTCTGCTCCTGTCCTTATTTTAAAAATATGCTCATCTGTTCCATCTCTCATCTGACTGTTTAAGTACGGGCAAAATCTTCAGTTGACGTAAATCAAAGAAGTATATCAAATAAACTTCAGGGTTTGCCCTGCTGCTGTTATCCATGAGATGAACTTTGAAGGTTTCAACTTTAATGAAATGGTATAAATGCCTCAACATAATGGTTCCATTTTGTGCAATTTGCTACATGAATTTAATTTTTTGCAGAGATGTTCCTAAAAGTGTTGGATAGAGATAAGAATATGATTGCATGCTGATGAAATCCCCAGGGCAGGAACAGTGGTTAATTATTAAATCCAGAAGATTTTATTGAGCTGGAAACCCCTTGGCATGCTCAAGCCTAGGGAAACAAGTTTTCTCCAACTTTTGTGTTTGTGTTGGAATCTAGACAAATTTCCTGGAGATGGCACAAACCTAAGTGTCTGTATCAAACTTTGGAAATGTAACAGGGCAGAAACTGAGGAAAAATTCTCAGATACCAGGGACTTAAGCCAGAGAAAAAGCCATTGTTTCACATGAGGAAGGATAGATGTTTCAGAAGCTCAGGAAAGATAATCATGGCTGTCGAGAAGAGGGAGAAAAATTCAAAGCTTCAGAGCAGAAACTGGGTGCAGCACCTGATTCAGAGGATTCTGAACTTTGTTTTATAGCGTGCTCACAAGAAAGAGGAAGCTGGAACAAGGAAATGTGTGTGTGTGTTTTAATGTTTTTATTAATTCAAATAAAATTAAAAGATAAATAATTGGTGTCATGTGAAAAGGGGAGCTTTCCCTGACCCTTGCTGCGGGAAGATTTACCCAAACCCTAAGTGTTTGATTTGTCTGTCAGCGCCCCAGGGAAGCCAAGACCCTTGTGCTCAACCAGTCTGTCAGCATCCCATTATGGGGACCCTTCACTGAGCCGTCCTGCTGGACTGGAGGGTGGGACTGACTTGTTCAGGGAAATGCACCAGCAGCAAAAGGGAGATGCCTCAGCAGGTATTCTCACTTTATCACCCCTCGGGGCGTCTTCCTCTCCATTTGAGTATGTTCCCACTGCTGGCAACTGCCAGCTCCTGTGAAGGGTTCACACCAGCAGTTTACACAATAACACTCTTTATTAATATAAAATTGTGGCAGGTTAAGGTTTAAGTATTGTCACTGATATTATGTGACTGCAAAAAACATATTCAAAGCAATATATGGACAAGCTCTAATCCCCAATAAAAGTATTCAGCTTGCACAGAGTGTGGTTCTTATCCAATATGTGTTGCTATGGGGCAGAAGACAGGTTCAGTCCATTGACTGATTCCAACAGTTGTGATGGAGTCTTTCCTAACTTTTCTCCCATTCTCAACTTAGTTTTATACTATTTAGGTGGAGCTTGAGTGACTTCAGTCATAAATACTTTTGCTTCTGATTGGTATGAAGTTCTCTTGCTTTGTTCCTAAAGATACAGTCAAAAAAATATAGAGCATATGCCCAGTGAGGGGTGGTTGTTCCATGGAGGTAGGTAACTTTGGGATGGAGGTGTGCATTAATATTATAATTAGGCTACAATGAATGAAGTTCATCTGAGGAGAATGATTTTCCCACAGTTGTTGGCTCAGCAGCAGGACATCTGCTCCCCTATCTGCCCTGGCTGACAGGTGTTATGTGATTTATCAGCTGCAAAGTACCATCGAGTTTCCCTCCCTGCAATGATTCCAACAGAGCCTGTCCATGGTGTCTCCACTCTGCTCCACCCTCCGTTCCATCCCCCTGAGAAGGTGCAGGTGCTATGGTTGCAGATTGTGGGTGTGGGAAATCATTGTGGAATGGGTTTTGAACATGCCAACCACATTCCATCCAGGGAGCAGGAACTGCATTTTACCCTATAATTTCCATACTGTTATAACGTCTGTTATGATGTAGATATAACTTGTCAGTTTCCTCTAATTTTACCCCCAGCCATCTTTCCACAGCTGGGTTTCATGCCAAAGCAATTGGTTTTGAGTTTAGGAACATATATGAAGATTTCACGTTGCTGAAGCATGAACTGAAATATCTTGTACAGGTGGAATATTCTGAAATAATGCTCTTGAGCTGTTAGTGACTTTGGGTGACTGTATAAGGCTTGACCTAAGGGAGCTGTGCTGTTTCCAGAAGCTGTAACTTAGAAATCTTCCAACAAGGCTAAACTAAAGATATTTAAATCTAAGCAGTTATCTGCATTTTAGGAGCACAGTGGCTTATACTGTTGGTACAGTAGTAATAACAGTGATGGAGAAGGTTAAATGTGTTTTTTAAAATATCCAGAGAACCAAACTCATTACTGACAGACTCTTCTAACAATGTATTTTCCTGTTAACTTCATACAACTTCCAGCATGTAAATGAACAGCTACACTTCTGCTGCCAGATAAACACACACATTAGTTTGTTTTAAATTTAATTTTTCACACCACGGAAGAATAATTTTTATCTGCTCAGAAAGTGATAGGGGCACCACTGTTATCTGTTTCCTTCTATATGAGTCTTTAGAAATGGTAAATTAGCTGATAAAGTATGCTGTAACTTAGCAACCTTAATTTTTAAAACTGTTTTATGTTCTGTATACTAATATCATATCATAGGAGAGAGACACAAAACTATTTACTGTAAATGCCTGTGAATTATTTCCTAAGGCAGTTCTGTTTACGCTAGCAGATATCATGAGCACTGCCTACTGTTGTCTGCTCACAGTCCCACTTTTCTTTTCGTTCCATGCAGTGATATGATCCTACTTTGCAGCATGTTTCTTCCGTACTCTGGTATCTTAAGGTGTTCTCCGTTATATACTAGGGTTTTTGATAAGTAAGTCTTCCTGTCCACCTTCCCTGCTGAGTTTCATAGCAGTCTTGATTCTAAATTGTATTTATTTCCCCTTGGTTTAAAGAGTCTCATGTATTGTAAGTTTTGTCTTAAGCAGGGCTTTTAATTTAGAGACTTTGTAAGTGACCTCTCGTTTCTCATTCGACATTGTCAAGAATCAGACCTTGCTTCTGTCTAGGAGCCAAGAATTTAAACCCACAGCTCACTTTTCTCAAAGGTGATTTGGCCGCAGTGAAACCATGGATAAAACTCCTCGTAATGACCATTCTTTTTGCTTTTATTAAAAAAATGTAACGTTCAGAGGCCTCTGATTCTGTAACTCACCTTGGCCACAGTAACAACAATAATAAAATCTGCTGCAATTATATAAGACAAATACTAAAACAACTTGGAAGTAAAAACTGATAAAATATTCTCTTCAAATCTGAGGATAGCCATTGAGAGTTGCATACACCTCAGTCTAGCTTTCACAATGCAAAAAGATATAGGGAAAGCTCTGCACCTTGATATGTACAAGATATAATGTTGTTTAATTCAAACCATGCTACCCAGGGAAAAACTATATTGAAATGTCTGTGCATTTTTGATCCAATTTCTTATTCATGACATAATGTTCTCTTTCTTCACAGTCCCAACAAAGTTAGCATGATTGTGAAAAGTATATGCAACGTGTCTGCTGTAACTCACACAGCACTAACAGCTGTGGACATTTTTGCTTTTTGTTGGGCAGAGAGCCCACGGAGAGGCAAACTGAAGTTCCCTTGGTCAACATGAAGGTTTTTACTGATTCATAAATTTCTTGATTTGTTACAGATTGCAATGTTTGAATGGCTATTGTGGTAAAATTTATTTTTAGTGTTAAATTCTCAAGTTAGTGTTACATTCTCATAATTCTCGTGACCTTTTAAAAATAAAGTGTGCAGCTGATTGCTGTGTCAGTGTGGACTCTTTAAGGTGCTTCTGGGGGAAAATAGGTTGTCAGACTCTTGCTCCTGGGAGGTTACAGGTTAAATATCAGAAAAAGTTTTAACTACTATTATAGTAAGTCAACAAGTATCACATTTTAAAATATTTAATTGATGGTCACTCTAACAACATATTCAATCTAACAAATAGCTATTCCTTTTAGAGGTGTATCACATGTATGTTGGAGGGGAAGAGGCTGGTCTGTGATAGCCCTTTGCCTGCCTTATGCCCCTTTGCCCCAGCACAAGCTCTTCCTACCATCCCACAACTTCTGAGAGAGCAGCTGTGCTGCAGCTTCCATTCACAGCACAACAAAACCCAGACACCTTATCTTCTTCATACCTGTGACATACAGCATTTTATTTCCTTGTCAAAACATATACATATACATATACATGGTTCTCTCTGTAAAAGTCCTGAGTAATCGTCTAAGGGATTTTGTCTGTGTCTATAAAGGGATATTAAGAAAATTATGTTTTTTTAAACAATATTTATTTTAGATTACAGCTTTTCCAACTTCCTGTAACATATGTAGGGTGCTTATTCATCTTGTACATTGTTCTCAACTTTTATAGACCTAAGCAGTTAAGCATCAGGGAAACTCATTGTTTATACAATACTTATAGTAAATATTCCCTAAAGAAATTATTTTCAACAGGTATTTTAAGTTAAAGATTCTCTTGCCTTTGTTCATGATTTTAGAAGAAAATATTATCTTATATAAGGTTACTAATTCTGCAAAACACTGATGAGGTAATGAAGAACACTAAAACAAAATTTGGAAAATCATGCTACTTAGAATGAAAATTATATGTAATAAGAAATCCATAAAGGTCACTTTTGGTTCCTGGGTGAATCATTAATGGAGAAAGTGCCAAATCCAACCAGCAAGTTATTGGCAGCAAATAGATTCATTAACTCTGATGACAATTTACATAATGTATTGAAAAGATAGTGCTTAAGAAGGGGCATCTGGGAAAATGTAATCTGCATGTGCTACAAATGACCTAATTCCATCTCAGAAGAAATTGTGGGGAATGGAGAAGCTTGTAAGAAAAGAACAGATTTCTGTAGTTTATCAGTTATTGTAGCAGTTTGTTAATGCTTTCACAGGACTTGTTTTTCATTTATTTCAACATGAAGACAGCTGAATGGAGTTAGTGATACACAGGGTTGAGAACAACCTCTTGTGTTAACCCCAGTGTGATAGAGGTGAAGATCTTGAATAGAAGTCTGCACAGGAGTACGAGATTATCCCAAGATTCATGGTACAGGATTGATATCAGCTATGTCTTTAATACGAGAAATCAATAAGTGTGTTTTATGTGGATATAGGTTGGTGAATAAACCATACAGTAAAGTGGAACTTGACACTTGCTGCAGACATGTACATTTCTATCTTGGTATGCAAGATGCTAAATAGCAATGATAAAGACAGGTATGTATGAAACAAATCAATAAAATGGTCTCAAATTTCACTCACTATGTTCCTTTGCACTGTGACTGTGGCTTTCCTTTCATTTTTTTTGCTTACAGAGATTGCATGTTGAAGGACATATAATTATTTGATGTTTTTCCTTCACACAATTTAAGGAAAATATTTGTCTTCTTCAGAGATCCTTCAAGACAGCAGTCCTGTACAAAAAAACAGAATGCATGTTTTCACATTTGCTTTATTTTGTGGTGTGGGTTTTTATTAAAAAAAACCAAACCACTACATCTCTAAGTCTCTTGTGATGGTTGGATTGTTAGTATAATCAACCTCTTCTGAAATGAATGGTGGACTAATGACTAGAGATGTGTTCAGTAACCCACAAATAATTCCTGTACCCAGCCATCACTTAAAAAGAAGAGAGAAGCTTTTCCTGTGAGTGAACCAGCAGTAATTAAAAAATGACAAATTCATGTAAATAACAGTGTAAAAGTTAGTGTTGTTCTTGAACAGATCTAAGCTCTGTACCAGACCTTTTGGAAAGAGGGAGTTTGCTTTTTTATCTGTACCCAGGTCATTTGTGCATAAAGCAAGGAAAATGGCTGTGAAATAGTCCCTTTGGGCCATGGGATGTGTTCTCTTCCATCTCTGGTTGAAAATTGTTATACTCTGTTAAACAGGTAGTTTGAATGCTAGTTACATTGTGGATTGGTGAACACACAGGCTGTTAGGGTGCCAAGGAATTACTAACCCGGAAGGGATATGACTGGGGAAGTGCAGTGCTGGCCTCTGCTGAAGTGGAGGATGTGATCGAGAGCACCCAGTGCTATGGGAAAGTGACAGTCTTGCCTTTGAATCTCACCTGGTTTATCTTCCTCAGGTCAGGAGGTTGGTGCTAATATTTTGCTGCAATATGTAGTTTTCCCCAGTCCCTGCTGAGAATGGTAATGGGGGTAAAGGGGGTCTTCTGCGCTTCTCATTATTAGTACACACGGGAGGTGCTTTGCCAGCCAACCTGAAATCTCCCTAAGCACATCTATTTAGGCTACCATCCATATTCAGATGAGTCCTGGGCACGTGAGTAAGGCAGCCTTCTGTAGTTCAAGCCACATCTTTGTCCAAGTGTCCCCAGGAGTTTGATCCAGTAACTTAGCAGAACTTAGCTGTCAGTGTTGACTGTTCAACAAGTACTGACAGGTCTGAATCAATTCAGAACGTGTGGTGACGATCATTGCCAAGTAATCATAGTGCTCACTCTGGTAAAGGGAAACCTGATCTCTCTTACCTCTGAAGAGATTTGAATCCTGTAATCCTGTTTCCATTTAAAAAGCACTAATCACTACTTCTGGGAAGAATGATCCAATTCTCCTAACAGGTAAAAGCTAGGCTTGGCTCCTGTCTGGCTCAGTATTAATTTTCTGAAATATTTTAGGAGCCAGAACTCACAGAATCACAGAATCCCCAGGTTGGAAGAGACCTCCAAGATCACCAAATCCAATCCATGTCCTAACACCACCTCAACTAAACCATGGCACTGAGTGCCACATCCAGTCTTTTTTTAAACACAACCAGGGATGGTGACTCCACCACCTCCCTGGGCAGACAATTCCAGTACTTTATCACTCTGCCAGTAGAAATTTTTTTCTTAACATCTAACCTAAATTTCCCTTGGCGCAGCTTAAGACTGTGTCCCCTTGTTCTGTCAGTTGTTGCCTGGAAAAAGAGACCAACCCCCACCTGAGTACAACCACCTTGCAGGAAGTTGTAGAGAGTGATAAGGTCACCTCTGAGTCTTCTTTTCTCCAGGCTAAACAACTCAAGCTGCCTCAGCTGTTCCTCATAGGGCTTGTGTTCCAAGCCCTTCACCAGCCTTCTTACCCTCTTTTGGACACGTTCAAGCATCTCAATGTCCTTCCTGGACTGAGTGGCCCAGAACTGGGCACAGTTTCCTCTCCATCATGCTCTGCAAACACAACCTACTCGTGTCCTCTCTTGTGCCCTCTTTTACTCCTGGTTGCAATTTGACATAATTTCAATATGAGACATGAGGAACATTCTTATCAAGGATAGAACCGGAAGTTCAAGGATGCTTTCCTTGAGTGTGTGGTTATGGGAGTGGGAGGATAAGCTCTAAACCATCTGAAGCTGAGGAAGACTTTTATTTGTCATCTTAGGGAAATGCTTTTACCTTCAAGCACCCACACAAGATGTAATTTTTCACCTCCATTAGCAAGCTTGGCCATGGCACAATGAAGTACTGATCCTCAGAAATGCCAGTTTCAGGAGAGCTGGGTTAGGAGAGCTCAGGAGACAGACAGGTGCTTTTTTTTGTTTTGTTTGGCTTTTTTTTTTTTNNNTTTGTTTTTTTTTTTTTTTTTTTTTTTTTTTTTTTTTTTTTGCACTGAGGCTAAGGGTGCCAGTTTAGATGGTTTAGATCTAGAAGATATCCAGTAAGTCTGTAAAACCAGAGTGTTTGGTCACCCTGTGCTATGATTTTAGGATTATTTCTGATAAAAAGTTGGTGGTTTGCTTTGACAGCTACTCAGTTTTGTATCAGCTGCTAGGAACTGTCCAGGCTTCTTCCAGGGGTTCTAAATTCAGTGGGGTCAGCTGAATGTGCAGCCACTGTCTTGGGGTCTGCCTGGAGTAGCCTTTCTACCGCACTAAGCAGGAACTAGATAGCACTGGTGAGTGAGCCAGAGCCGGAGGACTGGGACAATTTGTACCTGGTGAGAGAACAAGCACGAGCAGCAGAATGATGGGAGAGGAAAAGGAAGAAGGAATTTATGACTTGCTTCTCAAAACACTACTTTAAGCTTAACATGCTGATAGGATGTCCTAGATAGCATGGCAATCCTGACATATTGAAGGAAGATTACAGTTTGGGGAATTTAAAAATCCTGTTTGGTGGTAACAACAAAAAAACTTTGATCAGAAAAAGATTGTTGTTAGTAGTTGGAAGGGAGGAGTACTAGGATGGAGCTGGTCTGCACATAAGAATAAAATGGATGTTACCCTCTCATGGGCTCATTAAACAGCCATCTACACAATATTTGTCCATTTTCTATATTAATCTAATTTTTTGATAAAAGGAGAATGGCTTAAATTAGTTACCTTAGTATCCTTACAAATCTTTGTCCAAAACCATCCCCCTTGCAGCAGCAGGGACTGGTTTTACCTGGCCAGTTCACAGAGGTGCTCCAAAGAGAACAGCAAGGAGCAACTCCCAGCATCTACACCACTTTGATGGTGGTGTAGATGCAGCTGAGCAGGTATTAAGATCCATCTCATCTCTGCAGAGAGGTGCAAGACACGTTGGTGTCTTCACATTGAATGTGATGGTACTCAGCTACAGGGACAGGGTTTCCTTTTTGAATTTTAACTGTATCAGCATTTCTTGTTACTAGGAATATGTCTGCATGGGAAAATCATCTAACACACCAGAAGGCATTAGTTCTGGCCATTGGTAATATTAGATGCTAATTTTCAACAGAAAAAGCTTTTCTCTCTTAAGGTGTTTTTTTGTGTATGTGCAGGTTTTTTGGGTTTGTTGTTGTTGTTTTTTTTTT